>VWZZ01000180.1:24684-135377 GCA_013399095.1 Psophia crepitans
ACCGCCGCCGGGCCGCCGCGCTCCCGGCCCGCCCAGCTGCCTGCCGAGGGACAAAACCCGAGCTCAGGCGGCACGGCGGCTGCCGGAGGGCCTCACCGCCACCCCCCTCCCCTCCGCCGCTCCTTCCTTCCTTACCGGGGCTGGGCCGTGCCGTGCCGGGTCAGCCTCTGCCGGTGCAGGACAAGCGCCGGGAGCAGTGGGGCTGCGGCCGTTGACTCCCCCGTTCACCCCCGCGGTGCCGCTCGCCCTCGGGGCTGGCTCCGCAGGGCCACCTGCTCCTGCCGGCGCTGCGCCTGGGACATCGCGACTTGCCCTTATCGGGCACTGTTAGGCGTCCTCCTGTCCTTAGAGAGCCGGGAAGTTCGTGCTTTAACTCTTTGTTCACCTGAAGGTGACGTTCCAAACTTTTGGCTTCCTCCCCTTTTTTCTGTTGTTGAGGGTGGGCTCTGCGGCTTCAGAGCTGTGCTTTCCGGGTGGCGAGGTCGATTTGCAACCGAGAAAAGTTTGTGAGTTCGAAGCAGCTTTCTCTGATGAACAGCCTCCTAGTCACCACCTTCTCCATCAGCTCCTGAATATTGTGCAAAGTACACTGATGTCATAAACTGTGTGTTAAATAGATTCTAGCAAAAAGGTTTAAGAGTTTTAAGTCATTTGCTTATTCTCTTAAATTCTGAGGCATGTAAAATCCAGTTTCTTGAGATCTCAGAATGTCGCCAGCTCATTTTAGAATCTACCCAAAACCTCCTAATTTTTAGAATGTTAAAGGGAAGCACAACTATTCCTCTTGTCTGATACTGTGGTGAAACATTAATAAGATCATGGATGGTACTTTTAAGCTTTACAGCGTAAAATGCACATGCAAACAATAAAACTTGAGCTGTACTTCAAATCTCTGCTTGGCCTTGTTGACGGCTGGCCAAGGCATTGTTTCAGCATTTGGGTCTTTGGCTTGTGACTGGGAGCAGGGTATATACTTTTTCGGTATAACTATAGATAAAGTCTGAAATCATAAACTAGACTCCCAAGACAAGTCACAAGCTTTAAAAAAAATGCTCCAGGTAAGTATATAAAGTATTGTGTCTTCTGTTTTTAAGAATATATAGATGTGAAAATGTTGGACAAGAAGACAACACAAGCAGTTTGTTACGTATAATCAGCCTAGACTGTGGGTGCTCAGGCTTTAAAATCCTACGGGATTATATAATGATGAAAAGCCAAATAGGCAGTTTTGAAATTAACTGATGTATATGTAGAAATAACCTTTCTTATCAAGGGATCTGCAACATTATAGAAACAGTAATTCCCCCGACTCCCTTTGTGTTAGAAAAGTCCATTTTAAAAAACTTTATGAAGTTGACATCCTAGTGCATGATGGATCATTATTTTTGCTGACTAGTCTTACTAAACATGTAAAACTTATTCTGAAAATAAGTAGCTAGAATTAAAACCTCCTCGTTGTAGATTCTGAATTACTGTTATGTGTTTTGGAAATAAATAAGCTTCCTTACAAAAGGGAACCTATAGATAAGGTTTCCCTGTAAAAGGAAACATTGTGCTTCATTCACAAAAAAAAAAAGGAAACCAATCCAAAGATTAAGTCCTGTGCATCAAGCTTGAAAACTAAGGGTGAACATCTTAGTTGACACAAATTAATGTGGCTCCACTGATCTCACTGGGAACTGTTCTATGCTAGCTGAGGGTCTGTCCTTCACCATTTTTGTTGTACACTGAATCTTAGTTGTAGTAATAAACATTTCTTGCTTGTTGCCTTTAAACATAAGCTTTCAATTTCAAAACTGTTTAATAAATAAAATGCTTTTTGAACTGAGTTGTATCTAGAGTAATTTGCTAATGGTAAATAAACGGAGCAGTAGGTCTGATCCTAGACTGTGCTCTCCACCAAGCTCTCTTGAAGTGGATGAAATTATAAATTGTGCCTGAAGTGCAGTGGTGTAAAAGAGATGGTATGGGAACAGATGAGCATCAGACAAGAAAATGTGCAAGACCTGAAGCACTGAGATGCCATGCTGCGAGGGGAGAACAAATGACCACAGAATATTCCAAGATCATTATGAAAGATGAACCAATTAAAACCTGTCTTCCAGCAATTAAATTAAGACAAAGCTACCTCAAAAAACTCATGTAACGTTCTGACAAGTACCTAAAGATGGTGGTAATCACTGGACCAGCTTCTGCTCTTTATCCCAGTAGTAATTTTCATGAGTTTTGATTCTGGACTAGTTATTGTGGGAGTTTGGAGCAACAATACTATTCTGTCACTCTTCTATTACCATTAAGTAAGACATAAGCTAGAGTGCCCATGTCACAGTGTAACGCTATGAGTATGAAATTTGAAGTCAGAATTGTTCCAGATGCTATGGATTGGTAGCTGTATGAAAATTTGGCATTCGCCACAGTTCTTGAGACACAGAGCTCCCAGGGTCTTACATAAGTTACGCATATCGAGGCTATAGAACTGGGCCGTGTAGCTGTAAAATCTGCCAAACAGCAGCACGGCAAGTCAGCATAATCTTTTAGTTCTGGGCATCTGGCCTTTAGTGATGCATAGTTCAGATCTGAAAAAAATTCTTCTGGGAGGAGGTGGAGAAGAGAAACATGAGGGAAGTGTTCATTAACCTTTACCCTCCATAACAGAATTGGAAAGCATTATCTTGAAGTCTTGGCTTGGACAACGAGGCAATCATTCACTCCGCTTAATCTATGAAGTAAATACACAAGCTTTTATTTTTAAATTACTTAAATGCTGCAGTTACGGTTAGTTTGAACATTAAATCAAATATTACAAATACGGGTGGACAAGAAAATGTTAACTTCCTGTAAATGAAAATCATTCAGTTGCTTGATTGCTATTAGAATTAAAGGCAAACATTAGCAAATCCATTATTACTGAGGTGAGCAGTAGGCTAAAATGCACTACAGAAACAAAGCAAAGCAGGCTCCAGTGTGCTATATTCCTCTGAAGCTGCAGAGAATAAATGAGCAGAGGTAGAGTCAGGGCAGAATACAAAGCTTTATTTGAAACCTAAGGAAAAAAAAAACCAACCACTTAAAAGGGCTCAGATAACAATCATAGAGCTTTTTAACTTGGCTGCAAGGAAGACGTATCTAGAAGATAAAATACAAACACTGAAAGGCAGATAAATAAAAATTTCTCACTTGTTTCAGGTTCTGTGATGATCAAAGCAGTCACAGGTGAACAGAATAGAATCCATCCATCCATCCATCCATCCATCCATCCATCCATCCATCCATCCATCCCTCCCTCCCTCCCTCCCTCCCTCCTTCCTTTCCCTTCTTCCCTTCCTTCCTCCCTTCCTTTTATTAGAGAGTCTGTCATACCTGCATTTGTAATTGTTTTGGGTTTTTCTCTTCAATTGTATCTCGGTAGGCATTGTCTTCCATTCATTTTGTCTTTTCCTTTTGGTCATTGATTTTACTTGCTTGTATTTTGAATTTTAGTGATAGATAGTTTTGTTTGCATAAAGTTTCATATAACATTCTATATTATCTTTCCAGCATAGTGGTGTTATTGGCTGATAAAATCTCAGCATTAGGGTTATGTTTGGTAATCTAATGACTCCTAAAAAACTTGAGCAGGGCTGTCTCTGGAAGTAACAACAACAACATATATGCAGTCCAAGAGAATTTTTATCAGATCATTTAAAAATGGATTTTTTAATAGAAGAAACTTGGTAGTGGTTCTTTCAAGTGGATTTTATAAAAGTATTTGGCACCTTGCTTTTAATTCTTAAACTCTGTTGAAGGGTGTTAGTGTGCTACTATGTTCTTCCTCTGTAATCTAAAGAATTTTACTGCAGGTATTTTTAATAATTGTGCTGGAAACCACAGCATCATTTTTATCAAATATCAGCTTTCCTATACCCAAAGCCTCTACATAACTGGAAGTCTGAGATCTAATACTTCTGCTGAGCTGAAAGTGGGAGTAATGGTGTTATCAAAATGAAACCATTTCTGTTTTCCTGGTATGGCTCTGTTCCAGTTCAGAAAGGATGGAGACAAAAATTGCTTGTACTTTAACATGTTTCTGTACAGCAAAGGTGCTGTACAGCACCGGTGGTACATGGGTAAAGCAGCAGGGAAAGAACTTCTGTTAGTGACATGATGCGGTATTGGCCCTTGCTGGATCTCCACGTGCTGATGTGGCCGGACAGACACCCCTATGCTGCGGGGCTGTGGCCTCCCGAGGGAAAGGCAGTGGGAGCCCTGCTGGGAGCAGAGCTGGGCATGAGGAGGGCCACATCAGCAGAGTCTCTGGAGCAGAAGCTCCAGCAGTAAAAAAGGTTGTAGTGAGAATACAGTATATATTCTACATCTGTTTACCAAGACTGAAATTGGATAGAAAAGAGACATTCGCTTCTGTACTGACAGATGACAGTAACTTCTGTCTTTGCCGCCTTAGCCTGAACAGAACCTTACACTGGTTATACACGGGAGGGACAACAAAGTTTTGGGCTCCAAGATTCTGTTTAAAGTGCAGGGAACAGTCCTGTAATGATCGGAATAATTTTAATTAAAATACTTTCAGCTAAAATATAACATGAGTCAAAATTTAATTGTATCATGGTGGCATATTTGTTCTGATAAAGTTTTGACTGCATAGTACTCACTGATCTCTTGCACAGATAGGGCAGAGAGAAAAGAAAACAAGTCAAGGCTGGAAAGCGTATGGATTTTCAGAAAACTCAGTATCTGACACAATTCCATTCTACAATGACACGGGGAGGATTTTGTGTTCTTTCAAAGCAGAACAAAGACTAATTTCAAAACCTCAACAGTTTCTTGTAAAACAGAGCTGTCATCTTTTGGGGTGCTCTGTAATTTTTCGAAGACCTTCTCCGTAAGATGGAGTTGTGTAACACAGAAAAATGGGTATAATATGCGAATGTCATTATTGCTTATCTGAGAGGAATTGCTGTGAAGGCTTATCGTTTGCCCACTCTAAATAATGGAGGTAATACAGGCTTCCTGGTGCCAGAGCCACACAGATTTGCTGAAATGCTCAAGTTTGTTGCTATTTTCTGAGAGCAAACTATAGTTGCAGGTTTTTTCCTCCATGTGACCTGCTTTTCTTCTCCTCTCCTATTGATGTCAGGAGAAAACCGAGGGAGTTTTTGCCTGCTTGTAACCGAACTTACGGTCAGTACACAAGGGTCTTTGTGGACAAAGCGGTCAGTAGTGTGGGTTTTGAGGATGCATTGCAGCGTCTCTCTTCCCACCAGAGAATTCCCTCTGTGCACACGCGGTGATGGTGCTCATGCGCTTAATGAGCTGTACAATTTCACCAAGCAGCGGGAAGCGTTACTCGGGCGATGGTCAGCTGCAGCCCCTTACTGTCAGTCAGACGCCTGCATTTCCCGTGTAGCTGGTGCTGCCATCCTCCTCAAGGACTACTGATGCACACCATGGTTTTAATTAAAAGAAAAAAAAAGGTTCATATTTGTACACTTCTTAAAACAGGCAATATAGTACTTTAAAGCATAAAGATTAAATGTGATGTAAATATCACATTTTACCCATTTTTAACATAGTTCTCTTTCTTGGTTTCTGTTATCTTTGTCAGCTAGGGGACTTCTCTTTCTCTCAGCCCCACCAGTCTAGTTTTTAATGGCTTGGCTAGAAGATTATTTAATCCACTTTATATAAACTTTAAAATGATATGATGAGGCATAAATGTAATGCTCAAAATCTTGATTTCAGTATAATTTAATATAAAGGATCTTTTACAAAGCAGTATTGTGCGGCGCAAAGCATCAAGGCTTTCATCCATCTTTATTGTTTCTCATTTAGGCCCAGATCCACACTTACATGCCAGATGGCAACTGCAGAGGAGTTTCAAGTTATAGCTGCAATAGATGAGAAGATAAGTGCCTCTTGAGAAAGGGAAAGCCAGATTGCATATTCCTTTCAATTGCACCTGATGACTTATTGCTAGTCACTAATTGGCTTGTCTGTACACAGGCAATTCAGAACCTGACGGCAGTGCCTAACTTTATCTGTAGCTCTGTTCTTCCTGAAGAGATCACTGGTGAAATAAACCCTTGCAGAGAAGAATATTTTATATGAAGCTCTGTGAAAAGCAGACCTAAGGGTTGTTTTTTTTCTTTTCATTACTGCTGCGTCAAGATTTTTTCCTTCAGGAGAGCCATAAAATCTTGTGTGACTGTCATTGTTAGTTATTATTGCAAAATAGAGTAGCTGACTATGATGAGCTAACATTCAATTGACAATATATGCACATTAAAAAAGAGACAGAAAACTACATGTAAGTGGGGCTTGGTGTATTTTTCATTAAAGATATGAATGTTTTAATAGCAATCTTCCTTTCCTACAAGTTTTTGAGTGCATTTGCATTTTAGTCCTGGGTGGGGCATTTGACACCTTATTTAGACTGCATACAGAGAACCAAGAGAGCCAGCTATGAAGACCGTAAAATAACTCCGGAATGAAAAACTGCTGGTTTATTTTCACTACTTAGAAGCCATCAGCAGCTGAAATGTCTCTAGAGCTTTAGAACAGTGTTGTTGCTTGCCATTGTTGTTGATGAAGGACAAAATCTGTGTGTAATGTTACAGCATATAGCCAACCTTGTAATAAGCCCTTTAAAAGGTGAAGTATCCACTTAGAAAACAGCATCCCTCATGCAATGAAATGTCAGTAATTTTCCAGCTAATGCAGAGCCTGCATTATCTCTCAAAGTCTTCAACTGAAAGCTTTTTCTCTGGTTTCATTTTCCCTGGATACATTTTGCTAAATGCAGTGACAGCTTAACAAAGTTATGTACAAACAAAGAAACCAGCTTGCTGTGTTATAAATGAATGGTAGTTGTCCTGAGAAAAAATGAAGGAAAAGCAGGCTATGTAATTAAGAGCTTCGTGTGCAGTATCTTTGTTGCCCATGTGTCTGTAATCACAGTCCCAACAAAACCAGAAGTATAGGTGTGAAAGTGCAACGCATCAGGGCTCTAACACCGTATAAATAGGTAAAAAGCATATCTCATTAAATAAACATGAAGTAAAACAAATCCCTGGGAATCAGTGGTACTTCTCAAAGGTATTCTCAACAAAGAAAAGTGTGAATGAGTAGAAATATTCTGAAGTACAACAGGACCACATTAAACACCTGAAGAAATAATTTAGGAGATTCCCAAGACTTTAACTGGCCTGTGAACTGAGTCCACATCTTCTAAGTTACTGTTTGCTTCAGAAAATTGCTAAATTGACTTTTCCTGTTGAGGGGTCCACCAGTCACAGATGAGACACAATCACAGACAAGCATCCAATCAAGGATGAAGGTGTGTAACACTTGGATAGCTGTGTAGTCAAACCAGCAGTCCTCAGGGAAATGAAATTTAGACATTGCAAGTGTGTTAGAACCCAGTGAAGGTTAATTCCTAAAAATCCTAGGTCAAGTTTTTTCAGGTTGTTTGTTTTTTTGTTTGGTTTTTTTTTTTTTTTTTTCTTTGTTTGTTTGGGGTTTTTTCTCTATACGGGATCCAGATCTAAAAGATAATGGGGTACTTGCAGTCACCCCACTGCTACAGCTGAGCCAAGAGCTTGCAGCTGACAAGACTTTGGATCCTTTCCGTATATGTGAAGGAATTACCTTGCTCATCAGTGACCACAGGTGGGAGCAAGCAGCACTTATTTAACAGAACCCAGTAGCTCTGTTTTGTTGGTTTGATGGCAGTGCTGAAAGGCTGTTTGTCTAGCTGAGCACACAGGATATCTGTAGGTAGCCCCAAAATAGAATTTTTTGAATGTATGGGGTTGTGTATATTTTGAACTTGCAAGAGTGAGTTGTTGTTGTGATATACAGCAGTTATTGCTGTCCCTTTGAATGGGGCTTTTGAAGCAGTACACTTACATCAGGACTTTGGAGAGCAGTCATGGTGGTTTCTTTCATAGCTTTGGGAAATCTGTGATCCACTTTAATTAAATGCTTCTCGAGACATGGCTGTGTGTTGGTGGATAAAAACGTTTGCAGTACCCTTTTTCATCTTGCAAAACAAGGGGTACTTTGTAATCTATAGCATTCCTTAAACCATTGAGGGGAAAATAATTAACTGTAAATTAAGGGAAGAAAGTCTGTTAGGGTTTGAAGTGAACGTATTAAGATGCTAAACCAAAAAAATCAGGATTGATGGCTGGGGAGACAGTGAGAATTAAGGTAAGCTTGCCAAGGGATGTTTGAAATGGTAGTATACTCTGCAGTTATCTGAGAATAAACACTTGCTAATCGTAATAATAATAAAGTAATGGCACATTCTGTAACTGGAATCTCTTACAATGCTGAATTGAGTATTGTCATTTGTTTAGCATATATTCTAACATGATATATGTCAGCCTGTATGTGTTATAATAAGACAGTATAACAGATAAAATTGTTAGATATAAGTTTTTACCTGATGTGACTTATGGAATCAAAACTGTGAAGGGTTCACTAATTACTTAATCTTTCTCTACCCTAGTGACCAGGAGTAACCCAAGGTGAAGCTCAAGACCAGCAAATTTGGAGTAAGTGAAATCAGTAAGACTTTCTATAGTCCATAATCATTCAGAGGATATCACTGACCTGTCACTGAGGGGAAAAGGGGTGTCTTAAAAGAACTGGATAGCTGGCTAATAAATTTAACATTTATGATTTTACAGATCTGGATAAAAGCAGCTGTTGTCTTCTGAGTATTGCTGTTTTACTTCTGAAGCATTAGGCATTGGTTATAGAGGAAATTCAAAGGCACCATTGGACTGACAGTGCAGTTATGACAAAGTGACACGAATAGTTTTTATGTGAATTTATTGCTCTTAAAGGTGCTGGCTTGAGTGCTGTACTGTAGACCAACTTTGCCTTTAGACATAGAGCTTCTAAAGGTGAAAAAGTAGTTCTGTTACTATATAGATAAATGATAATTTTTCACAATGCAGAAAAATTACTGCTTTTTCTTCTTGAGATTATATGTCAGTCATTGAAAATTTTAGAGAATGGTTTCTTCTGTCTATTTTTTGTTCTTGGCTAGTACTGACTGAATTCAGCAGGGTTGTGTGGCCTAAATCAGTGAACTACCAAGACTGATTGATCTTGGTTAGGATTGGTTAGAGAGAGCAGAAGTGATGGAAATGCTAATTTTTTTGGTGAGATTGATTATCCTATGATTGTGAATAAGCACTTTGTTACCTTTTTTCTTTTTTTTTTTTTTCTTTTTTTATACTGACTTGGCAATGTTGGGGTACCACATCTGCATGGAACACTGGGGAGTTTCTTAGGCTTGTGTTTCTGCCACAGAGATACTCATATGTATGAGTAATAGCAATGTTCTCTGTGCCTTTTTTAAAATTTGTGTTTTAAACACTCTAACCACTGTTTTTATTTGTTAACACTCCATGTCACGCATCTCTGCAAATACAGCAATGAGTAATTCCATTTTCGAGGTCAGGACTGTTACAGGAGGTGCTGCTTTCCCGATAAAGGTTCAAGGTGCTTTTCAATGAATCACTGCACTAATAAATCATTTTGTATATATACTAGCTTATACAAGTTAGGATATTAATTTCCAAGCAGTGCCTGTCATGAATATGTAGTTTAAAACACCTGAGATGAATAAAGCATATGGCCTTTACATTTCAAGACCATATCTGTAATTCACTGTATGTTCATGCTGATACTCAGACAAAGGTGAATTAGTTCCAGACAAAAATGCATCAATGCTCTATTGAATAGTCAATTATTAAACACATAATGGAATCTGTGGTTATCAAGGCATGCTCAGAATGTGCATAGGGTGCATAATGTGTACCAGAATGCAACAGAATTGGTCTATTTCTAAAAAAAAAAATCCAGGCAAAATTATATTAACATGGGATTAAAATGAACTATTGCTTCTACTGTGCAATGAATGGGCTTACTTTACTTCATTTACCCTCCCAAGGAGCTAATTTCAGACTCTTATTATATGTACAAACCTAGAAAAATAGCAGTAAACAACATTCTTTTCATTGCCCTCAAGAAATAATCTATCCAATTTTCAATATTGCATTTTGTGGAGAAATGATGTTTTTGAGAACCACATATGAAGGTAAAAGTTACAATGTCAATGTCCTGGTAACTGTTCTTGTAGCAATTTGTTGAATAAAATGAAGAAAAAAGTGAGTTATTGCTCATGATGAGGAAAATATCTCATGAATGTCACCTGCATGAAGTTTTAAATATTGTTTGTTCCCATAAATTTATAGTAAAGATTTTATTTGGGAAAAATAAGTGTTTGACAATTGACTGAAACAGCACTGTCAACAAACTGTAAACATTATTCAGGCTGTGGCTGTTTATTGTTTTACTGCAGTTATACACCACGATTAATGTGTTGGATCATTGGTCTAGTGCGTGTTTTTGATTAACATTAGGCAGGCTGCAGGTATATTGCAGTATGTTTCAAGGCACCATTTTAATCCATGAAGGTGTCTCAGGCTTGCTGTATCACTTCAAGTGGGTTTTTGTTGCATTAAATGAAACTAATGGATATAGTTAACTGAGATATGACTATATATATTTTCATGGTTTAGGAAAAAATAATTTCCTGATCTGTGACTTTTGAAAAAACTTTTCACTAACATTTTTTGTAGTGTAGGTGGCTATAGTTATTTGTGTGCTCCAGTAAATATGTCAAAATCTCTCCTTAGTGAGATTCAACAGGTTACTGTTAGTTTATTTTCCAAAAAGCCCTGGAGGGTATGTGAGAGCATATTCAGTTATTGCTGACGCTTTGTGTATGTTAAACAGGAAATACGTGTGATAGAGCGCTTTAGATGTAAAAATTGGTACATCCAACAAAAATAATAAAAAAGTAGAAATTGTGTAACTGTTTGTAAGATATTGAAAGAATTTCTTGGCTAATAAGAGTACAAGTGCAAGTTAACTTATCTGTGTGACAGCAGAGGAATTCTGAGGCAGAGGTTCAGAAGTGGAGACTGTCTATGCATTGCTTTCCAACATACCTTTTTGTCTAGAACTTTCTGCTAGAATTTGAATGCAAAAATTAGTTTTTCATTCTGCAAGCTGTAACTCATTAGAGCAGCTATTCTTGTAATCATGCTGACCCTCTCTGCATGATTGGTTTTTTGTGACATGTGCTTGAGGCCAGAAAGATTTATATGGTTATATGCGAAAAATTGTTCACTGCGTTTCTTGAGACAGAAGAACAGAAGGCAAGTTTGGAAAAGTGGGATAACGCTTCTCCATTTCTGCCCAAGATGTTTAAATGCATCTCCATTTATAGCGATCATGCAGGTGGGAGGTTTTACTGCAGTAAAACACACAGAGAACATGCCATGGTTGTGTAAAAGCTGCTGTATCATGTTTCTCTTCGTGATGTGAAATACTTATGTCACACTTAGCTGTTCAAAACAGGTGTCTGAAATAGCGTGATGTCTTGTGGTAACTTCTTGAAGTTAAACGGAGTAGACTTTAACAAAAGATTTTAGAAAAACTTAGCTTATCTGTAGTTAGAAATGCCAATTCTAATCCTCAACATAAAAGCCCCATTAAATCCTAACACCCAACGCATCAATGTTCTAACAAAGCTCTGGATGGAAATATCTTTGTCACTAACTGTTTGTTCCACTGGGGATTCAGTGACTGAGGCCTCCAAGTGGGAACCCACCATTAACAGTAATGAACCGCAAGCACCTGTAGTCAAGGCTGTGTTTGCTATAGCTGTCAGCCAACAAGGCTTTCACTGGGTTCATTTATCCTTCTACTCCAGTCATTGATCAAGCAACTTCTGATGCCATTTTTTGAGTGCCTTGTTGATACCACAGCAGATGTAATTGCCTGCTATTATGATTCATGCTGTTACTTCTATTGACTGTTAAGTATTGTTTTTCTTCCCAAAGAGGAGAATATTTGGTTAGCTATGAGGCCTTTGTGATTAATGAGGTGATCAGGGTATGGTGAGAACTACCTGGAATATGAAACTACCTTGGTATGAAGAAGGGGGTTGCTTTATGTCAATGAGATTTTGTGCTCGTATTTTTATACCTGCAGGTATAAACCTCAGAATAAGTCTGCATCTGCCTAGCTGTACTTCAGGCAACGATTATCTCTTCTATTACAACCCATTCAGGAGTGGGATATTGTTTCACAAGCTTTCTTGTGGATATTCTATAATGTCCTCTGAAAGAAAAGATACAGTTCCACTCATAAATTCACAAAGTCCTGGAGGAAGTCTTGAGGTAGCTCAGATATTTGGGAATGCTGTGTCCTTGCATTGGCCCTAGCTGTGGTACCTCTATTTTGATGGGGGAGGAAGATCTGAGTAGTTACTCTTCTCCACCTTTCTGTGGAATCTGCATGTTGTTTCATTGCTGTTTGAGCCTTGGGGAAGGTGATTATCTGAGTTATTTGAGTGCAGTATTCCAGTTCAGTGGCTCCAGTGACAAAGGACTATTCCTAGCTCAACTCTCATGCTGCTTGCAAGTTGCCCAAGTCTTTTCACTTAGCTTTAGGTTTTTGCCTATCTGCATTACCTGTCTTGTTCTTTTCAGGTTCACTTTTCCCCTGCTCTACTGAGCAATTTGACTTTTTCCTCCAATGACTGCTTATGCTAATCTATGAAATGCTTGTAAGAAAACTCTTCCAAACATGCAATCATAATGACATGTGGGGTTTTCAATGTAGCAAGACAGCCACAGAAATCAGGATTTGCATATTTAGTTTGTCAAGATTATAAGCTAAGATTTTTGTAAACTAGTAGCTGTTTTAGCAGTAGGAGAAAGAAATTTGGCCTGTTTTGAAAAGATATTTCCAAAGTGCTGCTTGGATTAGAGAAGGAAGGAAGAGAAAAAGAAACAGTTCTGCTGAAAACAATGTACAAAGCAGACTGGTTTGCATCTTTCTCCCCCTTAGACATCTGTAATACAAATAAAAAACCAACCCAGCAATTCCATTTGTCTCAGCATGCCCTGAGCTTTTCCAGGCTGCAGTATCTTTACCTGAGCAGGTCTTCAATCCTGCTGTTGACTCTACATGACTAGCTCTTTTACGTGAGGGCCACATCTGCCTCTCTGGATCCTGCTGCCTGTGTTGTTAAAGATTGCATGATGCGGAGTGATGTAACGTTGCTGTACTGTCATTTTTTCGTGCTGCCTGCTCTTATGAAGAGAAGAAAAGAATGTACTAAAACAGCTCTTCAGATCTTTTTCTGTTCTATCCGGACTTTTCTGCAATCATTTGTCTGAGACTCATAACAAACAGATTTTGATTTTTGTTAAAGCCATGGTAAGTCTGCACCACTCGTACTGCTGAAATTTGGTATTTAATTCCTTCCTGTTTTCTGATTCTCTGTGTTCCTCCTGCCAGTAGGATTTGTTGTAGCAAAGTATGACGCCAGCTCAGAGCCCTTAGGATTGCCTAAGTGAACAACTTTAGTGCCAGCTGCAGGACTATTAGACGTTTGGAATCTAATACTGTAAACCCCAGTGGAAATGATGACAGATTCTTTGTAAGATAAGTTATGAACCTTCAAGGTAAAGCATGGCACTGAATAAAGAATTATTTAAAAATAAAATTGCAATTGTGCATGAGGGGAGCAGTGTCTCTTTGGAGGAAATATTACTTGCATATGCAAAAAGGTTAAAAGAGTTTTGTCGCTAACCTTTTTTTTGTTTATGTATACAATAGTCACACAACTGCAGAAAGAGCTGGCGTCTTTCAGAAAGGAAAGAAAATCAGAGTAAAACAGTAGTAAAGAAGGAAAAAAACCCCCAAAACTAGAATGTATATCAACATTGAAATTCAGTGAGTTCAATAGTGCAATGTTTAGAACATCTCCATTTCTTTGCAGTTTGCAAGAAATGGTGCAGTAAGGTGAACGGGGTTGAAGAAGAAAAAATAAGCCTGATATTCTTACAAAGATAATGGACTTTCCTTAAGAGAAGTCTTAAACTCTAACAAAATACCCAGGAAAAAAATAAAATCAAAACTAATATCTAGGGATTATAATACCTGATTTAAATATTTTCGTATCTAAAATAGAGCATCTTAAGCCAAGAACAGTTCAATCATCTGTGGATATGATATTCGTAGGAACGGGTATATTAAAGGAGGGTTAGGTTAAAGGAAACATAATTAACATATAATTTATTTTCCTCCAGAGTTTCCTGAGCCCACACATAGTAATGCTGAATTGTGAATTAGGGAATAAAGGGCTCCTCTTGTAAAGTTTTCTGCAGTGAGGATGCAGGTGCTCGTTATCTCTGAAATTGCTTTATGGAACTGAATTTGCATTTCTTACTAATTTGGCTTTCTTTAAATGTGAATAATTTGAATCAAAGCAATAGTAGGAAAGGTGGGGGGTTTTGCTGAGACTTGGAATTCGGTGAGGTTAATGACAGTGGTTTTGCTTTATTCAAGAAATGAATTTGCCCTTAAGTTAGAATAAGAATTCTTCAGAAGAGATGCTTCAAAAAAAACCTGTGTAACTTTTCCTCCTATCAATCAGTGGCGCTTGTTACAGAGGAACTGATGATCTTTAAAATGTTTATTAGCTTAACATTCATATACTGCCTACATTTTAGAGAGGAAAAAATGGATACAGATTCTTAAACCTGTTTAAGTAGATAACCCTGAAGTGATCTATAGCATCTAGATAACTTTTGAACGCCTGGGTTTGTGTAATTTGGCCAAGGAAAAATAGAAAATTTGAAATAATAGAAATCCAAATTTAAGTCTCAGGCCAACGCTGTGGGCAATGGATCATCCTTACCCTGCAGAACTCCTGTGGCTATCGAGTAACAGATACCTTTGTGTAGACATGACATTCTAATGCCACCAAGGTCAGTAAGAAATACATCTTTTCACATTTTCCTCTGAAATATTTATTTAGTAAAAAATATTTTTTGAACAACATAACTAGAATTTCTTAAGGGCTTGTGAAGCATGGTGGGGTTTTTTTTTATTCAATCTGTAAGAGAGGCCGTGTCAGTATGGGCTTAGAAGCAAGAAGGTGTCTAAGAAAATATAATGTAATTATTTTAAAACATGGCTGCCCCCATCTCCCAAAGGAAAAGTTAAAATAGCTTTGACTTGCAGATAGGAAGCAAAATATGTAACACAAACAAAAATCAGTCATGTCGTTATTAGCAGTAATATCAGGCAATGAAATCTTGGTCTACGTCCTTCAATATTCATCCCTAAGCTGTGTAGTGTGCAATACCTAAAATGAATGCTGAAAAGAAGAGATAAATTATGAAAAGTTAAGGCAACTAATATCAAAATTAGTAGGAAATTGTACCAAATGTTTGTAGGATGAAGTTTATTGGTAGCTTTTTGCAACTTTATATGCTCTCTACCAGACTGAATTGTCTAAAAAAGTAATTGGGTTCATGTATCTGCAAGTGAGAATAAAAGAAAACCCACCAAAAAACCTAGGGTTTTATGAAATTTGCCTCTTTGTAGTCTGTAATGGAATATATGTTTAACTTGGTTAAAATTATATGTCAGTAAAATCCTTGTTAGCATTGAAATTTTGCCAGTAGTGCAACTTACAGGGAAGGTCCAGTGAGTGATCATTTGCTCCTCAGATACGCCTCCAGGATTAGCATGGAAAGTACTGTATAGTTTGATTTTGGTACATTTGGAATTCTCTTTAGCAATATTTTAAATGAAACATTGTCACCACTAATAACAAATTCATACAACTGTTACAAAAAGTCCATAACTAAAGAAAATGTGAAGTGGGGAAAAGCTAGATTTCATGCACTGGAGAACAGAGCAATAATAAGCTGCTTCAGAGAAAAGACTGAATTAATGAGAAACACAGCTCTGAAAAAAATGAATTTACTTTGTGAGGAGGTTTTTCATATGTATGGCATTTAGCCTCCAGTTCAACAGAAAATAGAAAAGCACACAGCTAACCTTCCCGTTGTGGATTGCTGTGTTAGCCTCTGTGGGGCTTTGCCCGTTGTGGATGCGCTTTCGTACTCCAAAATCAAGTCCCATATGGGACATTTAGGTGCTGTTCCCTGATCCAGTTCTTGTGTTTGCATGTGGAAGTATGTGATATTAAAAGTTAAGTGACACTACTATTGCCCAAGTGAACAGGACAAAAATAATGATCCCATGTTTTGGTCATAGATTTACATTTCACATAGATACTTGTACAGTTCAGTCTAAGTGCCAGAGCTGGTCTTATTGTATCAACAATGGCAGCAGTATGGAAAAGAGTGGTGAAGTGAGAGGACGAAAAAATAGAGAAAGCTCTGAAGATACCACCAAACTTATAAATACTATGTTTATTTGATGTATGATCTTTCAACATTTCTCCACAAACCTGCAGTCACCAGCAGTTTTCTTGGACAACAGCTGTGAATGTACTTCTGCCCATGTCATAAATTTCAACAGGCAAATAATATGTTGTGCTTCTAAGAAATGTGTGCGACCATTCTGCTACCGACTTCATATACAGTTGACACTGGAGAGTCCCTGTACCAAAGAGTTGACGTAAGTGGCACGGTCCTGCGTTAAAGGATGTAGGATATATTTGTCTCTTTCCTTTTGAGCTGATTAATATAATCTTCCTCTGAATTTGGAAAGCTGGAGTAGGCTCACTTAGTCCTTTCCTGCCTTATCCATATATATTCTTACAGACATTTACAAATACATGTGTCCAAAACAGTTTAACAAGCTACATCACTTAGGGAAATTCTTTCCACCTCTTTTCTGTGCATGCAGTTGCTTTTGATTGGAAATATCCCCTTTTTGCCATTTGTGGTTTACTGGTGCATCTCGCTGAATGTTTGGCTGTTACAAAAACTGTGAAAACTGGCTCAACAAGCTGGGCTCAGCTGCTGAATTAAGGAAAATGCACCCAGCAGAGTTCCCAGTGCTGTACTGGCATTTTGTCTGATCTTGGATTCAGCTGAAGATCTTGTGCTTTAGTCTTAAAGCTTTTGCAAGGTATTTAAAAGGCTGTCCCTCAGCAATCTGCTGTAGCAGCTGTGCTAAGCACAGGTAAGGACCTTTGTAGAGCAACTACTAGGAGAGATGAAGAGGCAAAGTCTAATTATGCTTAAAGCCTACTGCAGGATTTTTAAGTCAGAATTTCTTCACAACATAATGTTTTATTCCAGTTATTTCTCACTGAAAACATTCAGATTATCCTAACTGAGAAATGACCCAAAATGTAGGGAACGCTGTCATATGCTGACTTGTGCATTTTAATAATATATGTGAAATCAAAGTACTAGGAGTATTTAAAGATATTAGATTCCTACAAAGTGAGATGCAAAAACTACCGACTTTAATTCTAAGAAAATTACCATGTTTATTTACATTTCTCCATTCTGAATTTTGGGGGAATTATAAGAACCGCTTTCTCTGAAGTGAGAAGTGGTGCTCTTCAGTCTGTTCTGATCGAAGGGGAATAATATTACTGCTCATTGGACATAAGGAGGAAGAACTTCACATCTGTAAAATATCATATGTTCTGCACACAAGACTTTAAGCTTCAGCTTGGCTTTTGGGACCTCTATTAAGATATTTTCTATACTCATATTTTGAAAATATGTATTTTTTCCCCTCACACATCAGTATGCCTAGCCCTGTCTCCCCGAGAGCTGTGCTCTGCAGCTAAATTCCTTCTGATGCAGAAGAGATAAAGAAGCAGCAAACAAGGCAGTCTCACAAATACATAATGAGATGGCCTACAAAAGTGAATGGCCCACATTGGAAAATTCCAGCTATACTCCAAAAAATGGAGTTTTCAGCTCCATAATGCAGTTGAGGAAGTCTGTTATTTCAGCGGCACCAGTATATTGTTGCAGCTTTGCTCCTGATACAGAGGAGCCAGAGTCCTTTGCGATTCACTGGGCTAAGCAGGGTTTATGGCTGGTTTGCATTGCCCCAGTGGCTCAGACCATCAGAATGTGTCAGCAAATCTGATCTTTCATGTCTCATGTCAGAATGAATCTGGCATAATCTCAGCTATATGAAGTTGCCCTGGTACAGCTGAAATCAGGAGCTGTTATTTGACTGTTGATTGGTTTCTGTTAGTATTGACTGTACAGAGCTATCTGTACAGCTTCTGCTTTTCAGGGCAACAATATATAGTAACAATAAGCTATACAGGATAATGAACACATCTCTTACAGGTATTAAGATACTGTTAAATAGAAACTACAGCATTTAGATTTTAAAAGGCTAAATGAACTTCACTCCAACACATTAGGTGTTCAGAAGTGCAACTCACAAATTAGAGTGCGGGTGCTGTTCACAGCCTCTGCGGCTGCTGCAGCACTGCCTGTGCCTGTGTGCTCTGTGGCCTGTCCGTCCATGCCATCGCGTCACTCTGTGTGCGCAGGTCGGGGACCCAGATCACTTAGGCCAGCGCAACTGCTGTCTCCCACCCTTGCTGTGTAGAAGCCCCGGCTTTAATTTTCACTTTGTGTGTGCCACCTGTGCTGTGCCAGGAAGGATTTTTCTCTCTGAACAGCTGGTGGTAGAGAACAGAGTTCCACTTAATGTGAGATCAGGCATTTGTTTGCTGCTTTTTGCTATGTTGTGTCAAATTACTTTGAAAGACACAGGTCCCTAGGAAGAGGATATTTCCTCAGGCCTTATGGCTAGCTAAACACCAGAGGAAGAGGGGCATGGCTGCAAGCAGAAATGAGCTGTATGAGGTGTGGCAGGTGGAATGGAAGGACATTTATTTTGCTGTGATGGGTGATTGGTGTCTTGGATTCAGATATGCTTTTAAGTTATGTTAGGAATTACCGTTGCATTAGATTTTTTCACCCACATTATGAAATCCTGTATTTCTTTCTTTCCTTTAAATCATTATGCATGCTGATCTTTGACTAGTGTGATTTTCTTTAATTATAACATGAGAACTTGATTTTTATATGACGTTATTCATTATGTAATGCTTTACATAATGATGAGATAAGAAACATATTGCCAGATGGACTGGAATGTTGAGCTCTAACAGCTACTCATATAATAAACCTGGGAATGGGTGGGATAGTGGAGCACTTGAGCGCTTAAATTGTGAAGCCTAAAGAGGCTACAGCCCTCTGTCAGGGTCCTAGTCCCCACCGGATCTGAGGGACTGCAGTGTGGTTGACTGTGACATTCTTGTCCCTTAAGGTAGGGAAATGGATCCCTGTTGCTATTCCTACTGGAGTCCAAACGCCTACGGAACACAATGGTAACTTTCTTCCTTTGAGAACTGAGCCAGCAAATTTTATACTCTGAGACAATGCAAGAAGCGAAGTTAGACACAGACAGTATACTCAAGTTAGAAATGGAAATGAAGGTCCTTAGCCCTGAAATAGTCTCTGGAGTTATAACAAACTCAGAAATAGATGTCTTTATTTTTATATCATGAAGTAGCTCATGGCTCATGTTCCTCTTGATAATTGTTGAGGATTTCTGTAACTCCTGATTCTTCTGACAGAACAAAGTTTAAATCCAATTGGGACTGATGGATGTCATCCTCCAAATCATGCAGTATAATTCAGCAGCAGGAGCTAAATAGTGATAGCCCATCAACAGGTGGTTTGTGTCAACTGGAAAGCAGTGACTTCACAATACCTATTTTTGGTTATTGCATAAAAATGAATGTTTGCACTCTGGATTCTTTTTTATATGGAAGTGGAGGAAGGTAGTATGAAAAGCTGTCAGGACAGATCACTGAATTTCATATAGCTTATTTAATAAGGGTGAGTAAGAGACTTTGAATGTCTGTTTGATTACTGTTGTCATTTCTTCCTTGAGTGTGGTGTGCAGCAGGGCAAGTCTTGCCCCAAATCTTGGTGGCTCTAAGGACCTTAAGGGGAACTCTTCTGCTATCCAGCAATGTATATTTCAACTTCTTGTGCTGGCCTGGCTTGGAAATCTCCTTAAAATGTACAGGACTTCATTTTTTCACCATGCTGGCCTTTCCCCTCATTTCAAGAAAATCCCCCATTTCCCATTTGAAGGAATCTTAATAAAAATAAAATAGAAAAATACAACTGAAGTGCAGCTAGGCATCCATGGCAATAAAAATGGCTAGAAGAAAGTCTTCTGCGAACACTGCATTTGGTGTATTAATTAGAAAAACAGAGAATATATTTAATGACTAATTACTAAAATTTTTGTCTTGTTTGATAAGGGAGTTTCAGAATGAGGGGATTTGGATTTCATGTGAGGGAGTGAATGAAAGAATATCAGAAATGAAGCTTGAAGTTCAGGTGAACCGAACTTTCCGTTGCTGAAGTGTTGAAACTACCTTGTATACACCAGGAGAGGGAGCCCAACAAGTAGAGCCGAAGTTAACCTGTCTCTCATCATGCAGAGGACTACACGGTTAAAAATTCTGTTTTCTGCCTGTTTCACTACACTTGTGGAAGGAAACGGGTAACAAAATCTGGTTTTTCATATTCTATATAAGTTTGTTAGTGAACTGATCAGAAAGGATAACTTTCTTATTTCAGATGTGGACTTTCCATAGAGACCGGAGACAACGGTTAATAAAAAGGCAATCTGTTTTCATGCTGCCGAGGCTGTACAAGAAAAGGGCACTCTGCATGGGTTTGTAGGCATTTCCCTGACACACTCATATTTTGTTGTTTTGATCAAGTCACCACTTTACAGGGTATATATTTGATGTGATTTTCTAACTGGAAATATGTCAGACAAGACTAAAGGATCTGTGACTGGTGTGTTCATAAAGGTCAAACTGTTCTCATTAGAGAGGAGATAACTGTGTTCAGAACTCCTCATTATTTTATGGGAAAGGTTTTTGTTTCAGGTGGTTCTGGAGCAGCAGTCCTTCTTGCTGCTAATGGGTATAAGTATGCTTCTTGGTAGGAACAGTAGCTTCTCCCCCCCCCATCTGAAGTGCAATCAACTAAGTTTTAATTTGAAAGTGCTCTCAGATTTCAAATTTTTCTATGTATGTTTGCCAAGTTGGTACTAGAACAACTTATCTGAACCAAGATGGAAAATGCTAGATAAACTGGTAAAACATTTAAAAGCTTTTAAATATTTCTTTTTATTTAGTTTAATAAAAGTCAGTGGTTTTATATGAAACAGCAGCATGACTGGTCTTATGCTCGTAATGTACACTCTTGAATTGCTAGTAGACTTGTACTATAACTTCCAGAGAAATGAAATGAAATAAAAGTAACCAGAACCTGCACTACAAATTAAGTCTCTAAAAGCCTTGCTTTATAGTTTCTTGCCTTTGAGTGTATAAGACATATAACTTCTGTTGGGTTCAGGTACAGCCACAGGGGAAGCTTTTTGTTATAATATCAACAGCATGAATAGATTATCGTTATACATTAAACCTTGTTATTTAGGCACATGAAAAATGAGTGGAAGCGATGGTGGAAATAAGTGCTGTTAAATCCTTCAAATGATGCAACATATTTAACATTAATTCCTTGAGGAAATAATCTATTTACACTTTATGTGAATGTTTATTTAAAAGGATCTAGTGTCCTTGTGCCTTTTAGCTGTCTTTGTGTTGTGTCATATAGCTGTATTTTGTGTTGTCTCATACCATGTATGTTAAGGGTACAGAAGAATGTCATGCAAATGTTTGTGTAATACTAGGTTAGTTGTTAAATGTCAGCATCCAGGTAATTTTTTGTATACAGAGAACAATAGAATAATGGCAAACTAGACAGACCTATTTTTTTAGCTTTCTTTCAGACAACTGCTATTCTAAGGAATGTAGTTTCTTTGGAGGCAGAACAAAAAGTTGGATGTTAATACAGGCAATTGAAAATGAGAAGGTCTGAAGCGTATACCATGTACAGTTTCACATTATGCTTAAAACCGCTAGTGAAAGGGTGTAGTTCTGTTCTCCTTCAGGCCTAGTGGGTGTGTGATCACTTAGTCAAGTTGATAACTTAGTTGTTCCTAAGGAAAATTAATGGGAGGGGAGAAGAAAGTGATTTTCATCAGATCAATGAAATTGTGATTCACTGAACCCTGATTCTTAGTTCATGCAGACTGCTTGCTCAACAGAAGCTTCTTTGGTCTTCGTGGACCCCATTGCACTGCTCTGAGGCTCAAGGATCAGGGAAATACATGCCTCTTCCTGTCATAACAGATGTCTTATTTTCTCCTTCATGATGGCATGTATCGCCATCTCTGGCCTAAGTATTTTGATTGTCCGACAGTGAGTAAATTTTATTCCTAAAGAATATTCTGTTCTATTTTCATGGTATACAATAATTGAAAGTTAAGGTTTCCTTTTGAATCAATTTTTTTGTCTTCTACATGTTGTATTCTACCCTTGTCAAGCATTAGGGAAGAGGAGATCTGTGTTCCTCCTGGTTTTGTGCAATACTTAAGGAAAAAGGAGGAAAAAAAAAGAGATTTCCTACTGCTGTCAGGGGCTGTGGTTATCTTCTGAGCGCAATATTAGTCATTGTTGTATATGCATGCATTATAATTATCCTGTAAGTAGCCGAGAGATTGCATTCTGAATAACTTTGCAGAAAGCATGTTATTTGCTTTGTTAGGGCAATTCTGGTGCATGGTTTTTTAAAATATAATTGATGAAAAACTAAAGACATAGAAAGGGAGCCTGGCCTTATTAAGTTATCTCTGATGTCTATAATATCTCTGATTACCCTTACTACATGTGGAAGTACAGATGAATTAAGCATGTAATGATTAGGATTATTTCTTTCTCTTGGGTCCACTTTGTGTCTCCCAATCTTTCCTCAAATGGTTTTGGGCCAGGATACTGCCATTATCAGTACACACTAGCTTTGAATTGGTCATTGGTTCATTTTTACCTTTTAATTGTATCAAAGGCCAATTAATCATGAATAGGGTGAAATCAAGAAGTAATTTTAGTCTTCCCATCTTACAAAAATGTCTTTCATCTGTCTGTATACTTAATGCTTCAAGCTGACAATGACAGGAATTGAAGTAACTTGGACTCTGCTGCTATTAGACTGTTCCAACACTGACTTAAACGGTGCTACTGTATTTCTTGCTGGGTTTGGTTCTCTTGAAAGAGTTAGGGTAGTGTTCTTTTGAATTCCAAATCAATACCAATAACCTGTTGAGCTCTTGAGCTCATGCAGGCTATGACAAAATCCATTTTATTCTTGGTGACTTGTTCTTAACAATCTGTAGTTCATAAAGAAGCTCTGGCCTGAGCTTGTAGAGTTTTTCCCAGAAACTGCTCATTATACGTTTTTATAATGGTTGGACTTTCCCATGTAGCTCTGATTATTATAGTGCCTACAGAAAGTGATTGCATTTTAACTTTAGCAGAGGAAGAGGTGGTGGTTGTTCCTTTCAAGTGAGTTTAACACAGAGCACTTACTACAGCAAAGTCCTATTTCCATTGTTGAGAAAACTGCTGTGCCTAGCGATGTGTAGTGTCAGTTAAATATCCTGGAAGAAAGGCAAAAAAAAAATTACTGAAGAAAATAATTTCATGGTATTCAAAACTCAATGTAAGTGGGCCCTGATGTTAATTAGAAAACAATTAGGATCATAAAACTTTACCACAATGTGTATGAGTGTATAAAAATAAATCATAACAATGCCTATTTGAGTAATCTTACAAATATTTCCATGGTGTTTTTACAGTTTCCAGAATGTCTGCAGGCAAACCTCTGTAAGGGTGAACAGAAATTGCAGAATGACTTTGGTGGAAGTGTGAAGTCTATTGACCATACAGTTACTCCAGATTTATGCTACTGTAGCACTACTGTCTTCAAAGTATGGAAAGCTTAATAGACTGCTTTGTACTAAGGGTGGTCCTGGTTCTTTTGGCATCTCAGTAAGAAAGGCGTGGTTGTTCATGGATGGTTAACTGATTCACTGTGTGAACAATAAAAATAGTAGAAGAGATTGTTGCCGTTGTACATCCCTTCTGATACTAGAAACCCTGGTGTATGCAGCATTGGATGAGACCCTGTTGATCATGGATCCTGTCTGATGAGGTTCACCAGCCTCACTGTTCTTCACATCTTTAGGCAGTTGTTCCAAGTGAACAAAGCTGTCAATCTTTTACAATACTTGAACTTTCTGGTATGCTGAGGTTCAGTGAGAGCATTATGCTCTCACAGATCTTATAAGCAGTGCACACAGGTGGTATTGTTAAAGTGTACGAATGCCATGGTGTGTGCTTGGGTTACATAGCAGTCACTCATGCGAGTGTACAGGCCTCTACAATCAAGGACTGTGGTCAAATCTCTGCCTAGATTCTGCCTGAAATCGCTATTGTATTGTTACAATGTCCTCTGCGGTGGCCTGCTACATATGCTGATATAATGTGGAAAATAACAAACATGCACTCACAAAAGTAAAAAAAGATGTAAGCAATGCATAAACTCATGAGTTTGACTTCAATGATCTGCGAAGACTCTAGGTTTTGAATGAAAGAGTAATCAAGGTTTCAGAAGTAAATGGAAATGGATTAACGTGCAATATAGTTTCATCAAGTGCATAAGAACAATATCTTGACAAGATAGCTGACTTATTAAACAAGGGTAATGTAATGAACCTAATCTGTCCAAATTTAAGCAAAGTATTTGATATAGTTCCCCAAGGGAAATTATTATTAAGGAATGAGAAAATGGGGTTTAATTCAAAAACTGTGAGGTGGATAAAAAGCCTGCTGAAGTAGAAGCTTCAGTGAATTATATTGAAGGGGAAGTTACCAGACTGAAGAGAAGTTACTAGTGCTGTTTCTCAAGGCTTGGTCTGGAGAGCAATCCTGTCTAATATTTCAATTAGTGACCTTGTTACAAGAACGAGGTGAATGCAATGACAAAATTTGTGGATGACATAAAGTCAGGAAGCATTACCAACTTTGGAGGAGGACTGGGCTGTAATTTAGGAAGAATTAGATGGATTTAAGAGAATAATTCTTTCTGATTTATGATCCATTCTTCCTCCAATCCTGGCAGTACTTTCTCATTTTGTCATCCACAAATTTTATATGACCTTGTAGACTTGACTAATGAAAATGGAATGAAGTTTAATTGTAACAAGTCAAACACAGAGTAACTAATTACAATAATTTTTGTTATGAGATGGAACCATTTCATTTGAAGTTGGTTATATCATATGTTGTGTCATGCTGGAGATAGATTATGAGAGTATATGTCTGGTTGGGTGTACCATGCTAGGGGTCTAGAGCTGGTGAACTGAGCTTCCAGCTAATTATGTACATCAACATACATGAGAGACTATCAAGAAAAAATTGATTAAAAAGTCTGTTCTGTGATGAACAATGGTTACAAAAATGAAATTAGTTTTTCTTTAACAGGACTGTAATAGGAGATGACTAGTTTAGAGTACCTTATTCTCAATATTCTAATTGTGAAGTACAAATAAGCTGCAGCTTAATTATGCTGTTATCAGACTCATAATGACTGTAACATCACAAAGAATTTCAACTTCCCTTTCTATGGCTGACATTGTCAGGGTCTTTTATGATGTACGTTTTTTTCTTTGTATTTAAGGGCCAGTTGGTGGCTGAGAGGTTACCCTCACGATCAGAGGTTACCAGAAGATTTTGTTGGGAAATAAACATTACTGTGTGTTTTCATTTTGTGCTTGTTTTGGGTGTTATTTTTTTCTTTTGAAGAGGACAATCCATGCCAGCAGTGGTTTGTCATAGTTACTGCCCTGAAAAGGTGAGCTGCCTTTGTTTTCACTCATTAGGGAAAAAATGCAGCTAAATCTGGAGTTTGGTTGTGAGGTCTTATTTCATAAGAATATTGGACAGAAGACTGCTTTTAAAAAGTAATATTTTCTTTCAGTAATGATTTCATGGTGTTATGACAGGTTTTTCTTAAACAAGTGTGAAATTACATTACATTATTAGAAAAGCCTGCATATTACTAAGAAGGAATGTTAGCAAATACATCTCTCATTCCCTTTCAGTCATGATTAGACATGGTATTTGATTGAGGGAGGTATAATAGTATGAGGCGTGTTATTTTGAGGCATACCCAAGCCCGTAGGTATTGATGAGACTTTTGCTAATTTTTGAATAAGGCTTTTTGGTCTTCCAGAATGACAGCTTTGGAAACCCGTGTTTACCCAAGACATAGGAACGCATCATCTCTTGTACTTAATCTAATTCTAATAGTTCATCAAAGGTATGAAATCTATTGATTTCGGAGTACTTGAAAAGATGTAGAATTAATTTTTAAAATGAAGCACACAGTGAATCTGCCACAAATTGGTTGTTTCTCAGGTCATAACATTCATAATATTGCTAGGAATAGTTTAAAACCTGCTATTGCCATGATGGGTTTTTGTCTATCTGCTGTATTTTCACAGGTGTCTAAAAACCCATTAGTTGGACATTCTCTGTTTCCTGTTCAGTATTTTGTAGTGTGAAGTTTTTGTGCTTACAGTAAGGCTAGAGACAGACATTGACCAACTTGTGTTCTAAAATGGTTGAGCCTAGAAAAGGTCAGACTGTAATGAAGTTTGTCAGTAAGTGGTCTACCTAACAAACACCAGTGTATACTATCAAATTATTTTGACAGTACACAGTATATAGCTAGGAAGACCTCTATATCCTCACAAAACTTCCACTGAATTCTAAGTTTACTACCAAACATTAAAAATAAATGACCGAGAGTCCTGATAAAGCTAGAAAGTCAAACACCAAGGAATTAGAAAATGCCAGCCTAACCACAGTGAAATCTGAGTTTATATAAACTGAGATGTTTCTAGAAGTAAAAGTTTGACCCAATGTACACAGTTTTCCATGGGAACAGGCTCAGACTTGGTATCAGAAATGCTGCCTTGCTGAATTTCATTCTGTGCTCCAAATAATGGCACTGCTCAGGATCTTCCAAAAGAATTCTTATAAGCAAGTTAAAATACAGTAAATTTTCCAGTACATGTTCATAGAAATGGCAAGACCATGTTTAATTTGACCTTCAAAGGAAAATTTCCCAAAAGAAAATTTCAGGTATGGAAAACTTCACTCTGCGTGCTTAACCTTTCAGAACACACTGGAAATTGGAATATGATAATGAAAAGGACTAAGTAATGTCTGACAAAGTTATCTCAAACATCTATAATGATATAATACAGGCAATTACCACTGCCGTAAGCGTTCTATTGGGCACTGCTATAGATGCTAGCTGGTTATATAAAGGTTTTTATAAGGCTTTAAATTAGACAATTATCTGAATGTACATATTAAGGAGTAGGTATTAGATAGGGTATATTGCATTTCTACATCATAAATTTTTATCCATCACATCTTCATACATTATATTAACAAATGTAAGGTTTCGCAAAGCTTTTGGAAATATTTAGTCAGATTATAGTCTGGTAAATCATTCATACAAGCTATTCCACTGACCTGAACAGAGCTATTTCAATGAGAAACTACTTGTCAATAATGTGATCACAGTATAGCTCAAAAGTTACAAGGATTTTGGTATTACTAGGGTAGTTAATTAAGATCATAAATGCGAATTTTAATAGCGAGCATAACTGGAATTAAGCAGTAGTGAAATACATTTTGGATTTGTGTTTAACATCTTTTATCAGCAGAACAGAGGAAGGGCTTAGGATTGATACCTTTTAGAAGTTATTATGGAATATTGGTGGCTTTGAACAATGCGAACAACATCTCAACAGCAGCAAAGGAATTTTTGAGACTTTGAGAAGCTGAAACATAGCTGTTACAGAACAGGAGAAAATGCACTGTAACCTGTGCAGGGATATTCCAGCCAGAAGGGGAACTGATTTCTAAAGGTACGGCTGCCTCAAAGAAAATCTTGGTGTTAGGAACAAGCACCCTCCTGCTTTATGGTTCTCACTCCCTGCTGCAAATGCTGAGAGTCTCAGGCGCAGTGACTGTCACACTCTTTGTGCAAGTGCCAAAATGTGGTTGGTTTTTTTTCCCCCCATCTACTCTGAAGAGAGAGAAGCAGGAATACCAAAACTCCTCAGCCTATTTTGTGTCTGGCAAAGGAAGTTTTTGAGCCTTTTCCAAGTATTCATCTGTCTCTAAGTACTGAACTTGTGTAGAGCACAGGACTTAAAATTTTAAGTGGCACAATGTTCATACCCAAGAGAAATCAAATGGATTTTAGTCTCCAGTTGTTTGACACATTAAACCCCTTATAGTATAGTTTGGGTTGGAAGGGACTTTAGGGACCATCTAGTTCTACCGCCCTGCCATGGGCAGGGACACCCCCCACCAGCCCAGGGTGCCCAAAGCCCCATCCAACCTGGCCTTGAACACTGCCAGGGATCCAGGGGCAGCCACAGCTTCTCTGGGCACCCTGTGCCAGGGCCTCAGCACCCCCACAGGAAAGAATTTGTTCCTGTATCTAATCTAAACCTACCCTTCTTCGGTTTAAAGCCTTTGAGTTTGGGTCTGAAAGACCTATTACTAACCTGTTGTTCTGTCTTTCTTTATTTCTGTTTCTATACTATATTTCTAATACTCTATTACTGTATCTCTGGGAGATAAAATAAAAACACTGCTCTGTTATTGGATTAATATATCAAAACACAGGAGCATTTAGGAATATATAATAATCAATTTTTCTCTGATTTTTTATTTCATTCCTTCTGGATCATAATAGCAATAGAGAGAGCTAATCTGATTATTTTAGCTGATTGGGCCTAAAATGAATCCAAACTACTTGTCTTTTGAGTGTAGCTAATACAGTCTTATAGACTAATAGGGTAAAAAAGGTATTCCACAGATGGGCCGGTTCTCTATTTAGAATGTGAAGATAGGTGCAGAGGCTACTGAGGTAGCTCTCTGCTTTTTAGGAGAATCACAGATGTTGCCAAATTAAAATCTTGGTATTAAAAATTTATGCCATTAATTTTCTTCCAGTTAATATCTCTGTCATGCTCTTCTGTCAGTAACCATGTCAGCCTGATTTTTGTATAGAACTGTGTTCTTGGTGCTGAATTCCTCCAGTCTTTGAGTTTATCCACCATACAGCCATCCTTGCAGGTTCTCCTCATGCAGTGCTTCCTCTCTCAAATTCAAGAGTTTTGAAACAAGACAGTCTGGAGAGTCTACAGTCCCAATGACTGCTCATATTTAAGTTTTCCTAAAGCTATAACATATTAGAATAAGCAGAAATGAGTGCTGGAGAGGAATCTTTGTTTCAGTTCTGAATATGAAAACAGACTATTTCCTATGGCATAATTAAATTCAACCTCTAAACTGAGTATTTAAAATTGAAGTATCAGTAACGAAACAGTTAAGTATTTTTTACATATGTAAGATGCAAAGCATTTAAACATGCATTTCTGGAAAGATGATTAGTAGCTGTGGCCATTGTTTCTACCTGCTCAAGCACTAATCAGCACACTTCATGTAGCTAGGCTTAGAGCCAAAGTGAAAACTTTGATATTGGAAATTCTGAAAGAAAGACTTGAAAGATTAAATTTTTTCCTGTGTCATTGTTTTGCACCAGGAGGTGATGGTTTGTTATGATCAGTATCATAAAGTACCAGTAAAGTATCGCTTAGAATGCTATATACTGAAAAAGAGTAGTAGATGAAGTCTTACATCCCTTCAGATGCTGGCAACCTCAAATTGTGTGAGATCAGATGGGCTTCTGACCAAGGTACAGAATACCAGGCAGATCCTACCTGTGGAAAATTTGCCCATCAATTTGGGGTTTTTTTGAGTTTTTACAGGATTTTCTTAAAAGAAAATAATTCTATTAATTATTTCTACTGTAAAACAGAAAGCATCCTCCCATGAGAACTTTGTGGCCCTTTTAGGTAAGGCCAAGGGCATGCAGGTGGGGTAATTACTGATACTGAGTGGGAGCTGCCTACAGCCTCCTCTGTTACAGTTAACTGGATAAGTTTATCTGCAGCCAAGGTGCAGCACAGCACAAACCTGAAGGTCAAACATATGTGCAGCATAGCACAGCGCAGCCTGTGCCTCCTTGGGTTAAACTGTTAAGTGGATCACTAACTCCTTGATTTACAATGGCCTTCTGGTTGTCCTGGTTTCAGCTGGGAGAGAGTTAATTTTCTTCAAGAAAGTCAGTATGGGGCTGTGTTATGGATTTGTGCTGGAAGCAGCGGTGATAGTGGAGATGTTTTTGCTGTTGTTGGGTGATGTTTACACAGAGCCAAGGACTTTGCTTCTCACACCGCCCTGCTGGTGGGATGGCTGGGGGTGCACAAAAAGTTGGGAGGGGACAGGCAGGACACCTGACCCCAACTGACCAAAGGGATATTCCATACCATATAGCAGCATGCTCGGTTTACAAGGGGCTTGGGAGGAAGAAGAAGGGGGCGGCAGCGGTGTTCGGAATGATGGCGTTTGTCTTCCCAAGTAACCATTACGCGTGACGGAGCCCTGCTGTCCTGGGGATGGCTGAACCCCTGCCTGCCGTGGGGAGCGGTGAATTAATTCCTTGTTTTGCTTTGCTTGTGCACGTGGCTTTTGCTTCACTTATTAAACTCTTGTATCTGAACCCATGAGTTTTCTCACTTTTGCTCTTCCGATTCTCTCCCCCTTTTCCAACGAGGGGGACTGAGCGAGCGTTTCTGTGGTGCCCAGCCAACGGCTGAAGTAAAACCACGACATGGTTAGCATCACTACAGTGATTAATTTTGATTTTCACAGATCCTACCTCTCTATCCTGAGGGACCAATCCAGTGCCTTCAGACTTAAAAATGTCTTTTATTGATATTAGGATTAGATATCTGCTGTCATACTGGACACTGACTTAAGTGCCTTTTTCAAATTTATTTCAGGTGGAATGTATACTATGGGGCATTGCTTAAGTGTCTTCTAATTTTTTGAACATTTAAATATCACTGTTCTTTGAATATTTATATATCTTTCCCTTTTTAGAAGGGCAGATACAGCCAAGGAAAAATACACTACCTGATACCAGAATTGCTCGTAGTTACTGGTCCCTTTACGAATAGAATGGTGTGGCTCTCTTTGCTTATATCATAATGTATTTTATGGGAAAATACTATAATTGAGCTGATAAATTGAGTGCTGCAATGTAATTCACAACTTGGCCATTCTAGCTAGCCTTGAAGAAACAGTGCTTACATTACTCCCTTACCATGTAGTAGGCTCATTTTATCAGTGTATATGGTACTGTAAAGCGATAACACCCATTTCGATAGATACTCATAATGCTTGTACCTGATGGAACTGCTGTGGAAGGCAAGAGGAGCCTCACCGCAGCTGAAGTAGGGTGAGACTTTGTATTTGGCTGGTGTGTTCGTAAGAGTTTCACTCCCATAGTGTCTAACAGCAGTAACAAGTTTGTCCCCAGGAAAGTCTTGTGAGCTGCCTAAATTTAGACTTCATAACCAGGGTTAGTCAAGTCAGTTAATTGCCAGTTAATTTGTGTGTTGAAGTAGAGGAGGATCTAGTTAGTAGAGCCAAATTACGGTGCAGCAGGACGGGGCACCAAAGTAGTATTCTTTCCCTAGGTTTTGCAGCTGCTGCTGTTGTTGAAGACAGAAATAGGATTGGTGGGTTGTGACTTGTTTAAACTTATAAAATTAAAAATACTATTTTGCATGATTATACATTGATTGTGTTAAGCCAGTTGAGCTACTTATTTTAGATGGACCTTTCTGGAGTTTTGGAGTCTATTTAGGGCTTCAACTTATGAACCCTTTCAAGTCCCTCTCCCCTTCAGCTGCTAATGTGAGCCTACATGCAACTCAAATAGTTTGAAATATTTACTGGAGATAACACGGATTTGCACATCCACATTGTGTCACTCGAGATGATTTTAAAGTAAACTTCTGTATTTCTGCATTGAAGGCCTGAGAATGGTGCCCTACTTGTTTAATCATGTAACTGACAGAATGTTTTTTTGAGTGTGGGTCACTCAATCTTCTGTGTGAGAATAAAGAAATAGGTGTTTTAGTGAAGCCTGGAAAAAACTAATAATGTTTGTAGCAAATTTAGGGGGGAAAGAAAGGTGTATTTGTTTTCAAGTTGCTTTGTATCTCACATATAATAAATCTTGTAGTTATTCCTCTGAGGATTATGCCCATTACTATGAACTGTCAGAATCATAATTGAAAACTTCAAAACAATGTACAAAATTAATTTCTCTGACACTGTGCCCCCAAGTTATTAATTCAAAACTATAGCTTTATGCTGACTAACTTTGATCCACCAAAATCCTTTCGTGCAAACATTGGGGGAAAAATGTACTGTATCAACCAGGGAAAGACAGACATTTCCCTGGAATAATAAAAAAATTAAATAAATCCAATTTCTCTATGTGAGCACATGTGCCTGAGAACCAGAGTTAGATAAGGTTGTTCCCATTATAACTGTCATAGCTCCTTTCAATTCAGCACATTTTTCAGGAGGGAATGAGAAGGTGCTCCGGGGCTCTAATGGATACATGAACAGCTTTGTACTTTTGGAAACAGCAGTTCATAATTGGATAGTTTCACACATAGAATTGCTTTAGTGTAACCTGAAATGCCTAGGTGATATTTGTGTTCGTCACATAGAAGTTGATGTAGCCGTCAGTTTTTGGTTGAGGTAGCAGAGAACTACAAAGTGCAGAGCATGTGTAGTGAAGTTTCCCCATCTGTGCACCATGTTTTACTCAAGTTCAGTGTTACTGGTCCTTCTTTTCTGAGAGAAAAGGTCCTAATGTTAAAAAGGGAATTAATTCTTGCCACTAGCAATGTAAAAACTTTATGGAGTTTCATTTCACAAAGGTATCGTTCAATACAAGTATAAAATTGCACAAGTACTTGGCCTGTATGAATTTTGTTTTACAATTACTTATACTAATGATTGATGAGAGAGATCTTCCTACAAAAATTCTACTGAATTGACTGTCCACCATGAATGTAGCAGCAAAACAAGGAATTAAGAGGTCTGGGTTCTAGTTTTCTCTTCTATAGACTGTATGGTACTGGGCAGTCACCTCACTTTCACTGCCACCTGTAAAATGGGGAAGATTATATGTCTTTGTAAAACACTTGGAGATATATGAGCTTTCAAGTACAAGTTATTTTTACTGACAAATTAAAGGACATTGGCGCTGTGATCTAAGTTTTGTTTCCTTACTGAATAAAATAAAATGACATCTCAATGTATGAATAAGGAATTCCTCAGCAAGTTAGAAACATACATTTGAAGTCTGGTTATTTTATTTGTTTGCATCCCCCAATAAATGCTAGATTAAGTGGAACCTGAAGGCTGTTGCAGTTTTGTGAAGAATATCACAGGTAGCAGACAGTACCCAGTTAGTTTGCTTTTATCTCAGCACAAGACAGCTAAGGTAAAATATAAAAAAGACATTGTTTCCATGGCTATTTAAATATCTGACTTTCTGAATGTGCCCAGCACTTGGGCATTGACAGATGAATGCTTCTGTAATACGGACTCCAGTCTGGTTTGAACTGTGCTTTGTGCAGACTCAGATCACATTGACCATTGAGTAACTTTCAAACAAGAGTGAAGAGCCATCAGTTACGACCACCCAGACCTCCTTTGAGTTGGTAACCAATATTATTCTATTGAAATAAACAGCACCAACCACTCCTCCTGTGCATCATGCTTTTTCGGTACCTGTGGCTAGTGTTACAGCATATTGTGTTCCGGCAATTTCTTTTGAAGCTATGCTTTCAAAAACATTGATCAGACTTCTTGTTAAGTATTAAGATGTTACTAGGCCTGTTGTAGAAAAATCCTGGGCAGACTGGGAATTTCATTTCATGTATTGAAAGCTCAAAAGCCATACAGTTAAAGCTATTGTGTAGAACAGATCTGCTCCATAAAAACTAAACGTGTAAATATGTCTCTCCCTTAAGAGCTGAAAGCCTTTAACTTCATCTTTTAGCCAGCAAGAACTTGAAAGCTTGCACCATCTAATGGTAAACATCTTTCAGCACTAATAACATAATAAGAACAAATTGGGCAATGATCACATGTAAAACAGGATAGATAGCACCCTGGGAATATGATCTCTAACAGATTGTTAAAGGTGAGGCTGTTTACTGATTTCCAAAGAAGTGCTATTTCAGAGGTGACAGCTGCAGCCTCTGCAGGGGATACTGCTGGCTTCACATTCAAATGCTGGCTTTGTGGTACTTAAAAGAGGATTAGGTAGAGCAAGAATAATCCCTGAACAGGCAAGAATGTCTTCAAAATGAAATGCAAGGGTGAGTGCTGTTAGTTTGGAGAGCACTAGATTTCATTCCTCTCTGTTTGCTGTTAGTTATGTATTTCCTTTCAAAAACAGTCACAAGTATATTATTTTAAATTATTTTTGGAATATTGTACCTGATACTGTTCCAGAGACTTTTGCCTTTATTTTCTCGCTCGTTTATCAAAATTTTACCAAGCTGCAACCATGGGTATGCCATGTGTGTTGTAGTCAGTTTGAAAAGTGGGCCTGCTGTAGTTTTTACAACAATATTTCACCTCTGCTTCAAAGGTGTAGCTAAACTGGCTGTAAAGAAATTGAAAGACAGAAAAAAAAAAAGTCAACTTGAAGCATTTTTTTCCTGACAGGTTAAACTTCACTGATGTTATATTGTAGGTGAGAAGAACCTAAGATGGAAAATAGAAAACCCCCTTAAGGGATATCCCACTTCATTTCTAAAGCTACTAAATTTAAAATGATTAAACAACTGCCAAAGTGCTATTGGCTGCAAAATTGAATCTCCCAGTTTATACTCAAAGGTTTTCTTCTCTTCTCTTTTCTTCTCACCATGTTTAATAGTTAGCACAAAGCTTTGTTTGTCTTTCAAAACCTACATATTTGAGTTGCTGTGATGGGAATGTGGTGTTCCTGCTGCTAAAGTACACCACATACATTTGCTCATGATGGTACATCAATCCTTCTCTCTAGTGTCTGTAGATACCTGCCTGGAAAAAATTACCTCAAAGGGGATGTCAAATAACTTGATAAATGGTGAAAAACGTCTTTTTGACCATGAGCCAGCGGTGTGCCCTTGTGGCCAAGAAGGCCAATGGCATCTTGGCATACATTATAAAAAAGCATGGCCAGCAGGTTGAGGGAGGTGATTGTCCCCTCCTACTCTGCCCTGGTGAGACCCCATCTGTCATACTGTGTCCTGTTCTTGGCTCTCCAGCTCAAGAAGGACAGGGATCTCCTGGAGAGAGAAACCTGAAGCATCTTCCCGATGAGGAGAGGCTGAGAGTCTTGGGTCTCTTCAGCCTGGAGAAGAGAGGCTGAGAGGGGATCTGATCAGTGTTTATAAATACCTAAACTGTGGGAGGCAATTGGACGAGGCCAAACTCTCTTCAGTGGTGGGTAGTGAGAGAACAAGGGGCAATGGCCAAAAACTAGAATGCAGGAAGTTCAACTCAAACATGAGAAATAACTTTTTTATGAGCAGAGCGCTGGAACAGGCTGCCCAGAGATGTTGTGGACTCTCCTTCTTTGGAGCTATTCAAGACCCATGTGGATGCCTACCTGTGTAGCCTAGTGTAGGGCACCTGCTTTGGCAGGGGGGGTGGACTCTATCTCTAGAGGTCCCTTCCAACCCCTACCAATCTGTGGTTCTGTGTGATTCATGATCTTCACAGCTGAAGTCTGCTTTAGAGAGAAAGGCTGCTTTTTTTTTTTTTTGAGTGTGGAAATAGAGAACATATTGCATGTTTAAGGCAATGGAAGGAAGAGAAACCATGGAAGATAGGAAATGGACAGACTGGGGCAAATCCCGGTCGTCAGAAGCATCTCCCTAAACAGTTTAGCTAAGGCATATCTTGACCAAACACACACAGCAAGGGTAGCTCCCTGTTAGCACTGATCTACATGGTGGGGATTCTTGAATTGCTTGTTATGGTCACAGCCATATCTCTGCACAGCTTTCCGTTTAGGCTGGGGTTCTCACCAAGCTTGACTTGACTGTATGAGTACTGAACAGGTGACTGAGAGTATCAGGTCCCAATTACCAGTACTTTGTTGATTTGAGCTCAGATTTTTCTCAGCATAACTTGTAACTAAGTCCCTATGAACTGCTATTCTCATGAATCATAGAATCATAGAGGTTGGAAGAGACCTCCTCAGAGATGTCTGGGCGATAGGAATTTCAAGCCTCCAAGGTTTAAGAGCAAAGTAGGACGGATTATCTGGGTTTCCTCTGAGTCTGTGCCTCAAAATGAAATGAAGAATGGAAAAAGGTGGTTCTCTATTTCATGATTGTTGTTATGTTTTGTAAAATAGGAGCACCTATTAGGAGAAGGCTTTATTGTGCCAGACAGTGAAATTAAATGGGCAAGTTGACAAGCAAGAGGAACCAAACGTTTCTAACAAACAGGAGACCTAAGGCAGTAAATATGTTGTGCTATATTGTACGGTGTCAGTGAGCAGAGCAAACAGTGTACTCGGATCTCTTGAGTTTGTCTTGTACAGTAAACACATGACTTTCCCATCCTGTCAGTTCATTTTAGTACAGCAAGGAGCTACGTCCTCTTTGAAATGCTAGTTGTAAACTGAGAATTCATGTCTTATCATGTGTTGATCAATCTAGTAAAAGTTTCTATTTGAAGCTTTCATCTTTTTTTTCATTTGATGCCCATTGATGATGTGAAAAGATAGCTACTGTTATTTTATTACAGTGCTAACATTTGCATTTCCATTATTTTAACACCTCCTGTCAGTGTTTAGAGGTTTGAATTTGTGAGCTTTTATAAGTTGAATGTAAAATAGTCTGTTCCTACTGAAATTTGGCAAAGAAATTCTTCGGCCTTGAATGATTTGAAACTTGAGTACATTGAAAAACAACAACAAAAACAAAGCCAAGACACGTCAGAACTCCAGATTTTCTTTAATTGAAAATAATAATCAAGCCATATGGAGAAATTTCTGATTCTATTTCCCTGTAGCTTAGAAAGAACAAGGCGAAGTTGTTAATAAAAGTCCATTTCTTAGTGGCTTTAAGAATGTCAGCTGTTTCATTGATGATTCTTCCTGAAACTGAAATAATTTCACGAAGTTTGAACCTTTTTCAATATCAGTTGATTACAATAACAATCTTTAGGAAAACAATTTTTTTTTTCTTTAATTCAAAGTCATATCAGTGAATTATACTCCCTTAGTCACACTTGCTGGTATAGACAAAAATGTAGTTAGATGTCTGAACCTCAGTAGAATATTATTTCTGGTCACATCTCAATAATTAGGCAGCCTTCAGCTTTTTTAGTACTTGCATACTATTATATATAATTTATTACACTAGGTGAATAGTAGTTTCACAGGTTAGAAAGCTGGGTCCCTGAGTTTCTTTGCTTCTTTAACAGAAAGGTTATTTTTTTAGCTTTTTCTTTCATCAAAATATGTCTTCTGGAACTCTGATGTGGTTTTTCTCAAGTTGGACATGGTGGTACTTAATTTTAAAAAAAAAAAAAAGGATAGGCATGGCTCTTTTCCTGCCATGTGTACAGATTCATAGGGTATGAAGTGGGGATAAATCTAAACATCAGGGAGTTTCAACTGCTACCTAATTCATGCTTTTTGTGAACTCCGATCTCATTCTTTTTTTAGTAATTACTTCTCTTCTAAAGTAGACCTAAATCTTGGCTATTGGAAAATTCAACACAATTGATACTCTGGTCTTCCTGCCAGCAAGATTTAAGTACTGCTTTCAGCGGATTCTAATCTATGTCTTTAAGTATGAGTCCAACTCTATGCACAAGTTTTGCCAGCCCTGCATCCAGACTGCTTGACTGCACTCCACATAGCTCCCTGGATATGTGCGTATCCTGGAATACTGTATGGGAGAAAACTGATGTCTGTCCCCTCCTTTTTCAAGGGCACACCCAATACACCTAATTACAGTATAGCCAAAATTGCTATGCTCATTGTGTGTGCCATATAAAACTAATAGCAACATTATCTTTGGGACATGGTTTAGTAGACATGGTGGTCTTGGGTTGATGGTTGAACTCAATCTTAGAGGTCTTTTCCAATCTTAAAGATTCTATGATTCTATGATATGGGGCAGACAAGGCTGACAATTTTTTCTTGTGGAGTCTAAATTCTCATGCAGTAAGGGTTGATGTGGTATGAATACTGAAGTTTAGCCTTAAAATACTGAGGACATGCCACACTTAAGCAACAGTATCATACAAACATGGATATGTGGGCATGAGTTGTGTAGCAATTTGTGCTTAAGCTTGCTTTGTGACACACAACCTGACAATCTGTACAGGCACAAGAAATGAATTTGTGGAATTGAAAGGAAAGTTTTTGCTAATTGAGCCTCTCTGAGGAAGAGGTTATACTGAAAAATGGCCAGTCTGGATCTTCCTCTGCATTTCCTGTGAAAACTCTCAGTGTCTCTGCATCTTGAGAGATCCACAAGAGCTGCGTGCTGGCCTGCCACATGGGGAAAATGTGGGGAAAAGACTGAGAATGGCAAGGCATCCTCAGTCTTTTAACACTCCCCAGTGTTTTTATTGCTTCAACAGGCTGATGCTTAGGCTTTTTATTTTCAGGAAGAGAGAAATTCAGAGCGTATTGATTATATTGTAGCACTAACTAGTATACAGTTCAGTCAAGACACTTCTAGCCCAGTAGCAATTTTGGCTATGCCATCCAATTTGCTTAAGGCAATGCCCTAGCAAAGGGAACCTTTCCACACTTTATTACAAAAAAAGCTTATTTGGCTTTGAAAAGAGAAAAATTATCAGAAGAAAAGATATAAATTATCATCTGAGAGAAGAGAGTAAAGCTAATTAAGAAATCTTATTGCTTAGTTGAATCAATTTTGGAAAGATTTGTCTGCAGTGCTACTGTAGATTATATTTGTAAATACCTGAAGAAAACTGGCTTTGGTTGTCATTAAATTTGAAATGTGTTTGGCGGCTTCTGAGCTCTAGCTGTTTATAATGCAAGGGATAGCAGGAGGACTGGATAATGTCACGGGTAGTTAAAAAATGAGTGTTGGAGAACAAGTCAATGAAAAACTTCATATATGACAAAGACATAAATTATTCTTCTTCTTACAGAGCATAGGATAATAAAATGCCTCCTGGCCAAAGTTAGGCATCTAAATTTAGTTGAACATTTGTTAGAATTGAATTCCATGCTCTTGCATGTTTTCAGTGTCCAGTGTTGACACTAATGGTTACAAGTGTCCCGCACTCCTGAAAATACCTATACCTGGCTTAAACATGTCTTCTGAATCACTTGGATTTTGGGAATGTTGGCCTAAAAATTGTTGAATTTGCACTTTCATTAAAATAGAATAAAGTATTTAGTAGCAATTAGTATCTGCTGGCCAAGACAAAGATAACACCCATTTTCATGCATTCTCCTTCCGCTTTTATTTTTAATATTGAGTAGTAGTTGCTTCAGATACCTAAAGCAGTTTCTTGAGATGGCATTGCTTACCTCTGTTTCAAATTAGCTATGTAGTGGTTTATGTAAATGGAATCATATCTTGGGGTGATGCAAGACAGGACATCATATGTGAAGGAAATTATAGCTTTGAAGTAGGGCATTTGAGCATATTACTGACAATGTTCATTTATTTCTGAACTAGCAAAAGCTGTCAAATCCCTAGTGCCTGGAAGGAAAAAAATCATCTCCATTTTGGGATCATTTTCCACCTGCAGTTAGTTTTTGAAGCTGAATACACACTAGGCAAGGAATTGGTGAGTGTCAAGTGTTTTTGAGCATGCAGACTGCAAGTTCTAACCAGTAGTCATGAGGACTTAACCTTATAGTCCTGTGATTTGGAGGGGAGGGAGGAGGGAGTTAAAAAAAAAAAAAAATCCTGGCTGTTAAGCAAGCAGGAAAAAAAACCCCAAAACACACCCCTTGAAAAAAAATTGGCCTGGCAGAGGAAATTTGAAATAGGAGTATGTGTTATTGCAGAATTTCATAGAAAAAAATCTGATACTTGTGCCCTAAAAATTAAAAAGACCAACTTTCACATGAATATTTCATAATGGCAAGAGACGACAATGCACCTGTGTGTGTGTGAATATAAATTAGATTCACTAAACTTCATTATATAGTACATGCAGTTGTGATGATGCTGCACACAAATTCTGCAGATTCAGTTCTTTGGGACTGTCCTGCTTAACAATGACATGAACTCAAGTTCCATATTGTCACTCGCTGACTGGGGTGAGTTTTCAAAAGACCTTCATGAAGCCTACATACTAGTTGCAGTACAGTGATGAAAGGTCTCACAACCAGATGAAAATCATAGACCGTTATTTATCACCGTAGGTGATCCAGTACCAGGCAGTACCTTGGTGAGAAATTTAACACACCCATCCTAGAAAATTGCACTACTAACTGAAAATGATGAATTAGAGTCCAAACCCTAATCTTATTTGCCTTATACAAGTTGTTTAAGGGTTATCCAGGATAAAGTCAGACCTTAGCAGGCTGGTAGAAGGTCTGAACTTGTAGGTGTTTTTCTCAGATATGACATATAGGTCTTGCAAGTTAGATATATCCTGACCCATATTTCTCATTAACTTAAAGAATTAACTGCTGTCAAAATGGTTATTCAACTACTGTGAGCTACTGTTCCGGTGCAGTTTCTTCTGCTTGTAAGGATTATATGGGTTTTGAGCAAAACTAATGTTTGGTGTAACTGTGCTGACATCAGATATATGTCTGGCCAGCGACGAAAAACAGTGTGAAATAGTTGAGAAGAACAGTTACTGTGCCTTAAATCTGTGTTTGCAAGCTTTTTAGGTATTTTTTTGTGGTGTGGGGTGGTTTTTTTTTTGTGTGTGTGTGAGAGAATCGCTGTATAGCGGTAAAGCTTGGTGCAAGGTTTTTTATGTACTTGAGTCATGTCTGGTTTATTGGGTCACTCTCATAAAGGGAGAAGCTACAGCTCTGCGTCAAACAGAGAGGAAATAACTTAGCAGGAAGGATAGTTTTAAATGTAGGACCTGTGAAGGAGCCAGGGATCCCATATTATAGCCTCACAAACCATAACCTAAGGACGACGTCTGTAAGGCCCCCTAGCTATCCTGAAGAACTCCTATGAAGCCAGGTCAAATGTATGAGCAAGCAGCACACTAGATCCTATGCAGCTATCTCNNGACTTTCTCCTTTTTTTTTTTTTTCCAGACTGCTTTATTTGCTATTCCATTATTCTTTTACTGAACGATATGGTGAAAGTTGCTCACTTCTCTCCCTTCTTGATCTTCTAGATTTTATGGGTGGTCTGATACGTGTGAATTGACTACGTCATCTGGAGTTTTGTCTCTAACTGGAAAGTGGTGTTCAGTACAATAGGCTGTAAGTTCAGACTGTATTAGCCACCTGATGCTTCCTTCCAGCCTGGACATTCCCTTAATCTTACCAAGCCTAGGAGTGCTTGGTACCAGCTACTTTTGTTTTCTTTACAGGGGAAGTGCATTGCCTGGGCTTATACTGCATCATCACTGTGCACGTGGGGAGATGCCATACCGCACACTAATCTCCTCACAGGACAAGTTGTAGACACCTACCTGCAAACCTATATTCTGTGGTCAGTAGGGCTCTGAAATCTGAGAGATGATCAATATTTAAGGAAAAATGGTCAATATTAAAGTCAATAATTGGAAATACTTTCTTCTGTGTATCAAACTACGGGTAATCTTTTTTGGTTGCCAGAATGAGATGGATGTTCGATATGGAACTCTTCGTTTTCAAACAAATACTATACTATAGTAGGATTTTGAAAGGATCTAAAAATCCTTTGATCAGTAACATGTACAATTACTCAAGATTAAGTATAAAAATCAAGCCCCTGTGATCTTGGGCTGAAGTCAGGAGTGGGATTTTTAAACGTAATGGAGGACAACTTGCTAGCTATTTCAAGGAGGAAGGATTTATCTCCTACTGAAATATTTGGTGCTTCTGGCTGCTAAGTGCAAACATTAAAATTTGCCAGAATAACGTCCTAATCCAGGATGGATACTTCAAGCTGCCAGACTAGCTCCGAGTACTTGAGGCAGCCCTGGCTGGCTGCCACAGTTTGAGGCTATCCATTCTCCTGTGTCATCTGGCTCTCCTGTATCTGGCAGTGTGTTGCTTTGTTTCCATTGCAAAGCAACAAAACAGAATTACATTCTATTTTGACAGAGAAAAGTTAATGGAAACAGCTGATAATTACTTTTCTCCCACTAATAGGCAAAGCAAGCAACAGGTAAGTCATCATTTGTTTTCAATAAAACAGTATCAGTTTTAAGTGCCTTTTTAGCAAAGGTACACTGATATTTCCAGATTTTATTAGTTAAAATGTTAAAACCATTTTTCATTGGTGTATCTGCAACACTTTCAAAATGTAGCATTGCAGAGCGTTATGATCGCTTTGCAAAGAGATTTATCTTTTCATAGATGGAGAACCAAGACACATTCTTGACTATGCTGGCCAAGAGTTCCCTGCAGTGTCCTCATAATTCTGGTTTCAAGATGCACATCTTGCCGTTTCTACCCTGCATTTTGATTTCCCAGCGAGGTGAAATGGCTTGCTCGCCATCAACAGAACAGGCTGATAGCAGGGCCAAGCACAGACCCCAGCACAGACCCCACAGCCCTGATTGAAGCCACTTTTCACCTTGGTGCAATGTCAGTACAGAGTATAGAAGTGTAACTGAACAGAATAGCCTCCCTCCACTCCATCAGAGTTCTTGCTCATTTGCTGGCTCCTTGCATAATTTTCTGAGTTGTTTTCTGTCAGCTCTCCATGTAAACCTTGATCTTTCTGGGCTTCCTTGCATGTGTTCTTTCATTAATCCATTTCTACTGAATTCCTTACAATAAATAAATGTGACATGTTATGACAGTGTATAAAAGACTCATGGCTGTCATTATGGATGCTAGCTAAAGTGCACACATGTGGTCCTGGCCCCAAGAAGATATATTCTAAAGAAATGTGATGTCTATGTAGATTATCTTTTATTTCTCCCTACTCATAATCTATGACCTTTTCCTAACAGGTAGTAATCCCTACCGATAAATCATCTCATGACCTACGAGAAACAAAGGAAAACTAACTGCCTCACAAGCATGCTCAATAAAGCCAAACTTATAAATTAACAACACAGTATTGTCCTCACAAATATGGCCTCTTTTTAATCTGGTAATATCCAATTACATTGTGATTTTTATCAAAATCTTGTCCAGATATCTTTAAGAAAGTAACATTTAAATTATTGTTGTCCCTCTCTTAATCTCTTTACTTTCATAGATTAACTGTAAGCAATTATCTCCCAGTTCTTTCCAGTACCCAAAGTTTGAACTTGTAGCTGCTTGACTGGTCATTGAGCTCAGATACTGGTTGCTGTGTGGGCGAATTGCTCCTACCCTTGGCCACATTTGTACTAAAACCAATGCACAAGGCAGAGAGCTCTGAGCTGCTGCCAAACAGGACTCTGCCAGAAGAGGAATGTGTTGCCTGTGTCGACAGACCACTTGGGTTCGTTAGCCTTTGCTATGGCGTAACTATACAGCAGTGGGTCCGAAGCAGGTATCGCCATGCAGGTGCTACGTTTTGCTGTGTGGATGCTCTGGCACTAACGCAAGTGTTTTTGTTTGACATAGTCCTGCCCACGGTCATACAAAGTAGATATGTGAGTGAACAAGTGATTTGGGGAAAGCAGAGATAGCAAATTTAAGTAGCAATTCTAAATAAGAAGATTTCTTCCTTCCCATTTGTGTTGTCTGTTTTGATCAGGAGCTCCTTAAGGCTGGAGAATGCCTTTGCTATGTCTCTACAGGATGTAGTACAACAAGATCCATCCTCTGTTAGAACCTATAGAAAATACCAGGACATAAATAGCAATACAAAATGCTCCACAGGACAGAAAAGCTCATATTAAGAGAAAGGGAAACAAATTGTATAGCTGATAAAGAACTGGACAAGGGAGCCAGGTGCAGTTGTGCATGCTAGTAGTATCCACTAGCGTAGTTACTAGCAAGGTTATGTGAGACTGCAGTGCCTCCACATGACAGACAGATGTACTTATAGACTGTGCATTGGTTCAGAGCTGGAGAGCACTTATGACAGAGCACACAAGAACAGTTCCCCTCCTCTTCCTATTCAGTGGCTGAGCTGAAGTAGTAGGTGATAATACACAGCCTATTGTGTTTCTAATTGTTGTTTGTTGTCTTCAGATTGTGAGCTGCAGGAAAGTTTCTGCCCTTCAAAATTTGCAATTAAAATAGCTTAAATGTGGAGATAGCTGGATACCACAACAATCTGAGAGGATAATTTTTCCGATCATGGAGATGATTAATTTATTTTGTTGCATACTAAGAAAATAACACCTGTTTCCATCAGTTACGCTCTGCAAAGATCAATGTAATTTAGAGGGTCTGGGAAAAAGACAGTGACTTTTGCAGTATTACTCAGCTAACGGGTTGGAGCAAAGAATTGAACTCCAGTCTCCTGCATACTATCCCACTGCTCTATTTACTGGGTCAGAGTCTTGGAATGGCACAGATAATAAGGTGACATATCAGAAATGCCCATTCAGGGGTCAGTCTTAGTCTTTATGATTCAGGGACAAAGGACAAGCTGGATACCTCTCTCTGTTCTGCAGTGAACGTGGGGGTGAGTGGACCTTTCTTCTTGTTATTCCCACAAGCTCACATTGCTATTTGGCATTCCTCATCCTTGTCATTATTCAGTGGCTGGCAAATGGACTTGCTGACTTCTGGACTGACCTAGTAGGATTTATGTTTTATTTATGTCCTATGGTTTTCAGGACTTCAGAATTTTCCATTTGCTTTAATTAGTTGAACCCGAGTTCACAAACTCAGACACCTTTTAAAGCCTTTGGCAAGCTGTGTGAATGTGCCACAAAGTCTGTGAAGTGCACAGTGTAATCCATGTTAAGAAAATGGAGGTTTTATAGATACCTTTTAAAATCTTTAATATCGAGGAAAAGATGAATGAGAAAAAAATATGCCTGCTTCTCTGCTGAGCATCCCAAAAAGAAATTCAGCATGAGCTTTCCCAGGTACTTAGTGTAGACCTAATGCAGTTTTCCTTGATTTAAATCAGAATGAAAATAGTCTAGGTATCAAAAATCTCTTCAAATTATTAACTTGCCTTGTGTCTTGTCCAAAGTGTGCACAAGCAATGTCTCTGGTTTCACCTGTTTGTGTAGCACATTGATGTCACTGGAGTGGGTTATGGACATAAAATCGAAAGCAAATGAGGTTGCATGGCATAAGAACCAGCTGTCTGTCCACTCAGCCTGCATGGTGAACGTGGTCACCACAGATGTGCTCTTAGTTGTCTCCCGAGGCTGGTGTAAGCTGTTTGATACAGCTTCGTATCTGGGGGAAGCTAACTACAAACCTTCGGTCATATGTATTGGAACTGATGGGTGCTGAGTAAGCCACAGCAACTTGTAGACTTTCAATCATTTGCTGTATTCCCACTGACATACTTAGTGCTGAGTAAGGACGGAGTTGGGTTTGGGTATCATGCTGCGGGGATTCTGTGTTCAGTACTTGCCTGCCCTTAATACCAGTGCAGAATCAAAGTGTGGTGTTGATGTATGGGCAGCCTGTTGTTCAAGTTGCAGCTGCTGCCCCATGTATAACTTTAAGTCCATCAGACATTGAGCTGTATTTTTATTTGCCTGTAGGATGTTTGTAGTCCAATTGCTTCCAAGTGTTAGTTCCCCAACAGCTAACAGCCATTAAGGAAAATAACCATTGTCCATGGGCTTTGTGGATTTTGCCTCTGGTATCACTGTTCTAAATCAACACTGTGCTAACTGAGCACTGAAAGTGTAGGCACAAATTTCCTGAGGCTTTTTGAAAATACAGTGACAAAAATAAAAGGTCGTGATCAAAAGACCAGAAAAATTGCTGTTATATAGTATTTAAAATATTTAATATTTACTTAATATGTGAATATATTAAAGCCTTTGATATTGAAGTAGTGGTGCTTAGCAGAAACTATTCCAGGGCTGGTATATGAATTTCAGGTCAGTGTGACTCCAGACTATTAATTTGTCCTCTGAATAACTGCATCTGTTTCATTCCCTGGTGATTGTGACAGCTCTCATCCTTTTTGCTGTCCTTTAAACTAGATTCTGTTTGCTCAACTCAGCTGCTGACTTGTTCTGATCTTAATGATACAAAATAGTCATAGCTGATGGTGCGTAGAGTATCCAGCAGAGCCAGAGTAAGCTATGTAAGGGGAAATCCCCAGCTGAGGCATCTACTCTTCCAGCCTTGGGGAGGAGGTGGTGGCTGCACTGAAGATGTTAGATTGCTTGTGTTACTGTATACCCTGAAATTCATTAAGTCAGGTTGGAGCTGGAAGCCCACCTTAAAGATAGGAAGCAGGCAGTTAGCTCTATTTTACGGCCACGTAAGTAAATAACATGTTGCTGGTTGTTATTAAAGGTGCTTTAGAGAGGACTATTCTTAAAAATCATTATTAATGTCATGGAAACTGGAAGAATTCTAGAATCTCTGGGTCACACTGTGTCTTGTCTTGTACTGCTTTTGTGGATGGTTTTTGAAGAGAATGGGATTGCAGAAGGAACCAGCTGGAAAGGACAACGGACCATTGGAGGCTGTGCTTTCACAGTCAGTCCCTTGTACAGAGTGGTAGCGAGCAAGTGGGGGCATCTGACTTCCCTGCTACCAACTGTTTTGGTGGTCGCAGGTGTCAGTCTGCTGAAAATGGAGTAAATGAGAGTTTGGAAACAATGATTGTTTCCAGGTCACTCAGTTTTTGCAGTCTCACAACTGTTCCTGTGGCGACAGCAGCAGGTAACAGAGCAGTCAGGTTCACATTCAGCTACTACGTGACGGCTGAAAAATCTCATTTTAAGAGCACCCCTAGGCTTGCAGATCTGAGGAATGGGAAGTGGTTTTAAATGGATGATTATTTTTTTGTTTAATATGCCTACCTCTAGAACAGTATAGAAGGGGAGTCTTAAGGGACAAAAAAGGGTATTTCAATACTCCAAGAAAACCTTGGATCTCCTGGCGAGAGCACCGTTGGTCTTCACGCACATACAACTTTGTATCGCTGTATGTTCAGCTCTTGACTAACTGTAAGACTTCAAATCTGCTCACCCTTGAGGTTTCAAAGAGAAGCTCTTACTACCAGTTTTTCCGGATTCCTGTTATATCTTGGTGAGTCTGTAGGGAGTGGGAGAAGGAGAAAGTTTTAAAAAAAATATAGGAGGCATGTGGTGTAGCAAAGGGAATCTATCACAGGGTCTAACTCAAATTTACATTAAAAGGGAATAAACGCAACATTTTCAAGTGTTTGGGAAAGGATTTTGCAGTATTTGCCTATCTTTGTAGCTCCAATTTCTGCAAAAATGGATTCCAAATATACATTTGGTTTACCTATGGACCGAAACTTCTATTGCTTCTTTTTTAGTTTCTAACATAACCATTGCTCATCATCTTGTTTGCCTTTCAGGACCTGGTCTGCATAAATAAAACTGAGATGCATCACCTTGGATTCCATCTCTAGATGGTTGGAGAAGCCTTGAGCTGACCAGAAGCAGGAGTGGAGGTATTTTATAGGAAGCAGACACAAACCCAAAACTCCGTGCACGGAGAAGTGTGTTAAAGCTGTGTAATATCTTGTGGAAACTGTAATTTTAGAAGTGTCACACTTAATTTGTTCATAAAGAGTTGTTGATTTTTAGAAGATGTAATAATGTTTCGAAAAGTGAGACCGTCTTAAAAAAATAACACCAGGTTTCTTTTCACTGCTTCTGAATTTTGCAGTGTGATTCAGAAGCTTATGTCCTATGGCAAACCAATGCGCGTTGGATTCCAAACTCATTAGGTGCAGTATCTACCTGCCAGATATTTCCCCCTCATTCAAATCCCTCTCTAAAATCCACGTCTGTCAAAAAGCTTTAGAAGAGGTAAACTAATTAAAATGTTACAGTGAAATAATTCTCCTCACCAAACTGCCTATGATTTTACAGAAGCAGGGAAATCTTATCAAGAAGATACTTCAGCATTTTAAGTTCAACTGTCTATCATCTCAGCTTTGCTGAGCTCTTGAATATGGAGTTCACAAGTCTTATGTGCCTTGTGAGATACTGAGGGCATTTGTGGGCAAGATATGATCAGTAGTGCTAATTAGTAAAAATCTTGGTAGGCATTTCAAATGTGATTTTCTCTTTATTAATGTTAATGAATATCAGCCTTATGCTATATGTAGCTCTTCATAATTTTTTTGTAATTTACTACATAAAGATCAGTGCTTCTATTTTTCTCTCACAGTCTCTGATACATCTCAATCTGCTATGGCACAGAATCTTTTCTGTAGCAAAAATTTCTTGTGAATCTTTTTTGCTCTCCATTTTCTCTTCCCTTTCTTTGATCTTTGCTCTGTTTTGCAATTTAGAAAGTTTTCATTCCCCTAGATAATGTGCAGTGTTATTGTTTTCTCAGGAGATATGCAGAATTCTTCTTACAGGTCCCAGAACAACTCTGCAGCATAAATCTGATGACTCTGAGGAAATGCCAAACCTCAGGTTTGCATATCACAGGATTCCCTTGATTTTGTGTCCCTAGTAACTCGTGTTCACAATGCAACATCATCTATGCAAACAGTAAAGTTAAAACGCAGAAGTCAAATGAAATAATTGCCATTTTGCAAACACCTCCCACGAAGAGTCGGCCTTAGCTCAGTGGAGCAGCTTCTCAGGTGTCTTAAATCCATTGCTTGAAATTGTTAGAAACAAACATAAAGGCATTTGTAGAAATAAGTGGGTTCGATCTGTTAAATTAAACCTTAGTAAATTAACAGTGGGCAGGCTGATCTGCCTTTGGAGAAGCCTACAGCCATTTGGACATCTGTCTGAAATTAGCAAACCTTGAATCCCAGTATATTTCCCCATCTTTGATCACGGTAATGAGTGTGTTTATTGGACACTGGCAGAATTTCAGGGTCGTGACTTAATGGATGTCTTCAGTGCTGGTTTGTTCTTAAGACCTGATGCTTCTGCTTCCCTGGAAACTCTGCAAAGGAAAGGAATAATTTCCTCTGCAGAAAGGAAGATTTTTAAATCAGAATGTTTTAGTGGAACTGTAAAGCTGTTCCCTTCCTGGCTCTAATAATTGTATTTTTAGAGTGAAGGAAATTGTCACAAAGGTTGTAGAAGCCCAGGAGAATAAATCTGTCATTAAAAGACTAATTAAAACGTTCTGTCAAGCGCATTGAAAACTCTTACCTGGATGCAGATTAGGAGAAAGATGGGAAGCCCACTATTTTTCACTTCCTTCTTCCAGCTGTTCTGATAGAATTTCTAACAGCAGAGACTTGAGTGTTCAAATCACAGGGTTTTGGAAAGTGCACACTAATCTGCTCATGGGTTTTGTTAAGGTGGCCTTTTGATCATGTAACTGAGCTTGTTGCTGTCCACACTGTAAACTTCATCATGATGTGAGGGATCAGATACTCTAGAGATTCTTTCATAAGTGACACGAGCATGTATTTCAACAGGTGTTGGCTTGCCTCTCTCAGTATTCTGAAATGAGTAATTTCAGTATTTTTTTTGTTTTGTGTATTTAATACCAATAAAAGCCTGATCTTATTGATGTAGTCCTCAGCACAGGTGGTTTCACAAGTGAGTGACTATCCACATTAAGATTATAAAAAAAAAAATTATAAAAATTTAAAATTTAGAAAAGAGTCTATGGATCTCTTGTTGGCTGTTTGCTTAAAGGATCCTTTGAGTCGTGTTTTGCTGTTGATAAGTACTTGATCAATATATTATCATAGAATCACTAAGGTTGGAAAGGACCTCTGAGATCATCAAGTCCAACCATCATTATAGCACTGATTGTTTTGTAGCACTTAAAAAAAGGATATTATGAAGGGTGGCCACTTTTTCCCCCCTCTCATTTTAGGCAGCTGGTATTAGAGAAGGAATATTACAAGGCAGCTTTCTTTGCAGTGTGAGTGATACAGCTAAATATTTGTTTGTTTTCATTCTCACTTCTTGGGATTTTTTTAGTGATAGGTAGTATTAGTGTACCATAGTTTCTTTCAGCCAATAAAACTTAGAGAGGACAGAAGCATGGAAAGATGAAAGCAAGTTGTAGATAAAAAGCAGATTAGACTTAACTTTTTCTCCTAGCTATTCAGGCTTGATGTTAGCTATGACTTGTACAAGGGTTACAAGTGGATAATACTTTGGTTTTAAAAATGGGTTTTATGAAGAGGAGGATATTTCTGTAATTGCACTACTGTAAGACAATGAATGTTTCACTTAACAAACTCATATAGTTACCCCCCTATTTTTATTGTGAATGCCAGTCTATATACTGTTCTTCCCTTTGCACTGCTTTCTATACTTTTTTTTTTTGCTTTGGTAATAAACTTGGCAGAAGCCCTCAGGAAGTTCTTTTGTTAAAAGTTAAAAAAAAAAAAAAAAAGGCAAAAGAAACCAAAATAACAAAACCAAAAAAAACCAACCCAAGAACCCAACAGAAAAAAAACCTCAACCAAAACCCTTTTGAAGTAGTTTTCTAAACTATAACAGTAATGGCTTCTAGAATAAACACTGTGTAGATGATGAAAGGAACTGATTAATATCTCTGAATACTTGAAGTGAGGACTGATAAGCAAGAGCTGACAAAGAGTGATTTAAAAATGAAAATGAAGCCATAATATATTCAAAGAGGTGAAATGGATATTACTCGGGGAAAGAGGGGGGTGTTGGGTGGTGTGATGTATTAATTTTAATGTCCAAATTAAAAAAAGAATTGGGAGCCAATTATCACCCAGTTGCTCCAGGCTGGATTTCCAGCATGATATACAAAAATGGCAATTATACGATATTGTATACTCATAGAAAAACAGCACTAATCAAAGATCACTTCTGGAGTTGCCTGCAAGCACTGACTGGTCAGATCCCAAGTCCAACATCCACTAGGAAGGGAGGAGAGAGGAATGGATCTATTCGTTGCATTAGCACAGTCAAAAAAAGATATGAAGAAACAGAATTGATTCCTAAACCGAAGTTGTAAACGGTGCTTTGTATCACTGCTTACAAAAGGTAGTGTTATCTGCGTGTTGGATATTAAAAATCTGGAATTTTCTTTATGTAACCAAAGGGAAGCGGCTGCCCAGTAAGGCACTGGGGGAAAACGAAGGGCAGGGAATGAAAAGCCACACCTGGTCACCTTCCTGAGAAGTATGATATAACTGGAAAATACTTGTGTGCTCTTTGGAAGCACAGTTTTGATAAATCTTTTTTAAGTCATTGACAGATTTCCACTGGAAACTTCGATTTTTCGACCACGCTGGTTGGGAGGTTACTCCGGAATCGGAGCTTCTATGAGCTGCTGTTTTGCCATGTAAATGGTCCCAGAGCCAGTTGCTCCTTGCTTTTGGGCAGATGGCATGAGGTGCTGTTGGTCCTTACCACTTGGGGAACCAGTTGGGCCATGTCATGGGAAGGTATGAGTGTTCCTGTTTCAATGAAAGTCCTTGTGGGAGGACTGTGCTAGGGTGGAGGTGCAGAAAAAAATAGAGAAAAGGAGCATCTCTTAGTGGATTACCTGTGGATGATGTTCCCTTATACATTGCTGTTGTACCTTACCAAATCATTAACTACAGAATGCTAATGGTATGTCAGCTGGAGTTATTCAGCCCTAGAACTCCTGAAAATCTCGCCCATTCCTATGATTTTGAGGTTTGTCTGAATACAGAGAAGAGTGAAGTTCCAGGTACTAGAGCACTAGAGAGAACAGGCATTTTGTTTGCCGTAACAGCTGAGGAGACTGGGCTAAATGGAGTGGCAGCTGTAAGTGAGAATTGAGAACAAGTGTCACAATTAATAGGGCTGTTGACTGTAGAATGGACTTCTGAGGTACCTGCTCTTGGTATGAAGTGAGGTGTGCCACAGGCTCTGTATTGGAAACCACTTGTATTTCCCACTTGGGCTTTGGAGTCATTTTGGGCAATTCTATGCCAACCGTCTGTTCCTCTTTTTGTCGACACAGTACAGAAGTGTGGAAATTTGCCTGGGAGCTTAATATCTTCATGACGACAAATTCCTTAGAATAGAATTGTGAGAAAGTAGGCAGCTGGAATTTAGTGCTGGAGAGATGGTACTCAAGGGAAGAGTGACTACAGCATTCATGCTTATTGAGGGTAGAAATTTCTCTTCATTTGCCCTGGTGCTGTCCTCAGACATTTGTGGTTTGTTTTTTTTTTCCCTCACAGTTGATTAAACACCACATAGGAAGAGTTCATTTTCATTGCATAGGCACCATGCTGAGTTATATATATATTGAATAAACAAAAATAAATACTTAACATATAAGTCAGCTAGTCAACAAAACACACACTAAAAAAAAGCTCAATGCAGTGAAACAGATATTGGTCTCTGTTTTGGGATGACAGGAACAATACAGCAATGTCTAGCACAATAGGGGTTGCTCCAGTGCAAAACATGCTTGTGCTGATCCTGGGTCACTTTCCCTACAGTAAATATATCTATTAAATATCATCATATGATACACAGGAGGAACCATGACATTTTCATAGGAGTACAAAGAATTTATCTAAACCGAACACTACTGTATATTCTTGTAAATACTGAGAAACTTGCTGCATATGTACACCATGCTTTAGTACAGCAGAAATATGCTGTGTAAAATCAGACTTCACAAAAGGTGTATTTTTTTAATCGTTGCACTTAGTGCTTGTAGCACTAAGAAATTAACCCTGACTAGTTACACTGTAAAGAGAAATTCTATTGTTAATATGCTGTTATCCTCACAATTCAATCATTCCACTTCTTTCCCCAACTTCCTCTCTGTTCCCCAGATAATAGCAGGTAATATCTTTTGAAAATTCTCTACGAAGCATGCTAAATTATATTCTGCTACTTCTACTACTATACATCGGTAATTTTATAATCTGCATGCGTATTCTCATATAGCTGTGATAAAGTGCACACTTGTGGAACTAGGAGAGCAGCATTTGATTTGTTTTATTGAGAACAGTAGATTGGACTATTTTCACTAGGCCTTCTAAATCAGTTGGAAAATGGACTTGTTTTCTTCTGGCTGGTCCAGAATATCCAATTAACTTTTCAGTGACTTGAGTGCATGTTGTAATAATCCGTCTCCTGGAGCTGTCTTAATTGTTCATAGAAAAATAAGTTTGTGCCATTAAAAAAAATAATAAATGTATTTTTGGGCTGGAAGAAGATGAGCCTGGCAGTTCAGAATGCTGAACAGATGGTGGTGCAGAGTCCTGGACTGCAAATTCAGCTGTGCTTTGGGGTACCTGAAGATTAGGCCACCCCTTTGGAGTGTTGCAGAGCCAACGAGGACCAATTCAGGCAGGAGACCCTTTTGTAATAGCTGCTATTGCATCCTATGTTGAACCACAAAAATACTGCTCATTATTTTCACTTTTACATACCAATGCAACAAACTGCTGGATCTGCTTTCTAGCTGCGAATCTAGGTGATCAGCTGGTATTTAGCAGCTGTGCTTCTGTGGGAACTACTGTAAATATTGAAGTATTTTCATTCTTTGGATAAGTAGTGTTTGTTGAACAATGCTAAAATATATTAAGGTTTCATGTTGTTAAACTGGAAGCAAATTCCTGTATTTTGTTAATTAAGTACAAAATCTACAGCTATGCAGTTCACGTAACTGAGGCTTAGATATTATTCTCCCACCCATGATCACTTCAGATTGCATCTTCCTCAAAATTTGGCCAAGAGCAGAGAGGAAATAGTTTGTGGATGTTATAATACGTTCTAAGCATTAATACAACTAGGTTATTTAATGCAACCCATAAGCAAGGATGAAACAAATCTGAGTCAAAAATCTTTCAGGAGAATGCTGTTTTTACACCCTGCTCATGTAATTAAAAGGGCATCTAGATCAAACGCTTCACAGTATTTGAAAGGAAAAGGCTATTTCTTAACTGTAACCCAGCACCATATCCTCTGTACTCTCAAAATCTGAGAAGTGGATCAAAATCACTCATACTTTTCATAGCAGTCTCATTTTGAAGGCAAACTTTATTTCCTTAAGTGTAAGTCACATCCAAGGAGCAATTCCCTAATAAAAAGATGCTGCATTTGCTGCTACCTCTAGCTAAGGAGTGGGCTTAAGATATATATGCCCATGTAGAATGTGTAACACTAATTTTAAAAACTAGTAGGTCAGAAACTCAAAGCTACAGGTCTGTAAGCAAGTGTAACACCATCCTCTCTTTCTACGGTCATATATAACACTTTGTATTTGAGGATGATGACTTTCAGGGACAGGTATTGCCTGGCAGTTGCTGACTGGCTGGAGGAGTTGATGCTCTTGGCATTGCCTGAGGTACTTAACCTGGCTGGTCATTAAATGATAGGGATTGTCTGATCTGGAAGTAGTTATTGCCATTATAAAGAGAAATAAAAATAGGATTCTCATTGAAAAAACATTGAATATTACATCACCGTAGGTGTGGATTTTTGTACATAGTTTTGGATTTTTGCTAGAAATTAAAAAGCATAAGCCAGTTTTGTCTTTGCTGGAGTCTATTATATTTATAATTCTATTTAGATTAGGTTTTATACCCTCAGGTGTAACAGTGGTAAACAGAAGAGAAGCTGCGTAAGATGATATCTCCCTACTCAACTAATGTACTTGCTGTAAATACAGAACCACCTAAGTCCTCTCACTCTTCTCTGTTTAGGCACGATTTTGTTTTGTGTAGTTTGCTCCATTCAGCACTAACCACCCAGAACTGCTGAGGGAAACTTAGCTGTATAGAAGCCGGGTTGCCCGTGGTGCTGACACCAACAGAACTGTCAGCATTCCGGGAAGGAACCTCTACATCTAGAGCAGGTGAAAAGGGAAGCACAAATTCTGAATCACTGATAGCAATGAATTTGGAGCTGGGAAAAAATATTACAGCCATTAAACAAGTCTGGAACTAGTGTGATCAAGCAGAGACTTACTCTAAAATTTTTAGAGTCTTAACTCCTAGCATGCATTAAAAGAAAGCTCTCAGCTCTGATCACTACTGGTTTTTTAGAACAATAAAGTGATGGATCTGATTTTTGTACTCTGATTTTCATCTGAACCGAATCCTAGTGGACTAGGAGGGAGCCTTTCAATTTCCTTCCCTTGACTTTGAGGACAATACTGAAGAAAGAAGTAAATTACAACTGTAGTGGAATAGTAGCTTTGTGTTAATGTTTTGTGGTTGAGTCATTTTGTAATGTGGTGTGGGTGCGGTCCCCAGTTCTCTTCATACAGGCAGTAGACGAAGCCTTGAAATTGGATGTGAAAACAGAAGAGAAGGGATAGAATGGGAGAGGTACAGAGAAATTTGATTTGCCATAGGTTCTGCAGCAATACAGAAACACAACTAAGAGTTCTGCCTAAATCCTCTCATTCTCAGTTTAATGAGCTATTCATTAATCATATTTATGACTTTTCCCCACTGATGGCACATTCCTTACAGTTTAGAGAGCTTGCATCTTTGCTGGGAGTAAAAAGGGGTTTTTAAAATGAATTAGTTTACTCATTAAAACAGACAGAAAGGAAGGTTAAAATAGAATTATGATAAGCTGAACAATCAAATAAATAGAACATGGACAATCAAATAAATAGAACAAGACCTTAAAAAAACACAGATGTGCCTCTGTGCATACAGAGTGCAGTCATGAGGTAAAGCATCATATACATATGCAAATTTTTCATCCTGAGGCTTTTTCTTTGAAGAACAACAGCATGTATTCATCACTTGAGGTTCATGCACACAGATTTCTCTTGGCTAAACATACAACTTGATGGCTAGGGTTGTATCTGCCTATCATCTGGATTACACTGCGGATTTAGATATGTAATCAGGTTTAGAGCTTTACTCAGTTACTTGAGAATACAGTTTGAAAGAAATGGCATTAGATGTGTGCAATCTGCATAGGTACTGAGGTTTTTATCTTCAAATTGATGACAGTTGAGGAAAGTCTGTGACCTCTTGAAGAAGCTTATGTTTCAGGGTGATACTAGCACAAGAAAAAATTCTGAGATGTAACATCATGCTATTCATTTGAAATTCACAGAAAACCTCAGCTTGCACATAAATTATTGATTGAGTCAGGTCTATGATCATCTGTTTTAATATAAATCTGTTTCTCAGTTACATCACAATGAGTACAAGAATGCTAAGTAATACAATTCTTGAAATTGCTACGTAGATGCAAAGATCTTTGTCAATGTGTGATGCGATTTGTGCACTAATCGCATGATGTGCTATAATACTGACAGATTAAGTGATTAGAGCTCCACGCTTTCAGTTTTCAAGCAGATACCTTTAAGCTGAATGCGATTCACCAGAATTAGTTTCATTACTTTCACTGTCCCAGTGGTAGTGGCCAAAAAATCATCGTTCCAGTTCAAGCCTCTCAAATAGAACACGTTAACCTTATTCAGCGTGTGTTTACAAAGTGGGAATGATTCAGCCTTCTACAGTGCTTCATAAGCAGATGTAGTGCATTGCAGTCTAAAGAGAGTGTGGTATTCTTGGCATTTTGCAAAACATTTCATAAAAAAATCCACTTGACAGTTAACTGACAAGAACAAGACATTAATACAAAAGTTGAGGAACACTTTTTCTTGCCTGAATTCACTAACAGACTTACTTGAATATTGCTACCACTCAACAGGCAGGGATGTCACTTGAAAAGTTGCATGATCTAAATATCAATCCCCTAACTATATTGGGGTATAGTAGAAAGCAAACTCCAAAGTATCCCCATCTATGTGAAGAAAAATCTGTGCACTTCCTAGCCCTCAGCACCTTTGGGGAAGCAGAAAGGAGAAATGCTGTGCACCATTATGCCAGTCTAAACATCCCAGCCTGAACATCCCCTTCTGGGACCATGGGGCGATATGTTAAAAAGTGATAGTCGATGCTGGGAAAATGAGGGGCAAAGTGATTTTTACTGTGGGTTAAAGTGTGAAATGATCCCAAGAGCTCAGCAAAAGACGACAGCAGATAAAAAGGCTCTGTGTTTAAGTGGCTTATGATTTTCATGGGACCTGACTTACAGTATCTGAGTGCTTGATGCTGGCAGTTCTTCATATTCTGTCATAATTAGTCTATCATTTGCTCACTTTGCTCTTGTTCTCAGCTACTCGTTATGTTACTGGCCATAGCTTATTTGCATTCAGTGCTTCGTATTCTGTTTCAGTACTGTTTTCTCCTGCAGGAAATGTTCCTTCCTGGTTCTTCATTGGCCTTGTACACTGAAGAGGACCTAGACCTGCAGGTGATACCTTTATCTTTAGCAGAAAGTGGGTCACTGGCTTTTCATAAACCCAGGGATGATGCTTCCCTAGATTTTATCTTCACCTGCTGCTCCTGCATTTTTAAAAACATCAGACGCATCCCTAATCCCTGGGAGACACTTTCATATTATTTCCCTCAAGCAGGCCTCAGTTGTGTTTTCATCCTGCAGCTGGGAGAACACAATGAGACTTTCCCCAGAAGTCTGTCAATGCAGATCATTTAATTAGGCCAGATGGGATCGCTCTAGCAGAAGTGCAAAGCTTTTTTTCCCCTTGGAACTTCTAATTCTGCCTTCCCGGTGTTCAGTCGTGGTGGTTGGGGAGATAAAGTTAAGGCATAACACATCCTTTCTCCCTCTGGTGAATGCACTGTGGCTTCTTATTATGGATCTAAAATATTCAGCCTTAACTTCCTGCCCTCTTACACTTCAGTGTTTTGCCATGTTTGTACATGGCATAAGAGCAGTGCTGTTATTTTGCTGTACTTGTAGAGCTCAAAATGTTTTCCCAGACAGAAGAAACTGGTATTCTAATTGAATACATCTTGATAGTTGAAGCCTAAATACAACAAAGGTTTTTCTGTAAATCCTAAAAGTATGACAGGTGAAATGCATTCAGAGTTAAGATAGCCAAACAATTCAGAAAAAATATGTGGCTAAAGCACCCGTACAGCTTAGTTTGCACTGTGGTGATGTTGTGCAAGAACTATGATTATGATGGAGCTTTAGTATTTGTAGTGCTAGATGACCTGAAACTGACTTTTAAATATACAGTGGTTATGTCTGTCCCTTTGTTTCCTGGTTGTGTTATTGTTAAGTGACATAGTTAATATTGTCTGGTGTGCGTTTCTTATCGTACAGCTTAGCTGAGACCAAAGAAATCTTGAGAGATCTTAAGTTTAACCGTACAGCCTTTAATAAACTTAAACTAAGGTAACAGAAAAATCCTTCCCTGTTCAAACATAACTTTGTTTAGAAAAGAAACTCATATTTGGTTATATAAAACAAAACTTTGATTTAAGGAAAAGTATATCCAAACTGAAGTCATGGGATCATGACTGTTTATCTGCTGTAGGTGCACTGGAGAAAAGGCAAATATATATTCTTCCTGCTTACAGGAATCCTACTTACAGGAATCCTACTTACAGGCTTAGATCTAGTCTTAGAAGTAGCCTGTTAGTGAGAATAAGGCTTGTTGCAATTTCATTTGGTATTTAATATTCTTGATGGACTCATTGAATAATGGCGGTTGTGGTGATGGTCTCTCTGTAGCTATTGATCCTCTATAGACCTGGACTGGGCCAATCAGCAGAAGTAATATGGGTAACTAAACTGTCTTTATTATTGACCTGAGCTGGATTCACAGCAGTGACCCAGTGCTAAAAAACCTCATTATCCAATCCCCCGAGCCTCCTGTTCTGCAGTGTAAGCTCAAGTATAACACAGAAAAGGCAGCCAGTAGAATTTCTGTGCTAAAAATCCTGTGATCCACTAAAGCAGAATTATGATTCCCTTATTATTTTTGCCTTTTTTTTCTTCTTTTCAGATTTAGTGATGGTTAATGAAAGGCAAAACTTATTTTCTGCGAAGGAAACTAAACAGAAGTGTGGTTCAGTGATCAGTACAACCAGTCACTTGAGGGAGAGGACTAAATTTTTCTACACTATCGTTTTCAGTGTAGCTATGGAAGAATAGTAATTTAGGGACTGCAAACCAGTTGGGGTTTGCAATACACTGCTGCCTACAGCCCTGAGGTAAGTACATAGGCTCCATTGCAGTACCCGGTAAGCTGGCTGCCCAAAATGCTGTGACATGGGAGCACAGCCAACAAACCCTACAGGCAATGCTGGTAGGGAGGCAGCACCAATATGGGTAGTTACTTCGTAACTCAGCCCCGTTAAAGCCTGACTTCTGAGTCTGCCTGAAGGCCATGGAGCTTCAGCAATGGAAATGGAGTCAGTTAGAAAGCTGAAGTATCTTTGTAGTTAGCAGCTGCACAGAGGTGTTGGGAGTGTACAGTTGGACCTGAGTAGCTATAAGGTTACATGAGTGGGATACTAGCATTCCTGTTTTTGTAAACAACAAAAAAAGAAAGGGCACCAAGAGAAAGGATTATAGGGTGAGATTCAGGTATGCAGGAGTATCTGAGATATCTGTGTGCTGCTAATGACATAAGAGAACAGTAAGAACAGTTATTTCCTTAAGGGAAGGCAAACAGGGAGCCAAGGATGGCCACAGCATTGCCCAGGCCATAAGCTCACCAGCAGGGCACAGTCTCACAGCACTTAGAGCCAGGCAAGGAGAGCACAGTAGCCCATCAGTGGCATCAAGCAAAAGCAAGGCAACAAGACAGGTCCGATGTCAAATTCGAACACCATAGGAACAGGAAAAGAAACAAAAACCTGTAACATGACTTAAGCTAAGACTGAAGGCCCAGGTTGGAGCTTATATGGGACTCCTGGGCCCACAGATAGAGGTCCCTCGTAAGGCTTCTCAGGGCAATTAAAGGCTGTTAAAGACCTTTATGATGTGGGAGGTTTGGGTGATCCACTCATGTCTTTTGGTGGTGGCAGCTAGAGGACACATGGGTTAGCCTAGAGCATCTAAACGGCATTAATGTGCCGACGTTCAGGCCACTGAAACCCACCTGCAGTGACTAATTGCAGTATGAGCATTAGAGCACTTCTTGACTCTGTACTGGAGTTCTGAAAATAAGTAAACGAGACCAAGGAACTCAGCAATTATGGCATGGGAAGCTGCAGGAGCGTCTTTGGTGTTGGATAGGATGGGGTTTCCAGAAAGAAAACTGACAGTTAAGAAAATTCATCTGTGCTTCATTGGAATGAACTCTTACATTGTTTCTAATTTTCACAAACCAAAATAAAATAGATTATTTTTATATTAATGGTTTTATTTTTTTCTAACCCCACTTAGGGGAAAGTTTATATTAATAACTTTTAGTGAAGAATTTCAGATTGACTGTGCTGTTGAATATAGGACTAGGAAGTTGAGTCAAGAAATTTATCAGATTGCTTTCTTTAAAGAGCTGTTGTTTTGACAGAAAATGCAATACACAGTAACATGTTTCACCAGTGAGCTTTAATAGAGGTTTTGTGCCGATTATGTAACACGTTTTTAAAATATGATATATAATGGGTTATTCTTTCTTCCTCTGTGAATTTAAGAGTGCCTTTCTGCTGTCTCAGTAAACTAGCTGTGGTGCTTTTCCCTGTTTACTGGTTTGGGCTAAGGCATGAAACCAAATTCTGAGTTTGCTTTGAGGTAAAAGGTTTAATTTAGTCAGTTCTGTACGCCTTGCACAAACACACTGCATGCAAAGACCAGCACTTGAGAGATATCTGTGTTGTTGAGGTAGAAAAGATACATAAAGAAAAGCTGAGTATCACGTTCTTCACAAAATGCATGAAGAATCTCAATCTGCCATATCTTTGCTTTTCGTCAGCACTGACTGTGAGTTTAGCATCTTTCTCCACTTACAAAATCTTGGGGGGAAAAAGCTACAATTCCTCATTACTTATAACTACCTAACTCATTTTTGCTGCTTTTAGTAATTCTTTGAATTGGATTTAGAGATGGCAATTGGTATTTGAATCAGATGTTTGAGGTGTAGTTGGTCAGAAGTCATATAGCAGGAGTTCTCTTTGGTGTGAGACGAATAACCAGAGGTGACTTTGATTAAGTGTGGGCTTAAAACCTATCCTGGAGAAAGACAGACTATTATAGATGTTTAAGGTATCTTCTGAACCTTTTCATTTCTTGATTGCTAAGGTGTACTCTGGGCACCTTTCCTACAGAAGAAGGAAGGCTATGCTTACGTGTAGATCAAATACAATTGCAGCGTTCCTGCTAGGCACGGAAAGCTGCAAAATGGCCAGTCTGCCTTACACAGGCACCGATACCCACCTCTGCCCTTTGGTGTGGGGTGCAGGCTAAGGTTTGCTCAGAGAATGGGGAAGGTTCCATGCTTGCTTTTTTTTTTTTTTTTTTTAAAATCCTGATCAGGTTATTTCCTAAAGTAGTTCAAAGCTAGAATTCTGATATGATTCAGCTGTGTTAAGTCTACCCATAATATCAGGGTAAAGCAGTGTATTTCCATCACTCAATTTCAAAGTGAAATGACAACAGAATGAGAAATATCATGATGACAAAATGAAGAATATGCATCACTTATTATGGAGGTCTGTATTGTCTCAGTTCCTGATTGGTTTCTTTTTTCTAAGGGAATAGTTAATTTTTGATCTTCTGTTTTTTAATGATGGTTAATACAGAGCTAGGGTCTGGTATAAAGCTGTTATTTAAACTGTTTTAATTTATTATGAATATATAAAACAACTAAAGTACTTGACGTGCACTGCATCACTAGAATTCGTGCCTAACTTTTTAATCTGATCAGTTATTTTATATGAGAGTAGAATTAGATGATTGCAGTAGAAATACCAAGAGGTAGATTTGATGTCTTTATTTGAGAGAATCAGTTAATCCAATTTCCCAGAACATATGCTAGTTCTGTTGCTTGTAAATCCTTTTCAAGATGACTTGAGTTTCCCTCTGCTTACTCTCAATGCTTTTTCCTACTGGAATCTGAGAATTATGTAATTACTTTGATTTTCTTAACTAAATTTTTTACAAAAAAAGGCCAAAAATAGTCACACACTCAATTATTGGAAAATATACAGATATGACTATTCTGAAATATTTTTATGATTCTGAGAACTAGTACAGCTTTGAACGTCTTTAATGCAAACAATGGAATTAAATTTAAATGAGTTTTGCTGAAATTTGTTTTAAAAGACCATCAAATGTCTGACATAAAAAAAAAAAAGACACTTTTGTTTCTAGTACACCAACCCTAGTCCCCAGCCTGAAATGTATGCAGAGACAAAGAACTGTACATGTACCCCTTGTACTATCTCCTGCTTGGGAAGTAACATGCTGCCTTCCCACAGCAGGGTTTTTCCAGGACATCCAAGATGCTTTGCAGAATTACTGAGCATCTCCTTGCCAGACAGTTTGATGTGAGGAAGCTTTGTCCTTATTTTACAGATTGGTCCAAAGTTTCTTTGTACCTGAAAGTGAATTTGGGTGAAGTTAAGGAGATCACTTGGAACTCTTGTGAGAAGTCCATGGATAGAAAAGTGCAGATAGACTTTTGCAAATCTTATACTTGGCCACAAAAACAGAAGCACGACTAACTCCCCTCATCTGGTGTTGCAGCCTGTAAAGAATATATCCTACAGTCTTAGACAAATCTAATGTATCCAACCTAATTCATAGCACTGTTTAATTAATATGAAGTACCTCATGTATCTTTATCCTGTTGTGCTGCAACATGATGACACTGATATGTAGTCTCATTTGATATATCTGCGTATCTCCAACTGTTGGTAACAAAAGTTATACATGTTCAGATCAAATGCATTTAATAGCAGGTGATTCATCAGTTTCCCTCTGTTCATCTCAAAACCCGTATACTGTTATCTTGCTGATTCTCTAAATGAGAACAAAAGCCGGGCTTGGAAGTTGGGATAGTATTTATATCTTTATTTGTTCTAAATAGTTTTTCTTATATTCATTTTAAGAGCACAACAAAATTTCATACTCTCTTCTTCTGTTTGAATAACACTGTCCAGTTAATTAGTTTAATTTTATCATGTTGTCTAAGTACTCCTTGGCCTATATAAAAAAGTCCACTTGGAAAATGCCCTTGAATTTAGCAGACTGCATGTCATATATGAAATAGAGAAAAACAAGCAAACTTGCTGAGCACAGGTGGAGAGGATTTATGATTCAAACTTCCTTCTGTGCTAGTACATGATCAGTGGATTTGGACTGTTATGAGTTATTTGTGTTGCAGTGAAATCTGGAGATCTCAGGTCATACTATATTCAGAGCCAGCTCTTTCAGTGGATACATTAGAAAGGTGAATGGAGAGGTGAAGTTCCTCCAGTTCACGCAATAAATGAATAGCCAAGTTGGTATTTTGGATGCATGACTTGTTAGGGAGTGTCTGTGTTGGCTGGGGAAAATACAAATCATAATCTAAGGACTGAGATCAGTTCCACTCCGGTGGAAGCTGCCTGGGAATTTGGAGGAAAAAACTACTGTGGAAGAAATAGAGGCAAGAGAGACAAGAAAGAGGAACTTGAAAAATATAATTTAAAACATTTTAATTTATTAGGAAATGTTGTTTTAAGTAAAGAAATAGGAAAAGTTCTTCTGTTTCACCCGTAATTTGCCAAATACTGCAGAGAGGCTTCATTTGTAAAACGAAAATCCAGATTAAGTTTTAAACCCTGGCTCCTCTCAAAGTGGATATTTGTATTCCAGTTTCCAGCTCAAGAACATTTCTAATACATTTTGCTGATAAGACACAGAGGTGCTAACAGTTGAAGTGGTTACACATCAAGTCACAGTTTGTATAATTCCTACCTAAAATGATCTTTTTCTTCTCTTTTTTTTTTAATTTTTTTTCCCCTCCAGATTTAATTAGAGTCTTAATGCTAAAACACTTTGGTCTGCTGAAACATTTGATTAATTTTGTGTGGTTGCAGTTTTGTAATGAAACCCTGAAAGCAGCCAAGAAGCTTTACAGAGCTCCACTGAACATAGCTGTGAATTATTACTGTGGTAACACTCCAAGGAAATAAGTACAGCATCGAGTCTCAGTGGACGGCTTCTGCCTGATTGGTTTTCCAGTCACAACTTCTTACTCCTTATGCTACAGAGGCTTGGATTCCTGTGAGGGTATTGGGCTCAGTCTAGAAGGGCAAATATTTACAGTGTCCAGACAGCTTTCTATTCAGCTATAAAGATAGGTGACCATGGCACAGGACTTTGAGAGAAGATTTAAGTGAAGAAGAAAATACCAATGAATCTGTCTAACATGGATGGGAGTAAATGTTGAAATTTGCAGATAAATACACAGCTTTTGAAAACATAACAGTAACTTATGGGAAGATTTTGGCTTGAAAAAACCCAAAACACCATCAAGTCTATACCTTTCCACAAGGCAAGATAACTTCTGCCAAGCTTTTCCTGATAAATGTTCCTGTAATATGTTCTTCAAAATCCTTCCGTACTAAAGCAATGTATCACAGTTCTCAGCTCTCCTCACTCCCCAGGTTTTCTTAGTGTCTAGCCTGAATTTCTCTTGCTGAGTCCTGAGCCCATTACTCCTTCTGCCCTGAAAGGATAAACAATTTATTAATGCCTCTTCCCCTTTGTATCTTATACATAGAGATTTAGAATCAGAATTATAGATGGGTGATGTTTCAGAGAATATAAAATCCTAATTATTTCAGTATTTTCCTTACACGTTTCAGTAGACCGATGATTGTGACATCTTGCTGGGTCTCTGGTAGTTCTTATTTTCTCCTATGGACATTCTGTGGGTGATCTGAACCTTTCTTCAAATGCAGTGCTCAGATGATATATTCTGAGACACTGTCAGGCTAGATAGAGGAATTGCTTCATGTATCTCAACTATGACACTTTGTGTTTCCCAATATGATGTTTGCTTTCAAGAAGCAATATGATAATGCTGATTTCAGTTTGTGATCTATCATAACTCTGGTATCCTTATCTGGAAAATTGCTGCTTGTTGCATTGCTCCCCCCTCATGTTGGTGGTGTGGTTTTTTTGGTGTGGTTTTTATTTCACTAATTGTAGTTGATTATTTCTAACTGTAATGCTTTGTATTTATCTTCACCGAGATGCACCTTTTTATTTGAGACCTCTTCTTCAGTTTCTCAAGATCTTTGGATAGTCCAATACCATTCCCCAACCACTCATAGCTTTACCTGTTATCACATTCCATGTTTCTATTTAATTAACAGTATTTGTATTTTCTTCCAAAATTTTGCTTTGCTATTTACAGAAAAACAGAAGCAGAACCCTAAAAATATATATGCATTCATTTGCATGTGCTGTTTCATTTAAACCCTGCCTTGTGTCTGGCAATATTTAACACAAATGGATATGTTCAGAAAAATACGTAGGAGCAGATGGAAAAAAAAACCAGTTTGGAAAACTCTGAGGGGAAGAGTGAGCCAGAAGGGTCTTTGAGTTCCATGTATGATAATGTTCTCCCATAGGCAGAAGCCTGGAGAAAGTGAAGGTGGTCCACCATCTTTCCTCATCTAGGTAACTCTTAAAGACAAAAAAGCTTGAGGAACTAGCTCAAAATTCACCTGCTCTTTGATAGGTGTCAATAGATACAGAAAGGGATGAGTGATAAAAAATAGCAGTTTACTTGCTCTTGGTACAAGGGAATGATATAAAATATCCATAAAAAATGTCTGTCTTTATTACTGAGTTATCAGTCTGAAACTTGTTCACAGTGTAAATCATTCTGAGGTATTATGAGAGGAGTGAGACGTATATCTTCTTCCAGAAGCATGTTGTGCTGCTTTTCGTTTACTAAGTTGCCAATATTCATGACACAGGAGTAGCGGTAGTTGCCTATTTTTGAAGGGCTATGTGCAGAGAATAATTCTCCTCAGCATGATACTAGTTGTGTGCACTGGGAGGGAACTCCTGCTTTGCTTAGATGTTATGCCTGGCATTTGACTGTTCTTGTTCCAAAATAGGAATGCCAAATAAAGTTGGATTCCAAAATACTTCAACTCCCCTGAGCAAAGCAGTATTTACAAGGACAAAAATAGATTTAACATCCTATCACCAGTCCTTTAACGCATGTTTTAAATACTAGGAACTCTTTTGGGGGGAAGGAGTAGGGAGAGTTGTAGTTGTGTATGTATAAATAAAAGGCCTGAAATGTAAATAACAGAAGAGATCAGAGGTGGAAAATCATGCCTTTAGGATAGCCTGTGTCTAGACCTTAAAAATTCCTTGGAAGTATGATTTCAAAAACAGTTTCTTCATTCTCTTTTTCATTTAAAGATTTTTAAGATGGAATGCTTAATTGACATCAGTTTGCCAGTGATACAGTTATGCCTTTTATATACTGTTGTTTCTAGACCTTGAAATTCAATGACATAGACTTACTGGTCCCTGGCTTTTTTCATCTTTTGCATTTTTGCAGCACCAAGAAACTTTTCCTACTCTAGGCAGACCCACCTGCCATCTCATCCATGACCACAAATCAATTAAATCGTCTTGCCAGGGTTGCAGAATTTTACAGATAGAAATCCATCAGTTGTCATTTACAGTAGGCTGTGGAGAAAGCTTTGTAAAATGTGGCATGTTAGGAGACGCCACCCTTTTGGGAGTCAGGCCAAAGACTGTGGAGAAACTGAGAGATGAAAAATCTTCACTGAGAAATAAGGATAATTGAGGAAAGGAATCTGGATATATAGTGTGTCTGTGGGCAAGAGAGTAGTGGCAAAAGTTCAATTGTCACGCTCTAGAAATAACCAGAAAAAGATTTCAGAAAATAGTTAAACCTTTAAAAATTCTTCACATGTGTTTGAAATGAATTTCAAACTTGAAAATGTTTGATATTATCTGGGGGGAAAAAGATCTCCAAAACAATGAAGACAATGCTGTGATTCTGGTTTTAAGCATACAGCCCTTGAAATCTGGGAGGCTAATGCCTGTCTGGCTAAGAGCAAGGGCCAAAACCTCTGAGTCTAGCATCGTGGTGAGTGTCTTCACCCAGAAACTATGGACTTTTTCTTTAGGACCTTTTTAATTTTGTATAAATGTAAGCTTCTCATTCAGGCACCACAACACAACTTCTTATGCTCTGGGTTTGAATTTAATCCTGAACCTCAGAAGCCTTTTCTGATAAAATTTTCATGAAAATTCAGTAGGAAAGTATCTGTTTCAGCAAAGTAATATTTTTCTATTGAAAATCCATTTCTTCATGCAATCTCTAACCATTTTTATTCATCTACTACTGAAATGGAACTGATACCCATTGTGATATCAAAAATCCATTCTCTAATCCAAAGCACGTATGCAAACATTTCCCAGAACCTAGCTAAGAACAGCAAAACTCATTGAGAGAGATGCCAGAAGTTCTTGAAAAGACATCAAATATCTGTGATAGTATTTATAAAGGGAGTTTGTGTAAAATCATTTTAATGGTAACTTCAGTATTCTCATAAATTAGACTTTATAAAAATCAAAAGCAACAAATCCATTTGTGTGGATTTGAAAGGAACTGAGTGGAACAAGTAGCAGAAGTGTTATTGACTCTATTTGCTGCTTTTAATTAATCTAAGCCCCAAGTTTCCAATAATACACACTCTGGGCTCCCTCCTTCATTGTAGCAGTTGATACTGTTCTGTTTTCATAGGTATTGCTAATGCATATGGCATGTTTTGAAATACAGTCTGCCTTCACTGCCCAGTGAGATGTCATTTAAGAGGGAATTAACAAAGGTTAGGACCTAACAGAGGTTCCTGGCCAGCAGTTGCTAGTAGAAGAGGGAATAGAAACTTCTCAAGTGACAAATACTAAAATGGGTGAAACAAATGCTTTCAGAGTAGGGCTGGATGGGAATGTTCTTGTGTGGAAGAATCAAGTAACAGAAATATACATATATACATCTTTGGAGAAGAGTGCTGGGAACAGAGTCTTGGAGGATTTTGACAATTAAAACAGAACGCGTGACTGGAAGCTGTAACCACATCTGAGTTACTCCTTCCCTGAAGGGGAATTTGCTAAGACTGGCAGCAGAGCTTCCTGAGCAGAGGGTTTGTGTCTTTTCATTCCCTCTGCCTCTCAGATCTCTGCAGCCCTCAGGGACTGATGCAAGGCTTGTTCCCTTGGCTTAGTCTTCCTCAAAGTTTCCTTCTCCCCTGACAGTTTCTTATAAGATTCTGGTGGCGTCCAGCAGTGATTCTTGTTTTGATATGGTGATAGTTCTTCATGCTGCATGCTAGATAACTCTGAATAATTTCTGCCTGTTAACTTCCATGTACTCCCACAGTAATAAGCACTTTTTAGTGGAGTCATTAAATAAACCCGTAAAATTCCTTGTACAACATTTTAGGACAGCTTCAGCTGGACCTTCAGAAGGCTAAAAACTCTGGTTATAGTTTACATGATGGGGGAAAAGCAACTGTCTAAAATCTAGAAAGCTTTGCTTTAGCATATGGAAATAAAACAAAAGTAGCACTTAAAACATCTTTATTTTTTAAACAGAGGTTATGACTGAGAGCACTCTCTAATATTGCAGAGGACAACTACCCCAATCTAGCTGAATTCTGTCCTTCCTTTCTTCCCAAGAATAAGAAATCAATTGTCCTTGTTTAGAGAAGTGTTAGAGTTGTCAGTTTGTTTTAAATAAAATATTATTTTGTCACTTAGATTATCTTTTTCTTAGGCCTTTGCTAATTTGGTATAGTTAGCATGAAAAGCTGTGCGCATATGACTTGTGACTGAACTAGATCTTCTCAAAAAATACTGCTTCATTGTTGTTTAAGGCATGCAATATTAGGGCTTTTATGGATCACAAAGCTGACTCCTGGCCTTGGTTTAAAAAAAAATAATGAAAAAAAGCTGAGGGTAGGAGGAAGGATTCACTTCAGAAGCATCGGGACTTTCAACATTTGAAATTTTTTCCTGTTATTTGTTTTTTTTGTGGTTTTTTTTTTTTTTTTCAAATTGGTATTGTTGTGTTTTCTGGGCTTTTTTTTCTTGAAGGGAGAAGCTGATGAGGTAATGGAAGAGGAAATGCATCAGGGAAGCCAAATGGGGGAGCTTCGCTTTGGTGTAAATCTTCATTATTCTTGAAGAAATTGAGCATGGGGAAGCAGCTGGTTTTATGTGGGGAGAATGATAGGGAAAAGGGGAGTCAGAAACAGCACCTCAGCACAAGGGGTCTCTGTGAGGATCTCCTACATGCACTACAAACATCATCAAGTAGTGTGAAGAGCTGAGGCTGTCCCTCTTGTCTGTTCATGAAGCCAGCTCCACCCTGGCCCGGGTTTGCACAGGGGACAGGGCCTCGTCTTCAGCAGTTGTTGGGCTTTGCTGTGGCAGTGATGTGATTTACAAAAGGCTCTTCTATACTCTCCTTTGGAGCTGGGAGGGATGTGCGGCCTCGCCAGGGACTTGCTGCAGGCTGAGCACGCTCAGAGGCGGGCTGGCTGGTGGGGACCTTCCCACTGCGGTGGGGGGCCAGGCAGGAGGGTGAGTGTTCTGGCTAACGGTGATAAATGTAACCGCGCACCATCCTTTTGCCAGAGTAACTAATGACTGCGCATTCATATGCATAGAGATAGTCCTGATGACAGATTTTCTTTTTGCATCTGACTTTGGGGTCTTTCTATGATGTGATTACTGGTTCTAATCTAGTTCCTGATGAGATGGAGTTTTAGACTGAGTTCTGACACCTGAAAATGAGACTAAACCCTTGTAATATTTATGGCAGTGCAGAATAAGGAAAGCATAATGTGCTACCCGGCAGCCAGTCTGGGAGATCTGGCAATACCTGGATCTGGAAGTCTGGCCTTCTAGTGTGACACTGGTAGAAATATGGATTACTTTTAGCTGCTTGGGTGTAGGCTTCCACTTGCAACTTAACTGAATTGTTATGGTTACCCCTTGTTGTTTGAAAACAAATTTGGAAGCCTACCTTATTCCTGAAAAAAACCCAAATTTCTTATAAGAAATAAGGGTCAGATTTTAAATGTGTAATATGAAGAGTCAGTTTCTCAAAGCCCCAAAAGCCCTATTTATAGATAAATTATTTGTTCTTTCAAAGAACCTGGCCTCAGGTGTGGCTGCAAAATGCAGTAGAAAATCCTAGCTAGGACTTAAAGTACATTTTGCTTCCAGTTGCTGTGCCAAAGGCACCCATACGTAGCCACAGTGCATCCAAGGAGTAGCCTCAATGTTCATATGGGTACAATTAAATACACAGTCATATTCTTCAGCTCGTGAGCAGAAATCTGTCTATGGCCGAAGCATCTCGCTGGAGAGCCTTTCCTTAGACTCATAAAATACTGGAGAAAGCCTACCATTTAAAACCCAAATATTTGGCACCTCCAGTCTCAGTGCTGCTCCTCCACAGCCTTGCTGGCTTTTAACTTCCTCTTTTTATTAAACTATTAAATTGGGAATTTTTATTACTCCCTATTTAGCACTTCTAATAAAAAGTTACAGTTAAAAGCCTCTGTGGGTACTGAAACTTGCAGCTGTGATTGCTCTTGATGGAAATAAAGACAAACTCAGCTTTTAAAGCTTGCGCTGTCAGGTGGTGGCTCCAAATCAGAGGGAGCTGGGTGGGATAGCAGCTGGGAAGGAATTACAGCAGCAGGAGGGAGGTGGGGAGAAAGGAGAGAAGGTGGCAGCAGAAGAGTAATATTAATTATGTGTTTGTGGTGCAGCTATAGTTACAGTATGAAAATGCCTCAAAGTTTGGAAATAATCAAAAGCCACTCACTGCTTTAACACAGTACTTACTTAAACATGACATCAGTATTCAGTGGCTTGAACCTCACTGGAGACTTTGAATAATTTTCCATTAATCTAAAGTCCTGTGGTATACAGTGGTTCTGAGTAGTGTATATCTGAGAAAAATTATAGCAGCAGGGTGAGGTAGCATGTTGTGACAAATCCTGGAAAGTGGATATTGAAGACTATTACTAGCTGTAAAGGGCAGCTTGACCTCTTGAACTGGGGATTCAAAGCCACAGTAAAAGGAATTTTAATAGAAGGAAACTTCGTTTACATCCAGCTTCCTAAACTGATGTAATTACCTTTTTCAACAAAGAAAAAAAAAGTGCAAGAATACATTTATAAACTGTGTTTCTGCTGGAAATAAATCTTTTCATTAGAAAAAACACGGAGATGGAAACTCTGATATAATGATTTAAAGTTTTCTATCTTAAGTCAGCCTTTTTTACAGTCCCCCCCCTTTTTTTTTTCCTGTGAGTATAATATGTGAGAGAAAGATAGAACCACATTTTCAATTACTAAAGCTGAACTCAAAGTTACCTGACTGGACTGCAGGAGTCAGTCCTGGGATGAAAGGAATATTGCAGGCATGAATGGTGTCTCCTGCAGGGCACTGGAGATCTCCAGGAATACTGCTCTTTTCTGCTGACTGCTTTTCCCTCTGCTTAGGAAACGAGGCTGCTTCCCTAGAGAGAGGTTATATAGCTTGTGATTTAATTTGTGTTTTGTTCCAAAACAAGAAAAGGAACTGTAGACCTCTAAAATAAAAAGCATAATAACATAAACCTGCCCCCTCTTTCGTTATGTATTTGATCAGAGCTATAGCAACTGAGCAGCTGGTCAGATGTCTCGTAGTTTACAAAGCGCTGCTGAAGGCTTGAGGAGGAAATATTCTTTTATTGAGGGCAGAACTCCCTTTGACTTCTGCTGGAGTGGTATTTCATGCTTATGATCCGATGGTGCACTCGGTTATGTCAGAGAACGGGTCAGCCCATCCAGATCCATTCTCAGAAAAGCTCCTCAGATTGCACCTGTCAGCAATGTGACTGAGTTAAATATAACTCCACTGATTTTGCTGAAATTTTCTTGAATATAACAGTGCTGAAATTAGATGATAACCTGTGGGGCTTGCTGAGGCTGAATAACCTTTGGTACTGTCTTTCTTTCCTTAGTCCTCCCATCTCTTCCTCATATTATGTGAACATGAGGGAATGTTTTTTAATCAATTGAAAGTCTACCTGAAGCCAAAGCTGGCACGTGCCCACAGTATTCCGGCGATTTAGGATGCCTCTTGGGACAGCAGATTTTAAGTGATGGCAAGCAGTAATGCACATCTGCAGCAGTTTAGGGAGTGAAAGACTGTGCTCCCAGCTCTTCCCGCACTTGGAAGCCCCTGCTGCTGCACCTGGTGGCAGGAGAACGCGGGTCTGCACTAAGCTGTCCCAGTTTAGTCCTGTGCTTTAGTGCTTACCTTTCCTGGCAGAGGTGTATGTGAAGACATTTCTCGGACACGGTCAATATTTGTGTTTCTCCCTGTGAATCTCCATCCGTTTTTAGTAACTCATGTTAGCTGCTCTTTGGGAAAGAGGCATACCAGTAAAAAATAGTTGTTTTATTACACTGCCATTCTATTAGTTGGCCTGATCTACAACAATTAACCAGTTTTCCAAAGGGTCAAAAGGCGTACTGCTGTGGTCAGTATTTAGACATGGGGCAGTATGGCTGGCTGGCTTCGGAACAGTGACTCAAGAAGCATGCTTCTGGTGGGTGAGGAAATGCAATTGCAATGAATGAGAACAATGTAGGAGTGAACAAATACTTTGATGTGAACCAGTGAAAAGTTAAAGCGAATTATTCTCATGTAGGGAAAGAGGAAGATGCCTTTATGGTTGCACTAATCAACCCTACTGACTGTTTATATTTCTCCAGGGCTAGAGTTGGGGGGAGGGGGGGATGTATGGGACACGACTGATTCTTATGAATATTTAATATATATATATTTTAAATGTTTAATCAACTCAGTGAATTAAGGAGACTTGCAATGAACAGATGAAGTATTAGACTCTGTGGAGTGAAGACAAGCATTTAAATTAAGAAAACAGCATGATAAGATTGTGCAAGCTGAGTCCAAGAACCCTTGATCTAGAGACTTAATGGATGGAGGGGAAGACAAGCAGGAATGTATAAAAAGATCCTATTAGTGCCCTGGGGTTATCTGAGGAAAAAGGACTTTTCAGTGTGAGAAATTAATTTGAAAATGTTTACTTTTCATCCAGATATTTTATGGGGAACCCTGTGGCAAAGTACAGAAGGAATGGGAGATATAAAAATTAAAGTAGGGAAGGAAGATACAATGTTTTAGAGGTTCTTTTCCAGGATTTTTTTAACATTCCTGTACAGCGTCGCTTTCTGCCTTTTGTAAAGGAAGATCAAAGTTGTGGAAATATAATCCAACAAAAGGCATCTGGGCCTTGGGATAAAAGGAATAAGTGTCTGAAAAAGGATGACAAGCGTATAGTTATTCCTCCTGTCAGATCTAACATGAAATTGGGAAACAAGAACACAACCTGCACCAATCGACCTCTCTTACACCATCACGAGCGGAGATCTCAAGCAGTGACAGAACACTTATAGATATATTGTTCAACTCATGGAGGAATGAAAATGCTGCTGTTGTACAATTGAAAGAAAATGTCCACAAATTTTCACTGTATGTGCTACTAAAAAATGAATGAGGTAAAGTATTTGATTGAAAGCTAGCTGAATTGCAATCAGAGACTGATTCATGGAAGGCAGAAAGCTTTTAATTTTTGTCTGTCTTAAAACATAGGTTTGGTTATTAATGCAGATTTACAGGGCTGCCATATCAAAACCTTTCTAAGCTTATGTAATTTTCAAAGAGCTGGGCCTTGATATGTATAATTTTAAAATAGTGGTACTATATCATCAAAGCTGAAACTTTGAGGAAGTCTTAGTTTTTACTCTTACCTGTTTCTGGAGTCACATAGTACTCATACCTACATATGAGTAACATAGGCACTATACAAGGGCTGGCCAGGTACCTGGACCATGTTGCTGGTCTCTGCCAGCAGACAAATATTTCTTTTAGAAACTTTAAGAAATTTGCACTATTGAGAATAATTACAGGTGTGTGTATTCTGTTTCCCAGCAGAGAATTAATGTTTTGCAATAATATCATTTCACCTTTTACCCAGGATTAAAAAGTTGTTTGTGATCTGCCTTGTGATCCATGAGCTCATCTCTGCCTGTAAAACCATGATCTCTCGGTCTCATTGCCACCCTTCAGCACTGAGGTTCATGCCAACTTTGTTCTCCTCAGCATTCCTTTTTATGGGATTGTTTTTCTTAACAAGATGAATAAAAGGACATCTTCCTGCCTTCTGCTCCACGCGTGCCTGTGTGTAGTGCATGCTGTACTCTGTTCTTTACTTCTCCGGAGTGCTTCATATTCTCTTCATCTTCTTTTCCTTTCCTCCTCTCTTCTTCCTGGCCAGGTATTTCTTTCATCTGAGCTTGAAACCCTTCACTTTTTCAATCTCTCTTGTGTGGCAGAGACTAGGACTTAATGATCAAGGTGGGGAGAAGCCTTCAGCCCCTGTGGTGGCACTGGTGCAGTTCATATTGCCCCTGGTCTGTTACTGAAACAGCTTGACACTTCTCTATATGTGTCAGGCACCGCATCGCTGTGCAGCAGCGTCCTGGTGGCCAGGTTCATAACAGTGCAATTTCCTCTAAGCTGCATTCTTGTAGAACCAACAGCACTTACAAATAAGCTGAGAAATTAAATGCTATGTTTATGGCCTTATATTTTTTTAATCTAAATCTTAGCTACTGTTTTGTTCCCTGATCACTTGCTGTCAAGCTGATCTGGAATTTCTTTACGCCATCCATAGCGTGAATATGATAAAATTATGTAGATCCTCTCATTACTTTTGACATGCCTAAAGTTAATTAATGCATAGCTTAAATAATTGGTACACTTGATGAACATACAAAAATTAATTTTTTCATATCTCATTCAGCCCTTTGCTGTCTTGAACACTGAACAGTTATTCTTTCTTTCTTTGCTGTCTTTTAAATCGTTCATTTTCTATGTAAGGACAATGGTCAGGTGGGGCAGAATTAGCACTAACAACATGGTCCACTTCCAACATGAGCCACTTCTTCACATGGGATGGAGATAAGCAATATTAAAAGGGTGCATTGGAGTCCCTGCTGGCTTCAGGATGCAGTGTTTGTGCCAGAGGTCATGGAAGGAGCTCTGAATTTGCAGCTCAATTTCCTGATGAATTCACTTTCCTTCTGTCGCTTGCTTTTCTGTGTTTACTTTCTTCAAATATTCTAGTAATTGATGGCGTGCTTACTGAAATTTTATAGAACACTTCCAGAAAGTCATCATCTCAGTTCATACCCATCAAATCTTGGAAGTATCTTGTGCTCTTTATTTGTCCAAGTAAATTTCAGAGACAAATTTTAAAACAAACATATGGAAAAGTCTGTTCTGAGGAAACATGTAAATGGAAAGTGTCAGCACCTGATAAATAGGTTCTATTGAAATATTTGCACAAAAACTTGTCTGGGAGTTGGGTACAATTTATTCATAGAATGTGGAACAAAGACAGGACACTAACTCGTGACTTGACTTTCAGATACTCCCTTGGAGATTCTTACCAAAATATTTCAGTTTTTTAGGCAAGTAAAGGAGACTGTGGAGAGGTTGGAACAGCAATTTTACCTCTCCTGTCTTCCAGGAGGGTCTCTTTACTCCTTTCCCTCTGGTCTCTAATCTCCCATTTGACCAATTAAACACAACAGCACAGTCAGACTTAAAGGACTAAATGGCAGTGTGAATGCCTCAAGCCCAGCTGAGAAGTTTCTGCATCACTCTTCCATCCTGGGAAGAGACTTGAAAAATCCTGTCTCCAGCATGCAGTGTCCTAGTTCTGCTGTCTTCATCTAGGCAATGCGACAGGCCTGCCTTACATTAGAGCAGATTGCTGCGCCATCCCTTGCTGCGTGCTAGCTTAAAACTCTTTCCCCGCTTTAATAGCATGCATTAGCCGTAATTGTTATGTGCATTCCCAAAGAACTTTCCCTTTTAAAGGGAAAGTGCAGATATGTTAAAAGTAAACTATAAAAAACACTTTTTCAGCCTCAGAAAAAAATCCCGGTGATGGACAAAAATGGAAATGGTGAAGTTGCTTTAAGAGCAATAGGTCTTATCATAGCCTGTGTATGGTTGGACAGGGTGTGGTAGAGTGTCCCCACATGATTATTTAGGCTCTTCACTTGCCATAACTGAGAGGTCTGGAAAGTACCATCTGTCTCCACCATGTGCTATTGTGCCCCACAGCAAGTGGCAGTGAGTGTGTGACCACGTTTATGCATAGATGTATATTGGAAAAATTTGAGAGGTCTGGGATACTAACCATTTGTGGCTTAGCAGACCCTTCCATCTGCAAACACTTCTCTGGCTGCTCTTCATCTCCTCTGGATCAGCCTGAAGGAAATGAGAGGAGCTGGTGAGCATGGTGATACCTGTGTACAGCTGCTATGGTCTTTTAGTTACTCTTATGTAGAAAATTTTGAAAGACGTTTTCTTACATACCCACAGTCTTATCTTATTGCCCTTTTTTCTTTTTTTTTAAGGAAGGAAAAAGGCATTTCATGACATCATAAGTACTGCTGGTGGGAATTAAGCAGCTGAGAGCTTGGCTTGGAATAGAACAACACCTGGAAAATTAAGAAACAAATGTTCTATGTAAGGAAAAAAAATATCTCTTTTGCCCCAGAAAAAGTTCCCCTAATCTCCTAAGTGTGCAATACTTTTCTCTCACCGACTGGAACTCCTTTATGTTATACAACTCCACCATTTTGATGACCGTTTAAAAACTCTAAAGAAATTACTTAACTATGTTCCTTTTTTGTTGCACATTTATTCTTGACTATCTCTGCTCCAGTGTAATCTCTGAATAACACCTTTTAACTTGAGATGGCAGTTTTCCTTTCTTCCTTTTGTATTTTTCTAGTTGTTTTATGCATTTGCTTTGTTCAATGGGACCATGAAAGAGATAAGCTGTGGCTAAGAAGCTGTTTTGAAAACATCTTCGCTGTTCTGGCCTGAAAGATAGTGTGCTGAAGCATCAACTGAAAATCTGCCTTATGGTTCCTCTAAGATGCTGCTCTTTCTCACACACACTGGCATAAACGGGCACCTGAAGAAGCCCCATGCTGAGACCTTCTCTGGCTGGAGGTTGTATTTGTTCTGCAGAGAAAAAGCAGCCTTTGGAAGTGGCTGTAAACCTACAGTCCACTGAATGCTGCTCGTTTCCCCTCAGTGTTGCTGTCTTGTGGCTCACATGCTTCCTGCTCCAGGCTGCAGACCTTTCTTTGCCTCGGAGAACGTGCTCTAGCTACACTGAAGGCAGCATATGAGTCTGGCCTTTAGCCTGAGTTCAGGGCTGCCCCAACGGACACTGCGTTTCCTGTAATTTAACTTTCAGATGGAAGGTACTGCGTGATTCCACAGGAGGTTTTATAAAACTCAGCTGAACACATGGCTGAAGCTCCTGTGTATCATTGCCCCAGGGATCCTGACCAGACAGTTCTTTCCCCTGTTCCGGTGTTCTTTATGGTGAAGTTTCCTGTTACTCTGGTGACTTCCGTAGGTCTCGTGAAGGTGGTTTTTACAGAGATTTTGTTAACAAGTTTCTAAAGAGGGATCTAGTGAACAGCATCACCGGAAAATTTGGATCTTCAACTGGCAATGTAAAGATATTCTCATCTAACAATGTTTGTGGATTTTTATTTTGTTTGGGTTTTGTTTGTTTTTATTGTTTTTTGTTGTTGTTGTTGATGGTTTTGGGTTTGCTGTTTTGTGGTTTGTTTTTTTTTTTTTCTAAGACTAGTATTAGGACCTTTTCTTTTAAATAGCTTTGCTGCTAAACAGCTTTTATGAAACATTTGCTAGTCACACCAGCCTCCTACTTTTCCAGATTTCCTCCAGTATCAAATATGGAATTTTCTTCTTAGCTTCCAATCCCCCCTCCTCCTCACCTTTTTCCCATTTCAGTATGATAAAATGGACAATAACTAGCAGGCATCCTCAGATTAAGAGATGGAAAAAAATAAAAATAAAGTCAGAAAACTGAAAGATATAATCAGAAACAGAATAACTCTGATCTGGACTCTTTCTCGCTTGAGTAGTTTGAATTACTTCATGTACAATTTTGGCCTTTACGATCAGATTGCTACAGAGCCGTTGCAGCTTGGATCTGAATCAGGAATTGATCAGATCAGATCAGATGACTTGGTCTCTAGGTGAAAGTGGTTGAAGCTTGGAAGAAAGGGCAAGGTGGTCAACACATCCATTTGACCAGATAAGTGGTTTGCTGTGAAACATTTACATTCAGGGAAGTTTATAACTCGTGGTGACTGCTGAAACATGAAATTCATTTTATTTCTTACCACATATTTTATAGAATTGGAAAAACAAACCAGATGTTATAAACAAACTGAACAGTGTTCCTGTAGACACGACAGACTCTACTCCTGCTTCACTTTCCTCCCCAGTCTTGACAAAGGTTTGTTGTGAGGTTTACCAGCAGATCATCAGGTACTTTTAGATGGTGACAGTGACTATTGTAAAACCGTCAGTTCTAACATTGCTCTGACAGAGTGGCTTCTTTGTAAGTGGTGGAATTTCTTTGATTTATGTTGACCTTTTTTCCTCTGAAAACCTGTGCTCTTGCAATGCTGTGGGCTTTGCTACATTGTAGTATTGTTTAATACAGCTTTGAGTATCATTAAATAAGTATGAAATAAGACTTACATGAAATGGAGACACATTCACAGCTCTGAATATCACTGAGAGTCTTGCACAGGCTTGTTTAAATTCTTACAGTGTGAGAGGACATGAGGTCTTTAAGATCAGTAATGGCACGAATAAGGGAAAAAAATAAGTAGAAATATATGTACAGAAAAAAATAATAAAATCAGTGTTTCTCAAGAAAAGCCTTGAGGATTTTCCACTGAGTTATCTGACGAAAGTCTTAGAGAAACAGAAAATATCTTTCACAAAGTCATGGTGGATCAATAACTTCTTTAACATCATCATGTGCATGTGAATTTTCTCCCAAAAGAGCCAGTATAATTTAAGGCTGGAAGCCATGAGAACACATTCTCCTGGTTTTATACTCTGTCCTGAATCATCTCTTCCAGCAAACAGCTTCTTGGCTAAGTGGATCACGTATGACATTGTGTGGCTATTTGTGTTTTTGCTCGTGCTCTCTTAATGTACCAAAGCATGGAATCTGAAATGGAGGGGGATAGAGCCTCTGTGGACATGAATGTCAACCTCTGACTGAAATCAGAGGTGGTGGTGCGACACTGGACACGCAGCTTTTAGAGAAAAATATCTGGAGATGTTATATGAGGCACCGAGACCAGGGAAAGCTGCTGTCGGATTGGGCCTCAGTCCGGCACCTTTCATTTGCATCTTTCTTTGCTCAGAATGTTTAGCAGCTTAAAAATCATTGTTACAAATAAAAGAAAGTTGATCTTAAAGCAATATGTAGGCTTTGACCCTTTCTCTAACCGCAGTTATTTTAGCCTTCATTCAATTCTAGTGGAACTGCCACTTCAATCTTTGGCTTTTGATTTAATAGACCTCTGTCAAAGCCTGCATAAAACTGATTTAAAATAATCATAGAAACAGAGAGAGTGTATTTTCTTAATCTTTCAGATTGATGTTTTGTTTGTTTCGGATCTTTGTAAAAATTCAGTAGACGTACTCGAAATGCTGCATTGAAATAAAACAAAATCTGAAATAGAAAAAAACCCCAAACCCAGATTGCTGTGCACTGAAGGTATCATTTTTGTGCATTACAGTTTAGCAAAGACCTGTTCAAGGAGAAACTTCAACAGCTTGCCAGGGGCAGTCTCCATAAGCTGTGGCTGCTGTTAGAGCCTGCTGTAAATATTCTGCTGTTTTACAACTGGCAACTGTTAAACTTGGCACAACCTGTGTAAAATGCTTACATAAAACCCCAAATATTTCTTTTCTCTCCCCTCAGAGGTAATCATGTTAATAAACATCAAGAAGAACAAACAATCAAATCGGTGGTGAGAGCTCATTAGTAAATACTGTTATCTCACTCATTTAATTCATAAAGTTAGGTCAGCCAGGTGCTTGGAAACCAAACAGGTTTCACTTTTTCACGGTATATCTAAACTACCATGGGTCTGTCTTTATGGCACACCTTTACTTACATTTGCTGAAGTCCAGCCGTTGTCACTGGCACTTTGAGCAGATAGTCTGGGTTCTCCAGTTCTAGTGAGAACTATATTTGTAACTAATGCAACATCTGTGATATTTCATTTTATCGTTAATTTTTTTTAAATGAAGAAGTTTCTCAAAGCTAGGACTGACCTTTCTCAATCCTATCTACAGAACTTTCTACATCTGAAAACTATGGCAAATATTTTTACATCTATTTATAAGCCATAATTTTACTGTATTTTTTAGTTTAGACTTTTGTTTCTCCTGAGTTCTCCTTCCAAGTGTTACACAGATCATGTACTTGCAACATACTCCACATCCTACAAAAGTAATATCATTGATGATTTCTCTATAGAAGTTATCTCACTTAAACAAGATAATTCAGGGAATATGGTACCAGTGTTTGAAGTGGGATGGAAACGTCTGTCTTATTTGCTGTTTTGTATTTGTTGTCATTAGTTCTGAAGCATTTTTAGCTGCTCCAGCACATTCTGAATTGCATTAGTGCTGCTAGGACTAGTTGCCCATTCCATCCATTCATCTCCCGCAAAATATTTCTTATGCTTAGCATGTTCGTGAAATACTTCATGTTTAGCAGCCAAAAGATCGAAACTTCTCCAGCATGTGAACCTCCTGACATGAGTGTCTTTCTGTATGAGCAGTGAAATTTTGGTACTGGCTGCCTCAGGATTTGACTGAAGAAGAATCTGGTTCCAGAGGAGTGCCTGCTGGCAAGGTGGGCAGCATGCTGGACTTCTCATCAGAACACCTGTGCCTTATAGTCAGCTTTGCCATGAGGCTGCTGTGTGAATGCAGATACAGAAATTGCCACCAGCTAGTTTCCTCTGTTCGGGCCTGCCTCTTAATCTGTGTCTTAATCGAGACTTTGTTCATATGGGCACCTTAAGGAGTTACTCCAAGGAGCAATAGTCCTTCAGTCCCAGTAGTGAAGAATGCATTGTTTGAATATTTTTAATATTTTAATATTATTTTAATATTTTTAAAATATTTTCCCCATATCATAATGCAGACTGTTGGCTCTCAAACAAGGAGTGCTGTAATTTTTATGGGAAGTCTAGGTGTCTAGCTGCTACAAATAAGCATTATTTCTTTGGCTTGAAAAAAGCTCTTCAGCACTATGGTTTTAAGTATCTCTGTAATTTGGGGGGTCAGGAGGACAATTTAAGTGGCTATATTTACATGTGAAACAGTGCTATCTCAGTTCACCAAGAGTAGATTTTAGTTGTGAGTAGCTGCCCAGAGAAATACATAGCTGAGAAGAGGCGGATTCCCAGCAGATCTCAATTATCTCGGCCTCATTCACTTGAGTGGAGCTGCCAGTTTATTGCAGGATTTGCTGCAGGATGCTGGCAGAGAAATAGGGGATATCAGCAAAGACATTAGTCACTTGTTGCACAGTAGTTTGGCATGTGGCCATTTGCTACAAATTGCCTTCAAAAGCTTTACATCTTCTTGAAGCACTGAGCTATTTGGTATGTTAAACTTCTCGAACTTCAGTGTCCCAATAGAATTCCTTATGTAGGCAATGTGTAATGTTCTAGCTGGCAATGCACATGTAGGTATTTATACATGTATGTAAAATCAGGAGTCAAGGGCCAGACAAGAGGATATTTGCTTCTAGTGGTAAATTTTCTTTGCATCCATAGAGGGGTTTTGAAGCCAAGAAGCCACGCAGGGCTAGAAGCTTCTTCAGGAAAGACACAAAGAGGGAGAGATTTCTGCTCTATCACCAATGCCCATCAGATGTCATATCAAATATGTTTTCATTCATGTAAATTAACCATAAAACTTTGACTTACATTTCAAAAACTCCAATTTCACATCCTCTTTAACTGTACGAGTTTCCTTACCTGTAATCTGTGTTTTAGACTACAAAAAGTTGCCAGTTAGGAAATTCCAAATTGAACCTCTCAATAGTTGTGGGTACTATGAACTGGAAAGTTCAGGTTCTGCTGACAATTTCCACATTGGCTAATAAATCTTGCTCTTGGAACAACTTGTTCTTATATTTGATGATGTTATTTGGCCTCAGAGGACTGTATCTTCTTCCATTCCAGCATATCTTCTATTTTGCCCATGTTTACAACTGGATGTACATTTCTATTTTTGCTTTCTTACCAGGCATCAGGAGGAGTTTCCTTCCAGCTCCATCAAAACAGACACCCTGGTAAGATCTCATCTCAACTCCTTTTCTTTACAGTTTGTCATAGTTGGTCATACAGTGAGAGTCAGATTTCCCAGGTCAAAAAAGGCAATATCATATTCTTATGTTTCTCCATTAGGTTTTTTTGGTATGGTAAGGGCTTCTTGTTGTACAGCAGAGAGTGGATGCACAACAGCTACATCCAGCCTTGCAAGTGAAATATAAAGCTCTTCCTAACCTTGTTGCCTGCAAGCTTTTGCTGTCAGGGTTTCTCTGCCGTCTCTGTTAATGCTTTCTATGTCAGAAATTTCTAATGCTTTTAATATTTTGTAATTTTTGTATGCATGCTTTTTGTATACCTGTCTACAACTTTCAGTGGAGCTGTGATGCAGAAAATTTAATGAGATCAGAAAACACTACTTAGACACTTTGGAGACTCCAACACTCCAATCATATGATGTTCAAAAGGCATTTTGTGTGGAGAACTGAGGTTTTCTGGATTTTAAAAATATTTAAAAATATCTGGTTAATTTTTCCACAGAAAAACTAGCAGAAAACCAAATCTTCGTTTGTGAGTTGTTTTTTGGGGTGTGGTTTTTGTTGTTGTTGTTTTATTAATAAAGAAGCCAAGTTTTTCCACTTACAATCTTTGACAAAATGGATATTTTAGTTCATAAAATAGCAAACCAATTTTTTTTTTAATTTTATTTTTTAGAAGCTACAACAGAAATTTGGGAAAGTAAGGTTTTCAGAGCAAGAATCTGACATGATCATGAAAGTAGGTGTCGAAAGAGTCACGACATAAGCGAGAACTCTTAAAATATAATGAAAAGCACATTAATAAGTCAGATGCATGTTCAGGTAACCCCAGTGAGTTTAGACCTCTCCTTTATTCTTCTTGAAATCTAGAAAACGTTGCATAAGGAAGTTTTGGAGGATACCCTTCTGTTTTGCCTCACCCCACAAAGCAGTGACGTTAGATGTCTCCCTGCTCTCATGCCCTCTAGCCCCAGCCATAATCTTTCACTTGTTCCTTTATAACCTTTCCAGGATATTTGTGTGCTTTGCCTCATTTAGACTGCAGCAATGCTCTCAGCTGCCAAACTGCTGATTTACTTCATTTCTGGGTTTAACATGGCCCAGTTTTGTGCCATGAAACAGAAACAGTTGCAGGAAATTTAATTGAAAACATGAACGTATAAACTCAGAAGAAAGCACAAAATGGAATTTAAGGATATAGCTGAAAATAGCCATGGCCATATGGATTTCCTTGGGTATGTGCAATATGCCGATACCATCTTTTTTTTGGTAGCAATTATCTGCTCTCTATTTTCTAGCCCTCTAATTCTTGTTTTGCATTTAGCATCTTAAAGCCATTCAGGAGAAACATACTTTAAGCATTATTACTACACAAACTAGTAAGCTGGGTGTAAACTTTTTATAAGCAACATGTTCAGTCTTATTTTTTCTGATAGGATTTGTTGAGTTTTGGTTGGTTTTGTGGTTTGGTTTTTTTTTTTTTTTTAAATGAAAACATTATTTCACAGCTGCTAGCTTACTGGGTCACAAGTTAATACTGTCTCTCCCTAGCAATGAAGTTAGGTTATTACTGACTGTCTCATCATGAGTTAGGCTACTGTGGATTTTTTAATTTCTAGTAGTTGTTATAAATGCTGTATCATTGTATCATATTTAAGGCACAGAGTGTTTTAGAATGACAGATATATTCCTCAACTGACTTCACATTTGAATTTTCTGCATTCATAAGAAAAAATGGAAAATGTTGTCCTACATGCTTTTAATAATGTTTTAAAAGAAACTTCAAGGAGATAACCTGAGTGATCTATTACTGCCTTGAACTAAAGCCACAAAAAGAGGAACTTCAAGAATCTCTGTGGGATTTCAGCTGTGACTTTCTTTGGTGCTGTCAGAGAGGGGAGATAGCATGTTCAATGTATCTGCAAGTCCAGGTGAAAAGTACCTTGTTGTGTTAAGCACCTGCTTCCAGCCACATTCAGAGTGTAGGATAGATGATCATTGTATGTAGTAGGAGAAATGTTGAAAGATTTATTAGCATCCTCATAAAGTCAGGAGAGTTGTTACGTGATACAGTCCTGCTTTCTGCTTCTCTAGAAACCATTTCTACAGGCTGTTAGCTCCATGTCAGCAACACCCTTTGTTTTACAGGCTGTTGTTTTCTGCATCTATCAGAGTTGTCCCCTTGGTTTGCTTCATGGCATGTTCTATAAATCATACTTTGGCAAGAGACACTGGAGGATTGTTTTCTTTAGAGGTAATAGTACTTGGCATTGATAAGGCACGTCAGAGAATCACATAGAACTTTACTAAGAATAAACTGAGCTTCATAACATCCCTCTGGAGCAAGTAAGTATCATCATTCCAATGTTTTCAAATATGAAATTTAACATTTTAGTGTATCTTATGGGATGTTCTGTTTAGCCCTCATATTCTGATCTTAAACTCATGGCTGAGTGTCCTTCACAAGGTAAAATCCTTTACCTTGTGTCCTTCACATGGTAAAATTCTCATGCGATGCTTATTGTTCATGCTGCTCCTCAGGGAGTTATGGGCAATGTTGAGATGGCATTGGCTGCCTGGAATTGGCTCCAAGGGATCTTTTATGAATAAGGCTTGAGTCAGAATGCCTTCTCCTTTCTGTTACTCCCTGGTCAGCTATCAGAAATATGTACATTAGTTCCAATCTCATTTTTCCCATCCATGTAGAGTTGAGTTTCTCAAACTAGAGTGCCCAGTGGAGGTTGGTGAAGCCAACTAAAGTAGGGTCTTTGCAGCTGGGTGAGCCTAAATGTATTTGTACCAAAGCTCTTGAGACACATAAAGTTGGTACATCTCTCTGGGATTCCAGGGAGAAACTCTGGATGTGAGATCTTGAGTGCATGGAAACTTTTAAGGCTCAGCTTCATGTTTATATTTACATACACTAGGGAAACATGAAACATGAGCTGTGGGAGTCAAAGGTCTTTATACTCCTGGCTCAGTAATGCAAACCCCCTACCAGGTAAATGTGATTTAGACAATTGTGTCTTTGTTTCAGTTCAGGGAGCTGGACAAATGAAGGTGGGGAGGGATTCAATGAACTAATCTGGACCTGCCATCACAATCAGAGATGGCTTTCTGACAAACAACAGCTGGTCTTTTTTCTGAGCATTACCTATAGATGATGGGGATACATGAACAATCCCTCTTCCCATAAATAGTAAAGTATGATGACGTGAATAGGGAAAATTGTTGATGCTCCATCACTATCCCAGAAAGCAGTGACTGTTGAGTCCTGTCTGGGAGGGATTGTCGCAATGACTGCAGACTTAAAGCCCTGGTCTTCAAGAAGAGATGGGCATCCACTTGAGAGATGTGTTACTGGAGGATGTCAAAGAATAAATGACCAAAACGATGTCAGAGATGACAAAGTCAAGATGAGAAACTGCCATGCATTTTAGTCAAGGGACTTGTAAAAACATGCATTAATGTTAAACTGCCAGCTAGAAAGATAGTCAACTAGTGTCTTAATTATATTTTTTTTGTGCCAGAGCCCTGGCTGGCATGAAATGGAACTGTTCAGTTAACTTTGCTAAAGCTTCAATAACACATTAATATCTGACTTCACACCAAGTTATTACTTTGAAAAACTCCCATTGAGATCTATCAGGTTAAGGACAACAGTATTCTCTAACATTTACTGTAGACTCAAGATTGAAGAACATTATTTTGGCTTTAAACAGTGGCACTAGCATTTATAAGAAACTGTTTCAGGATTTCTTTTATCTAGATGGAATGTTCCACTTTTAGGATTTCCAAAGGACATGAAAAAACTGCATGTATCATAGAGAAGTGATTACCTTTGCACTCAGTGTTCTTTTTGCTCAGCTTTTTTTTTTTCCTTCTCGCTATATTTCACAACATTATGCCCAAACTATTAAAACATCACATGTTTGTGGAAAGATAAATATAGTGTGCATGTAGCCATCAAGGCTGAGACATGTGTTTTTAATACTAAAAGGAAAAGGTGTCCCCATAACTTGATAGTTATTCAAAAGAAATGGAAGGCTTGGAACACACAGAGTGGTCTAGTTTGTTGAAAAAAGATCTAAGGGCTAATTTTTGTTCCGCTGCTAAAAGGAGTTCATGATAATGAGGCTGACATTTGCCAGTTGTTCTTCTCTATTTTTTACTCAGAAGGAATCCTAACTAGCCTTATGCCTATAGTTATGGATAAGGTCACTTCTGCTCCATCCTTTTTTTTGCTCCGTTACTTCACGCTGGATTTGAAATGCAGTTTGTTTTGTTTTAACAGTTGCTACTCATTGCTTCCAAAAGTGACCATCTTCTTATGACACAAGGGGTAACATTTCATTTCAAGCTGTGTGTGTCTTTTTGTGAGCATGGGAGCAGGAGGGTGAGGAAAAAGCCGTAATTGTATGGAGCAAATTATGCTTATATATAGGGAGAAACTTAGTGTAGTGACATGCTCCGCGTGCAAATAATGGTGTCACACAACGGTTGTATTTCCTGAAGTATAATATAGTATAATGGTTACTATATATTCTGTATTCTGAGCCTGACCTTTACAGCTCAGCCCCTCCCAGGACAGGGGCCTGTGGTCTGCAGCACCCTGGTGTGTACAGTTAGCATTGGTTCTGGTGAGAGATCTTTGGTACATGTGTCTGTACCTCTGCAACATGGTGCAAGTGAAATGTGGCTACTTGAGGTTATAGGGAAAAGAGGCCACTTTCTTGCTTTTGGCCTGAAAACTTTCTGATTCCATATGTCTACATGAGGGTACTGGCAGTTCACCCTGTCCTTCTGATGGCCAGCCCAATTAAGCAGATGTGTATTTTTTCTTTATTTGCTGGATGATGTTTCAGAGCAGACATAAAGGACTGAAGACATTACTCTGATACTTCCTTGGTCAGATTTTTTCTGCTTGTTCCACCACATTCCAAACTGTAATTAATATGCACTAACACTAAACAACAGAGGTTTGGTAATTGGTTGTGTGTGAATAAATTATGATCAGATATGTTTAATTATGCATGTGCATGTGTGTGTAAGAGAACAGAAGACATCCAAAGGAATTATGATACGCACAAGGGATATGAAATAAAAAAGACATTCCTTAGTGCTAAAAGCCATAAACTGTCAGGCATTTCAGTGATTTGTCACCTCTGCATTAACCACTGACTCAAAGTATTAATGATAAAAGCAGATAATTGTAGTGCTGTCCTCTAACAAAGAAGCTGTTATAGCTGGGTAAATAACAGGCGCTATAAAATTGTCTTAAATTCGTGTTTGCACAGCAGACAGCATTCAGCTCTGGAGGTGTATGTGAAAGGGAACTTTTGTGTGGTTTATGTTATAATATCAGAGGAAGAAACAAAGGGTAAAAAAATGGATTGTGTGACATGTTTTAAAGGGTCTACTGCAGAGGGATAAAGCTAAAATGGCCTTCTCAAAGCCAAAGGCAAGTCTATGGGGTTGCTACAGAGTTTGCAGTAGTCAAGCTTCATTTTCCTCCAGCGACGTGAAGTATGGTAGTGCAATTTTATAGTTGCTGTGATATTCTCTACACTTTATTCCTTATACTTTTCCTGGCAGCAACAAAGTACTGACTGCTGCATGACACAAAAATAGAAAATGTGCTGGTGAGAACATCCTACTGTAGATGTTCTTATGGCCACAGCCACATTTGGACAAGGTTATCAGTAAGGCCAAAGCCCAGCCTAGCTGGTAAACTGATTGATTTCTTGCTACGGAAGCTGTCCAGCTAGAAATGCCTGAAACCTACTGCCAAGGAAGGGCTAGTTGCTGGAGCTCTGCTGCTTTCTCGAATCTTGGGCTTTGATCTGCCTTCAAGCTGCATAGTATCCATCATGAGTGTTGTATGATTTCAACAAACAGACCACTACAGAAGGATAGGCGATAGGCAAAACTCTGGGGAATGTTCCATTTGTAGCTCAGGACAGACAGCTACTGCCTCTGTGCCGAGGGAAGTAACTTGCTCTTGGTGGAGTTGAACAGTGTGGTGTGGCAGTCCCGATGCTCACCCAGCTTTCCAGTCGACAAGGGAAAAGGTATACTTTTTAGAGGAAAGTTTTTTCCTGCAATAAATATGGACAGCAAAAAGACAGCGAGAGTAGAGCAGTTTTCTGATTCTAATTAGTGCTTCATGCTGGGAATATTGTAAGCATAAAACATCTTGCAGAATAAAAAATTATCAGGACAACAGCAGTCATTAGTTCAAGTAATAAAAAGGCACTTATGTTTTAAAAACAGAATCTAGAAATATAGTTATTTAATGGACCCTTTTTCTAGAGAAAATTTAGCATTTCCTGCTGTACTGGTGTTTATAACTATGAAGTAGTATCAGTTGAACAGAATTAGTTACCACTGAAAGCTTCTGTCTCCTTCAGCTGAATCTACTTACCATGAGCAAAGTAACTGAGTGATGCACTTGCTTAGATTGCAACTCAATTTAGGGAAAGGGTAGAAATGAAATTACTCTTGGCCTTGATTAATGTTGAAAATATTGATCAAATAGCTTATCTGCCAAAAATGAAAGGCTTGTGAGCAGTCTTTGAAGACGGAGCATGGGTTTATTAGTAAGACTCTGAGGGGGTGATTCCAGTAAGTTGATACCAAGGGATTTTTTTCCTATGAACACCAGCATTTGACTGAAAAAGCTTTCCTAAAAAAAAAGTATGTAACTTTTTTAAAGTGTGTTTTTTCTGGTATATACACACATCCATATGTACTTGTCTGTGTGTGTTAGTTGATAGAGGCTATTCAAGGTATAGATTGTTAAAGAAATGCTTGTGGCCACCCAGTTCTGAAGTTAATGGTATCTTGGTCCAGTCTCTGAGGTAGTCTGTGTCAAGCTGCCGTGCCAACAGGAAACCATCACATCAGTGGAGGAGGACTCGAGGGCAGCAGTGCCGCAGCAGCGTTGCCAAAGTGCCATCTGTACAAAGGGGTGAGAGGAGCCAATTTTTGAAGCGCAGTGTCTGCCCGGCTGCTGCTCGTTCTGCAGGCTCTCCGGCTCCTCGGCCCAGCTGCAGCAATGAGGGACGGCGGCACTGCAGTACCTCCCCTGGTAAATACGCCTGCCTCACTGTCCACTTACGTATGACAAATTTCATATGGCTGACAAAAAATTGCCACAAACTATTTTTTTTCCCTCCCCCATTGTCTTTATTTGAACAATTCCTTCCATCTTCTCTCCCCGTTACTGAACTTCTGGTCCGTGCCCTCCCTTGCTGTTTATACTGCTTTTTCGTGCCACTGTTTTCCTGCCTTCTCCACTCCCTCCTGCTGACAGCCCTGTGTATCTGTTTGTATGCTGTGCTGCGTCCAATTCCTTTTCTTGTGCTTGTTGGCCTTTATTGCACTAAGCACAACACTGATAGTTTCTTTGTTGACATATGTGGGATGAGATATGGCTATACATGAAATTTTTCCTCAAAGGATTATCCCTCCTGGGTGAAATGATCGTTTCCTCTCTTTCAGATTAACCAAGCTAGGAAGGAAATATTTCATGCTTCATTATTACCATTAATCTTTCAAGGTGCCCCTCTGAATGAAAATCCTTTGTTTTGTTTAACAGAGAGGGACACCAATGCAAGTTATCTAGTGTAATTATACTTCTAACAGATGTATCTGTCAGATTGCCCAGTGTTTGGTAACATAACATCACTGAATATTACATTGCAATGTAAAACACATTTTCAACAAGGTATGCAGACCTGCCCTTTTTCTGTTAACTCTAATAAAATGTGATGGTACTTAATCCACTGTCATGCGCAGGGAAGTGTGTTTACCTTTCCAGATCATAGGAGACTCGTCTAAGATGCTATGTCAAGAACACCTAAGATGTTGGAATGTGAATGAAGGAAAGGGAGGGTGCAGTTCTGTACCCTTCTGAGTTGGTAGCAGAAATCCCCTTTTATTCTGTGGAGACAGTATCAGGATCATCAAACATTACCTTTTGGTTTTGCTTTCTAGTTGCTGTTGTGAGTAATGGTGACCTGCAGCCAGATAGGCCTTTTCATTTGAGGTGGTAGGAGACTAAATTCTTCATGTTCTTCATGCATCATGTCCCTTCCTGACTCATTGCCTTTGGAAAGCAGCACTTTATGTTCTGCAGCGAAAGAAATATTAATTTGCAGATGCTACTTGCTCATTTTTTTAGGTACTTAAGTAGTTCTGTAAAAGCTTTGCATGAATTAATATGTAGGATGTGCCAAACTCATTACATTTCTAGCTATGATTTATAATTTCATCCTTTTCCTTTTTCAACCAGGAACACTCAGGTGTAGGGGAACGTTATAAAGTAGAGGAGCTGGGGAGGCAACGAGCCAATGTGTTTCATTAGCTGTGTGTGCTGTCCGGTGAGGATTGCACAACCTTGTCAGTCCTACTGTATCTTCTAGGTTTTTGTGTTATTTATTGCCCATAAAGCAAATCAAAGCACTCCTTTGCCACTGACATAGAAGGGGGGCTTTGAACTAAGTGCTTTGCCTCTTACATCTTTCCTTGTGATGCGTTTTTAGGTGTTAAAATGCTTATAGAGGAATTGTCACTTACACTGACTTTTTACAGTGCTTAGCAACTTTCAAGCCAATCTAAGGATTAATAAATAATAATTATATCCTTCCTTTCTGTTCCACTTGTTTTCTGTTCTTTTTGCTCCCACATGTACCCATCATGCTCCTACAGTTTCCAAGTCAGATATTAATAAACTTATACATACAGGAGTTTAGGTTTACCTGTACTTAATTTCCAATGTATTACAGTTAGTTTTTAATTACATGCTACTTCAATACCTCTTTCTTCTCTGTACTCTGCCAACATGCCATTAGCAATCACTGAAGTCTCTCTCTTTTTGCATCACAACTGCCCTTTAGCCTTTGCTCTCAGCCAGCTCCCTAGCACTTCCAATTCCCATCAGGATTTTCCTCCTTTTTCTTCCCACCAGTGGAAGGGGCAGACTGGGGAGCACAGAAGTGATGGATCCCTGCTCTCGTATTCCGTGTACTGACTACAGCAGTTCTCATGCTGGAAAGAGTAGGCAAAATCTTTGAAATGCTGTCATAAAGCATGCTCAAAGTACACAGAACTTAACCTCCAGGCCCTTTTCGGGTGCTCCAAAACAGAGATGTTCTAGAGACTCTTGAAAATACAGCTATGAGAAAATTTTAAAAAGCGGGACACAACATATTTTGTCCAAATCTCATTTTGGTAAAAAAATGAAACAGTTTTTGTTGGAACTTCCCATGATGTAGAATTTCAGCAAAACTTCAACCCAGAATGTTAGTGCTTTTGGACTTATAAACAAACCAAAGTGGTGTTTTATAATTGAAGCTGTTCAATATTCTTAACTATAGTAATCACTACTGACATTAAGAAAGAAGATTTGTGTTTCTATGCGAACATTTTTTCTGAGGCTTAGTATTTGCAACCTATTGAGTTTTACTCTTTGGAATCAGAGGTTTACAAATCTGCAGATTTATCACACTGCTTGAAATGGCTATGATTATTATAAACCATGAAAAAATTAAACTTAAATTATTTTGACAAATTGATTAGACTCCTGCTTCCTCTACTCTGCATGCTCAGAGTAATGGATTCTGGTGTGCCTGGAGAGCTGACTTTTAACAGTTTGTTTGAATACCTGGGTTCATAAGGAACTGTGCATCAATTTTAAATCTCAGCTGGAAACCAAAATGCATATTAGTCATTTTTGTCTCTGATATCAAAAGGATTCTAACGTCTTTCAAGTATCTTTCCTTCCCTGTATTTTCAAAGTGGGTTACCTTTTCCAAGTCTTCTGAGACAGATTAGCATTAGTTACTGTGAAAAGGGAAAAATCCCTCTAATTATTCATTTCTATTTTTCAATATATCCAACTCTTCTCTTCAGTAGTGGTCTTATAGCAGAAGGCAAAATACAGAGCGCCTTAAAAGGCTTGAATGCAAATAATGGTTTCTAATAATGACTGCAGGTGTGATTGTCTTTTTGGAGTTTTAATGGGGGTCAATGAGGTATGAGTTGAGAATAGAGATTAAAAAAGGAAACTTGGGAAAGTAAATCTTTGAGACTGTAGGATCTTGTTAGGGGAGATGAGGAATCTTGCACTGTCAGTCAACATCCCAACTCTGGGAAAAGGGAAGATTATATCTGCTGTAAGTCTCAAGATGTGGTCCCTTTTCCTTTCATGAGCAAAAGTCCCCACTGATTTCAGGGAGTTTTGCCTACATAATCTAAGCATATCTCTAGATCAGCCTAGTCATGGGACTGAGTGGGCTTCCACTGGAATGTGGCATGAGATCTCTTTTGGTTGTTAGGACTTAAGGTATGAAGTGTGCTGGGAGTAAAGAAAGCTTTAAAATGAACCAGATATCCAAAACAGTCATGAAAAAGTACTGTGTAAATCTAAATTTTAAAGCTAGAAGTATTCCTAGAAACAGTTGTGACATTCATGTAATGCTCCCTAACAGACTCCAGTGATGCCTTCAACTTAGTCTGGCATCAAGAATACCGCACTTCCCTCTCTAGGTCCAGGATAAATTTTGCTCCATGGAGGCAGACTGCTCTTGACTTGCCTGGGTGGGGGTGTAGCACAAGATTGCTGTGTGAGGACGCACTCATCCCTGCAGTGAGCCAACATGCAGACACGTGCAATGGGATCTCTGGATTTGTCTTCTCCTGAGCTCCCAGGAAAACAGATAAGGATCACATTCTGGGCTCCCCCCTCTTCTTAAGAACTTTTGCTTGTAATTTTGTAAAGATCAGGTGTGCTATGGCCTGGGATGATAAATCCATTTAAGCAAGGATGACATTTTTCTCTTCCAGTGCTTAGTAAGTCCCTCTCTTCCTATCATGAATTTGGTTTATGCCTGGCTTTGTGAACTTGCTCATAATTTCTCAAGGTAGATATAAGGTTTGGCTCTGCTTAAAAGTAGGGGAATAGTACACTCTGTCCTAATAAAAAAAAGAAGCCATAAAGTAGTATTGCTAGAGAATTATTACCTCTTCATCCGTCATATGCTTGGTGCCCAGAGATTATGTAGGCAGATTATGTTTCCTTTTGCGGTCTTCAAATGTCATGGAAACTCAAAGATGCTCCTGAATTGACTGTATTAACTGAAGTGCTATCTTGTTGTTTGGAAAGGCTAAGGAAAAGAGTAAGAAACTGAATTCTCATCTTTGTCACCTAAGGAAAAATATTCAGGTCTTCCTGTGTCAATTGCAGAAAACATTGCCTGAGGATGTAATATAAGGAGCAAAGCGGAAAGTCCCAGCACTGTTGCAAAGCCTGAAATGATAGTCATTGCTCCTGCTGCAGAACACTGCTGTTGCGTTTTGCAGCAATATTTTAAAAGTATTTTCCCCCCATTTATTTATTTAAGAATAATGTTCTTTAAAGTAAAAAATATGGTCTGGGAATACAAGGAATTCAGCCCTTCGTTAAAGCCTAGGCTTAGTCTTAACTGTATTTATTTAATTTTAATTTGTTTGTCTGAGTAGAATGTTCTCCTTTGTTCCCTCTCCCCCCCCCGCTTTTTTTTTCTCCCCCTGACCATTTGACCAAAACTTCCTTGTCTTGGAGAAGTCACAGGATGGAATTCATGTATTGTTTGGAGCCAGAAATCTTCTCAGGCAGTCACACAGCCCAAAAGCCAACAGGCAATGGACATTTTAGAACTACAAACACACCATGAATGAAAGCTGTCAGACTATATAATGCATCCTGGCAATAACAGTTTCATTGTTCTCTGATAACATCATTGTCTTTCTTTATTATTTTATTTTTAAGTGGCCAGATAAAGCTTTCCATCTTCCTGCTGTGTTTCATGCAGGTAAGGACAAAAGAAATGCAGTGAGTGCAGGAACTGACCGTGTGTACCTTCTGCCTCCTCCTTCAGCAGACCTTGTGCTTCTGACCATGTGCTTCTGCATTACCAAAACCCCCCTCAGCTCTACATTTCTGAGAGTCCCTGTAACATCCTGGTGGTACTGCACCCAGGTATTTGATACCAACTATCATTTGCTTTCTTGCTGCTGTCGGATAATTTCTGACTGTCTCTTGTAGAAAGAAAAACTACAAAATCCCAGCTTTGAAGGAAAGTGATTTTTGTGTTGTGAGACACAGTTCCCAAGGGCTGAAGGTGAATGCTTGCATTCCAGTTAGAACTTGAAGTCTTCCACAGTTCACTCTTCCACACAAGTTCCTGGGCAGTATCACCTGTCCGCTGTGTATTTGACAGGAATACAAATAAATTGGAAGAACTACAATTACTCATTTTTTTTCAAGAAAATTTCTAAATAGATTAGTTCAGAAATGGGAAATGGAAAGAAAGCATTTAAATGATTACATGTAGCTTGGTTTAGGATATTCCTTTGCAATCATCTTAGATTTGTAACACCTATATTTTATTTCAAAGAAAATTGACTTCTGGATTATCATATTAACCAAAATTAAAGCAGAGAGAATAAAAATGAATGAATTATTAATGTGTGCTCATGACATCCCTGCAGCATAAAAGTCTGATATTGCCACATGGGCAAGATAATGTGAAATTGAAATCTGTATATAGCTTTTTGTCAAAGCCCTGAATAAAGTGACTCTTTAATTATCAGCACTTCAACTCTTTTAGAATAGCAGGTTCGGAGAGCCCAAAATAGCACAAAATTTAAACTAGCTTTTGTTAGGTCATGCTTATATTATTTTAACATTTTTATGCAGGGAAATGGTGGTATAACAAATTGTGGTATGCTTCATGTTTACCTATATTTTACCTCTTTTCAGGTTTTCTTCTTTATCCCATGCTTTTAATTTCCTGTATTTTGTACCTGTGAGGCCACCACACACCGGGTACCCAGGAGTGTTATTTATCTGAGGAGGACTATAGTTTTCACTTTCCATGGGTCGGTGGAGATTACCAAATGCAAATCTACACCTTCAAAACACATGCTGAAAATGGGGTAAATAGCTTTTTTTTTTTCTTGATGCATTGTCTAAAGGCATGATCCATCTTCTGTTGATATCAATAGCAGCTAATAGTGATTTTAATGGAAACAGATAGTGTGTCCCTAGCAGGAAATTGGCCACAGCTAAAGTAAGTGGGCAGCAAACTGCTTGGAGGGGGGATAAAACCAGCAACCTGCAAGCTATCATCTCTGCCTGTGCAGGAGGAGAGAGAGCTCAGCTGGATGAAAGCAAAGCACTGCCCTGATTTTTTTGCCCTTTGAGCAAAGCACAAAGTTACGTTCCGATTCCTGTGTGAGCAGCAGCATGGGCATAGCCGGGCTGCGCACGCTGCTCTCCAGGAAAGCAGTGTGTAACGGTAACATCTGCCCGGGGAAGGGGGTGCATGGGCTGCTCACAGTAGCAGCAGTTGCTTTCCCTCTCTGGTGGCAGTAAAAGTAACTTCTGCTACCCCTGAGGATGTGCACAAAAAAAGTTATTGTGCCTGCACTGCTGGCAAAGTCTGAAACTGTTGTTAGAAAAACTGGCAAAAGAGGCCTTTTAAAAAACAAAGTGCTGAACCAAAAGGCCACAAAAATAAAAATAATAAACCAAACAAAAATGAGAGAGAGAAAAGTCTTATAGTCTGTCTTGTCCATCTCCACCAGTGCCCTACCTAGGATGGTTGTACAGTAGCAGGTTTAGACCATGGTTTTCATCAGTGGCACATCCTTAAACCCCATGGATTTGACCAAAAACTCTAGTCCCTCAATTTTTATTTTTTAAGCTTTCCTATCCACAGCCTATGCAGATAATGATTTGCAATGACTAAGAAATTAATACTCTTCTTGATGAGTCTGAAAGCTAAGGGTGACTAATAAAATGACCAAGGGAGTAGCTCTATTTGATGACTTTTTTCTTTTTTATTTTTTTTTAAAAAAATCCCCAAAGACTGATTGTGGAAACAAATGAAGGAATCATACAGAGACCAGGAATTTCCATCTTTTCCTTAATGTGAAGTTTCTCCTGATGTCTGTCTTTAAATGTTGGAGTTGTTTTTTACGTATGCTACTTTTGGAAAAGCAGGAGGGTCTGCTGAAGTAACTAAATCAGCTTAAGGTTTTCATGGTCAGGATGCACAGAAATCATAGAATCATAGAATATCCCAAGTTGAAAGGGACCCATAAGGACCCATCAAATGCTTCATAGTGATTCATTGACTTTAAGGTCACACAGAATCATTAGGATTATTAAGCTGACCTAACTGCTACACTCAGCTTCCAGTAGGCTGTCTCTTTTTTTGACATGTAGCTGGCCTCATATTAAAGGTGTTGGCTGTTGACAAATTTGTCAGTTTTCTTGGTAATCTGTTCCAATAACTAATTAATTCTACTTAAAAGAAAATCTTATTTCTAGTGTCAGCTTTTGGTGGTTTCTCTGATATTTGCCTGTTAAATGGCCTCTTAATTTACTTACCTTTATTGTGCTTAAGTGGTTCCCGACTTAATTTGTTTTAATAAAATGAATGGATTAAACTTCCTGCTTGGCCTGTGCAAAATATATTTTTCAGGTCTCTAGACATTCCTCTAGCTCTTTCATTATCCCTCTGCAGTTATTCCATGCTTTTTCATGGCATGGATGTGAGTACTGAAACACTAGTGTGCTAGAAGCAGCATCACTCCAGCATTCAACAGTGGTGGTGTCTCCCCCTTGACTCCCCTTACTTGACATTCACCTCTTTGTCCATCAAAGGATCATGTAAGCCATGCCAACAGCAAATCATACAGGGAATTCCTGCACATTTTGCCAAAATACACACTGTTTCTGTAAGGTGGTCCTTTCCACAAGAAAGAGATGATCACTGATAGTAGGTGGGATGGTTTCTAAGGAGAGATACATTCAGGCAACTGCCGTCCCAGTGGTGCAGAGACAGTAGTACAGGGGTGGCTCTCCTGTCCTCCTGTTCCTCTGTCTTTTGAGAAGAGTTTTACAGTTTCATAATGTTTTTGCTGTGTGATCTTACTAGGGCACTGAAACCTTTTACTACTGAAAAATCTTCTGTGAAAAGGTACTAGCACTTTTTGAAGAGAGACTAACTGGGAGATCTAATTAAATGTCTGACAAGATGCTTTGAAATCCTTCAGCAGAAGCTGCCTTAGTATAATTAATAATATGGTTCAGATTCTTCTGCATCCTTAGAGAATCTATGGAAGCAGGCTGGAAGAGCAAGAAATTGATGAGGATTTTCCTGTAAAATTCCGTCATCTTTGAATACATAGCTTATTTCACTTTAGACAATTAGCTGCAATAGGTTCCTCATTAAAATTACATGAGTAGGCCCTGCTGCTACATAATGTCTCTCCAGTCTGTCTGCCTTGTACCTTGACTGTCATGCGATCACTGATTTTTCAGACTGCTGAGTCTTTGCTGGATTTTTGTGAAGACAATTTAAATTTCCTCCTTCTCCTTCAAACAAATTTTTGTTATTGGTTTGATCTTTCTTTCTTATCTGATATTACTCAGAACATAGGCAATATTGGTTTTTTAATGTAAGGGTTGTTCAAATGAAGTAAGAAATAAGTCAAAAAGAAATAATTGACTTGAATATGACTTTATCTTTTTTTAAATTCATCCCAATGTCACCATCCTTTTTTTGGCAGCCGATGTGCTGACATATCCACATTTTGCCTCTCAGTAATGGGGCAGCATTTACATATATATCTCGTGTATTAGTTTTCTAATTCTTTCTTACTTCTCTGTGAATTATCAATTTTATGTGCCTTGAAATAATTAGCTTGTTACATATATAGTAATTAGTTTTATAAAACATCCACATTCATTGAATTGCTGTATCTTTAAGGGAATGTACAGTTTACAACACGAGCGGTTGTAAAGGAACAAAAGCATTACAAACAACAGATGAGGAAAACAGTACAAAGATATTTGTTAGCTGCAGTAAGAGTAGTAAGTGCTTAGCAAACTAGTAAAGCCTTCTTTAAACTCAGAGAAACTAGCAGGTCAGATGGAATACAGAAAAAAACCCAAAACCTTTTATATATGCCAGAAAAGAAGTATATAGTAGAATCATTTGTTATAGAAAGCACATAACCAAGGTATCTCTAGGACAAAATGGGATATGATTATTTCTGAAATGTATACGTGGCTTCCACAGTGCAGTTGGCTTTGAATCTCCTCTGGCTTCCCTGTAGCTGCTGTCCCCTCTGCCTGTTGGGAACAGTCCCTGGCACACGCTCTTCTCTGGATTGTGCCCTTACAGTTTGGGAAACTGCATCTTGGCAGAAGCCAGCAAGGGGCTGGGGAGCGAGCAAATGGTTGACCAGCTGGCCAGTGCCTGAGCTCATTTCCTGAACCTATTTTAATTAGGAGCATAGATGAGACCACTGAGATCCGCTGCTCAGTGCCTGGATTGGTGAGTGCTGCTCAGCCTGAGCCTTGCGTCACAACGTAACTGGTTGCAAATGACTCAGGACAAAGCCACTTAAAAAAGAACGATTCACCACTCTGACTTTTGCTCTTAATGTGTAGCATGAGTTAAATTTCAAAAACAAAAAAATCCCACCCCAACAAAACACCCAAAGACCCCACAAACAAAACTAAAACCACTGAGAGTGGTTTTGAAAAATAAGTTTTGGGCTTAATTCTTCTTTATTTCACATATGTGATTTAATTCAAACCAAATGAGAGATGTGATTTCTTGGCCTCATTGAACTCACTGGAAGTTTTGCTCCAGGCCTTTGGATATTAGGTTTTAAGGCAAAACTCAGTGAAATCTGTGGTAGTTGATCCCATGGATCCTGTGGGTCTGAAATGAGGTGTTTTTTTTTTTTTTTGTAATTACTTATAGTGCTGTATTAAATTACTTTTACAGATTAAATATTTGTGTTACAATAGAGTTCTTACTTTATCAGGACATTAATTAACAATCTAGCATGAAATATCAGGGGTTTTATACTAGCAACTGGAGAGCAAACCCAAGATTTTAATTCGAGTGGGGGGGATTAGACCATTCATTTTTCTGTCCCTCTGTTCCTGTTGTTATGTGGCACTATGGGAATTAAAATCTAAAAAGAGGGTTTGTTTTCTCATAGGAAAACAAGTTAACAGTTTTTCCTCAGAAACTTTAAATAATCAATACTCAATTATGCAAAATACGATTTATAACATGAAAGCTGTAACTATTGTTTGTGTAATCTAGCCAGTCTCATTTTGTTTCTTGTGTGATAGCCCAACAAGTTAATCGCACTTTCTTTCACGTCTGAGTTCAAATACCATATGCTCTGCAGTAGTTGGAAGCTGGCCTCACTGAAATCAGCATCGCTGCTTAGCGGTAACTCCCAATTAGCTCACATATCTTCTGTAGAAATTCCCTTGCTCTTACAGTTTTAGAGCGCTCTCATCTGCTAACGGTGGTTGCATGAGATCTGAGCATCTTCTGGTAGTTTTCCTTATAACTTGCACCCCAGATTATCATACTGAAAAATCTGCTAGCGCTACGGTGGAGGTATTTATAGATGATCTAGCAGCAATAGCAGAACAGCAACTTTTCCGCAGAGTGGAAAAAATTTATTTGAAGACTCTGGCAACATACAACATTACACCTTTTCATTTATTTTCTAAACTTAAAGTACTGTTACTCTTTTCAGAATCAAATTTTGTAGTTCTTTCACAAAGAACTGTAAAGCTGTCTTTGATCTGGAAAGATGAATAGCAGTTGCAAAGTATCTTCACCTCTGATCTTCTTGACTTCAGTTCTCCAAAGTTTTTCCCTCATTCCTTTCTACCTTGCTATTCCCAGAAGTTGTCTCAACACGTGCTGCTTCATCAGATGCCTTTTCGAGGTGTATGCTGATCTGCAAAAGCATGGCTATAAAATGTTATGTCAGGATGCTGTGTTTACAAGTCTAATCACATCCAGTGATTAAGTGTGCTCAAGTCTAATCACATCCAGTTTTGTTTGTAACTTTTTGTCTTTGCATAATACGGAGATACTGGATGATAGAAATAGGGAAAAAAAAAAAAAAGAAAAAACCAGCATTGAATAGTGGGGGAGAAAGGGCTGTGTAGTCTTCACTGGAAAGCATTTAGGCACAAGCACATTCCAGGGAAGCTGAGCATGCTGGAAGTTGAGTGCAGTGAGGAGCGAAGGTCTTGTCCTAGTTCCCATGTCACAGCGAGCCTGGGTAAGGAATGAAGAGGCAGTTGAGCAGGGAATGGATAACTGCACAAACCGCAGGAAAATTCTGTGCAATGTCTTATGCACTGAGAAGTTTCCAGGGAACTGGTTACATGGCCAAAATTACAATCTGACCCTGAGTCTTGCTTTTTTTTTCATGGAGATTGCAAAAATATACTGACCTTATATAGGTCTCTGTTCTGTCAATTAACAGTTTTACTGTTCATCTGAGACACCATGGACTGGCAGAACTTCCTAACTGACTTCCATTTATGCAGAAACATATTGCTATTTCAGATTAATGATGCAGAAGTAGTAATTATGTTTTTATAATGGTTTTTGGTAAGATATCAGCTCTCGGTCAAACAGTAATTTCTATAAGCTATAGATAGAAACAAGATGGTGACTTGCATATAATTTCTTAAACAAAGGCCACGGTACTCCTCAGGTTACTGCAACCTCTGCTGTTTTTACCAAGAATATCTTTTGTTCATAATTCAGCTTGATTGTTTTGTTTTTCCCAACAGATTAATTTCTTCTGCAAATGCACGGAAAAACACGCAAAATCCTTTTATATTTATTTAAGACATAAAAATTTATACAGTAGATTGGTAGCAGACTTCCTGCCTATGTGCTATCCTGCTGATGTTCACTGAGGCAAAATGGGCAAAGCTGGATAACCACTATAAAAATACTTCTACCGTTATTAATTTGGATCGAAAAAATTAATTCAGGTTGACTTTAACTCCTGCAAGCATTTGGAAATTAAGTTTTAATCACTCAAAGGTTTGCAGAATATGAACTTCAAATATACACATTTAAAACGTTCAGGTGCTTAGATGGTATTTGAGTTATATAGAATGCAGAAATGCTTGTCACCATGGGATTACTAAATTGCTGTGCCGGAGAAAAGATACGAAACCAATTAAACACATCGGATCAATACTTGACAGCATCTTGTAGATTTAAGGTGATAAACGTGCACGACTATTACTTAGTGTGCATGTAAGGAAAGAAATATAAGTGCAAGCTCTACAACCAAGAAGGATGTCCTGCTGTATGATACCCCTAGAAATGACACATCAAGCAAGGAAAATCTAAGGAACCATCTAACTACCGTCAGCTTTTTTGACATTGCAAACCTCCAATCAAAGTAGGGAAAATAATGATGTACTTATAAAAAAGCATTTTAGGAAAAGCAACCATTCCTCTTGATTAACAGACAATTTTAACCTACTCAAGGTACAGGCCATTCTTTATTGATCCATGGGCGTCTGAAACAATATTAGACTGCTTAATTGTTTTGGTATTTTAGTCATATATTTTGCTTTATCTATGAATTGGTAGCTATCAAATTCTAGGAGCTTTTAGAGAGTAATAATTTTTTTTGTATGACAATAACAATTTTTCACATTATCATGACTAAATTGCAGCCTTTTCAAACCGTTAAGTTACTAAAACATAGAAACCACTTTCTCATTGCCAGTGACAGATGAAATGCAAATGCCAACTGTTTGTTGGGCAACTGCTAAATAATACTTTTCTATTGTTGGTTGGTGATGAGAAATTTCACTGGGAAATTTGCAATCTCTGCAGCAAGATTCTAATGAGATAGTAAGAAAATGCAGATCTCTGCAAAAAAGCTCTGCTTCTTTTCCTTTTTATTTTATTAGTCCATTTATTGTAGTATTTGAGTCACTTAGTAGGCTAACATGTTCATTTTGAATTCATTGCCTACCACAAGCTTTGCTGAACTTTACAATCCTCAAAATAGTCAATTCTCAATTACTTGGAAGACCAACACTCTCCATGAAAGTGTAGAAAAATGTAATTTTCCAAACCAGAGCATTTTCACTAATGATATTCTATAGAAAAAATAAATCTACTTAATCTGGAGTCCTGTGTTGTGTTGGCAGAAAGTGAGTGGATGAAAAGGACATAATAAGTCACGTAACGTCGTTCAAGCAGCAGGTCATAATCTTTATCTGGCATGGAAGAGCGTGATAAAGGGACTGATACGATGCACTGTGTTTCAATGAACTATCTCTCCATATTACTGTCATCTGTTGGTAATGACCACTTAATATGTCAGCTAGTATCAGTCAACAAGGCAGGATAGTTTTAGGGTATACTTCAAGTGTCACTCACAGAATGCATCTAGGAGAATGCTTTCTGCCTCCTTTGAGATTTTGCCCTCAACCACTTTGTATGTGGGAAAAGGTTCCTAGCTCACGTTGTATTTATATATGAAAGCTTATCATTTTGGGAAACTGTGAATAATTACAATATTTGTCACTTTCATAGTTAAAAGATTAGTCCTTCTGGAAACTCTGAGCCTTTATGAGAGCCAAGACATAAGTAACTGGAATATTGCTATAGCTACTGTTTCAGTTATCAAGCAACAGTATTAACACTGGATTTCAAGATCTCTTCTCTGACTAAATTAGTAGCTTATTTGTCCTTGGGTGTCTTATAGTTTCCTGTGAGTAAGGAGAATATTGTTTGTTCTAAATCTGTGCTGAAGGGATAGGACTGCATTTGGAATTGTTCTAGGATTTGAACTCTTTAGTGGTTTTATTTCCTTTAGTTCAGAAAGTCAAGTGAATAAGGTGGTATTTTTAAGAATTCATGTCAGCTCCTGGAATGATGGATCTGCTATCTCTGCCCTGTGTATGCAATTTCTCTCTGGAGTCACTCTGGGCCTCTCAAACTCATTTTTTTAGAAGGACTTGACTGCAATTCATTTGTTTGGTTTTAGCTGAATTCTGTTAAAGTTGAAATTCAGAGATTCATGTGGATAGCTATGTGGATGCATTTCAGCACTGAACCTCTTCGAGGTATTTTTTCCATTATTTATCATCTTTGGAAATATTGTATTTCAGTAACAACTTTTCTGACTTGTTTCCAATCCATGTTTTCATTCATCTGTGTGTAATATGGTCACTGTGTTGAAAACCACAAAAATCACCGTAGTTTCTCTTCTGTGTGCAAAAGTTCAGCTATTGCAAAGGAAATGAGTACAGTTGGAACAGTAGAAGTCATGAACTATGCAACTGCACAGTGTGAGGTACTGTGAGGATGTTAACAGCCGTGTGGCGATTCCAAGCCTTGACTGCATTTTTGTATTAGAATATTCTTTTCCTGCAAAGGTGTATTTTTTTTAATTTTGCAGACTGTGAATTGGTAAAGGGAAGCTGTGCTGAGCCTTTGAGAAATAAATAGAAGCTATCTAAGTGTTAGTTTAGAATGACTTGTGTTTGTTATAAATATAATGGGAAACCCTCATAGATTTTAGGCTAGTTTGTACTAATTTAGAGTCTGACATTTTGTTCTAGAAGTTCAGGAAGTATTAAGAAAATGTACAGAAACTAGAAGAAGGTAGGAACAGCAAGTATTGATTAATTGAAAAGGTAATATGACAAATATTGAGGGTGAATAAGGTATGTTCATTTAAAAGTTCTAGAATGTGGGAAAATACATCGGAACTTAAAAAAAAAATTAAAAAGGCAAAGGGCATGAAAAAGAGATCCTGTAGAAATTTTGTAATGCAGTCTGGTGGGAGGTAGAGTGGCCACATAAAGGCCACTCAGGATGGAAAGAAATACTGTCATTTTTCTCTTCAGTACTGTTAAAAAATTGTCAAATTGCATTTTTAGTTGAGCTTCAAAGGTAACCTTGGATATTTATTGTTCTTCCCTCTCCACACATTAAAAGCTGAAAGGAGAATATAATGAATTAACATGGGCTATAAACCTAGCAATAGGGGGTACCAATTTGCTTCTCTAACTTTACCATGCTGTTTGCAGAATGTATGTCCTGTGAAATGGAACTTAGCAGAAGATGAGTTGGTTTGAAGGCAGGTAATATGAGAATGAAGGAATGTTAGGAAGAAGAAATAAATGCTTTGACGAGTTAAAGAATTTGCCTATATGCCTTCAGGTGATGGCATTTGCTTCCAAGAACTAAGGTGACTGTAGCTCTGGTGGCACGTTGATGTTCTCATTTCTGCTGAATATTTGGAGTTATCTAAAGTGCTACCATGCAAGTTCAGAAAGCGTGAAGTCCACCCCAGGAAGAGCTGACATAGTGTTTCAGAAGACTACATTTTTGCCTCTCTGAGTATAGAAAAAAATGGTCACAAAAAAGGCCCTAGTTCAGCGAGTTGTACAGCAGCACTAATTTAATGATCTAATCATCTGAAGCGAGCGTTACACACTTGTGCTGGGCACCCTACATTAACTTTTCATTTTCTGTTAGATGCTAGCCACAGTGCAGGTACTGATCTGTCACCTTTCCAATGGGGTAGGACTACGCTATCTCACACGCTGATTTAGGTCCTGTGGCCCATTGTGGCAGCTTGAATCATCCAGTATCTTACTAGTAGCCAAATAAGAACTGGTTTATTCCTTCTGGGCCTCAATAGCTAATGCGGAACAGGAGATTATATGAGAAGGGTTGTTAACTTTTTGGTAGCAGGAATGACACCAAGAATACTCTCACAAAAGAAGTAGGGGAGAATCCTAACTATTTTTAGAATCATGTTTTTATTATTCATTAACTTTTCCATTGACATCTTTCTCAAGAGAATAAAATAAGTTGGGGGTGAGGAAAAGTCAAAGGTAAAACATAGCAGCTTACGTGAAAACAACAGCCAGCAGTTTAAATGTAAGTGTAGGTTTGCATTGCCTACTGTTTTAGAAGAGGAAGTAATTTATGGTGAATGGATGTGGGAAGCATCAGCTGTGGTTATCCTGGAAGAATTAATCTCCTATCTGGATAGCCAGAATCTGAAACGGTACACTTAATCGTGGTTTACACTGAGTGGTTTTGATACCTTTGGAAAAAGGCATCAAACACTAATTCACAGACAGACTTCAAAAAATGAAAAAAAAATCTATTCACTGTGTTCCTGGTTTCAGTTTGTTGAAGTTACATCTTGGCTATAGGCACAATACTTATTCACTGTTCCATGTATTAATTTTTAACTTGAACTACATCTTTCCTGATTTAGATCCCATGTCAAGGTTGAAACCCTGTGCTACATTCATTAAAAATTTGCAAAAATTTGCTCATTTCCTTGTACTCTCTTGACAATCTCATTAATGCTATTAAAAACCCCATGATCTTCGCTTCCAAATTCTAATTTAATTACCTAAAATAATGTCTTATATGAAAGATCCAAATCAGATAAACAAAAGGATAACAGCACTCTGTAATTCATCTCACCACTGAAAATGAAAAGACAAACAGCTAGCAGGTGTTATCTCATTGGTAAATATTCAAATAGAGTGAGAATCTTATTTTCATTAAAAGGAAAACGATAAAAAGACTAATAGAGAGTCAAGCGATCCACTGAGGATTCCATCAGTTGACTACCTGAATAGTGTTGCTTTCTTTATCTTTTAGAGATTCAGCGCACTGTTGGGCGTAAAATCCTTTTGTCTGTGAACATGGAAGAGTACAATCTCCAACTAAAATTGTAAGGGGAAGTTAGGTAGGTGGTATTTGGTCAGCCGGGTAGGAGTTTGGGTAGTAGATCCCTAGTCTTGCAGGAAAGTACTGCAGGATTGTTATAGGGAACGCGCTGTCAAGACCTGTTATATAATTCATTCCAAAGCACCTCCTGGAGCATGACCTTAGAAGGATGTTAGCTGAGATCTGAGTCATATCTCCTACTGAATTAATGTCTTCATTTTCTGCCAGACACAAGTCTTTTATACAGGTGTCCATCAAAGGGCTATTTTGATGGATTAAGTGAGATTAACTTAATATGTAACATGATTTTATTTAGTGATCTCTCACTATAAAAAATCAAGCAAGGTTTATAATATGTTTAAAACAAATATTGCTTTTGAAATAACAACTAAAAGTATGTGCCTCTTAGAGAGCCCAAAATAAGATTGATGTCTCTTGCAATTTAAGAGCATGACAAAAGCAGAGGGTTTCAGTGCTAAGCCTTTGACTATCAGAGCTGAGGAACTAGTTGCACGTTTTCCATTACACTGATTAGAAAACGCAGGGTTACATATACTTTCAGAGTCCCAATCTGCATTCTTAAATAGGAATTAGAACATTATACACAAATTAGCAGGGACAATGCAGTAGCCCGTCAGCAGTGTTAATTTCCAAGATGACAGCTATTTGGCTTCGGTTGGGTTCTTAATGCTATTTAAACACAGTTCTTTCCCCACCTTCCGTGCGATTCTTCCCACTGCAAAAGAGCCTTTTGTTTAAAAAAACTTCCCAATGAGTACAGAACACATTTATTTATTATTCAGATGGTTCATTTATTAAGAATAAATAATTTAAGTATATTTTCTTCTGTTTAATTAACACATTAGCAGTTGCAGCATATATGGAAAGTAATGTTTGTATTTACACTCATTTCTGAGGCTGTTTATTCTGTTCTGCTTGACAACCCTACTTATTTATTAAAAGCTCCTGACCTGAATAAGTCGCTAGAGAAAAGATTGCGAACTTCTAGAGAGGCAATGGAACTGCCATAGCAGCAACAAAGTGCTACATCATTCTGTTCAGGTCCTCTAACATTCAAGGCAAGCTTAAACCCGTGGAGCAAAAGAGCAAATAATCAGGAAAGGCCCTAGGCCTAGTTCAAACTTGTTGTAAAGAAGCATAAATTACTTCAGTGTCTTCGCTGCTGCATTTGCCACACATAAAACCCCATTACTTTATATGAGTAGCAAACCCAAAGTTTGCTTCCATTCTACGGAAAAAGTGGATACTTATTTCTCTACTTGATTGCAATACCAGACTTTTATGTACCATATGAAAATGCATGCTTTATAATGCCACCTTTAAAATCTATTTTATTCTTTAAAATGGCATATATGCTTCTCTCCCTTTTGTCTTCCCAACAGGAAAACATATTGCCAATTTCTTTGGTGATACATAAACTTATTCTAAATGTAATCAAATCTAGATTACTGTGGTGTATTTTTTTTTTTAATGTATCAAGTTTAACATTGTTTGAATCATGGCTTTGGGCACCCAATCAGATTATGGGCTACCCATTTTTGGGGTTCTGCAAACATAGAGCGATGTCCTAAATTAAAGCAGTAAAGAGCCTTAGACCCTGATGCTGTAATGAATGCTACCATGGGGTTTGCTTATAGGATCTGAATTATGTATATTTATGTACTGAAATCTTTTTTATGGATGACAAAATGACTTTTATAATGTTGAAAAAGAATCTTCTTTCATTATTTCCTTTATTTTGATGCTTAAGTTGTTTTTTTAATTAATGGAGTCTAATACCCTTAACAATAGTGTAACACCACTTTGTACCTGAATATTACTGCTAAGCTCTCTCTTCTTTATTACCTAGAAGAATTTATATTCACTATGATAACTTTTATTCACAAAATATGATTATCATGATAGTTAAAACTCCCATCTAAATATCCGGATAGTCATGAGGGAGGATTGACTGTGATCTTGGAGCTACCCAGGTTTCTTCAGCAAACTCTGTCAGGGTTAAATCGCCTCCTCCAACAGTAACTTGAATCCACACTAGGAAAATTATGATAAAAATAATCTTTACATCTCTAGACTCAAATGGATCTTTCTGATTGACTGCCTGTGATGCCAGGTCCATGTCAATAATTCTCTGTGAATGCATGGCTATGACCTTTTCCCCCTTGTTTTAGAATTTCTACTTTACAAGGCCAATAAAACACGTCAGAACAAAGTGGTGGTTCTAGTCATGTGAATGGATGGATCTCAGGTCGGAGCTAATCCTTCAGCAGTGTCCCTCTTGGGACTAAATAATACATTTTCCTCCTGTGATGGTTCTGTCACAAACATATATAAGCAAAAATTGAAAGATACACTCCTTCAATTATACAATGGTTAGACAGAAAGACTAAAATGAGTAAAGGATTTTCAACTTGCTTGTTTAAACCTTGGCAGAGGCTGTAGAAGTTAATGGGCACGCCTGGTTGCAAAGCAGCGTAAAATGTAGGGCTTAATGGCAATTATTTACTTTAAATTTCTGCATAGTACTACATCATCATTATGGTTTGCAAATATTTCTATTATTTACATCCATCACTTGTATAAGACACGACCAGAAGACTGTAGAACGCCCAGGCTGTCATGCCAATCAGGTAAAAAGAACAGTTTTTGATTAAGGAACCAGAGATGAAATTAGTTTTTGGTTCTGGCACCAATATAGTGTTATCTATCGCTCAAGTGACTTCATCTTTTGTACTTCAGCTCCCTGCCTGTGGAATGGGGTAACATTTGTCCCTTTTCATTTCTATTATCTGTCTTATTTATTTAGACCATAAGTTGCTGAGGAGAGAGACGCATTTTCCTGTACAGCATCTACCTTGCAAGCCTGCTTTCTAGATACCACCACTAAATCAGTTGTATTATGGATTGTTAATAATAGTTTAATACTTAAAAAGCAATGTTTTTCATTTTTAGCTTCCTCAAATTCTTGCTAGTTCACTGTATGAAAATATCCTCCTCTGAATTACACTGCTGTGATTATATGTACACTATGTCAGTGTGTTAGTCCATAGGTCGTATTTCTAACCTCTCACTTGCTAGTGGGCTTCTGGTGCTACTTGCCACATAGCTTTTTTTTTTTTTTAATTAACAAACTAAAATCCTACAGATTTTAAAGTTTCTTCTACGCCTTTGCAGTCTTTGTCAGTCTTACCGCTATGAATGTGGACAATTTTGTCCAGGACCACATAGATTTATCCTGTAATTCCCATTCATGTCGATAGTTAAACCTCTCTGTGCTATATTTAATATTTGCCTGTGGGTGACAGATGCTTGGGCATAAAAAAGCACTTTTTTATGCTTGGCCATAAAAAAGTCACCTGCAGTGTAGGTGGCTGGTTTCACAAGACAGGTAGTGGTGTGCTCCCAGCTGGGTGTCGGGAAGCATGACCAGGCCTGGTATCATCTACTTTTGAGCTCTTTGCAGGAAACCCTCGCTGTGCATACACAGCAAATATTGGTTTGGAACATTTAACGCTTTGGGGATGGAGGAATTTCCTCCTGACTAACAGAAGTGACTTATAGTCGCTGAATTCCTCATCAAAAAACTTGTTCTGTAGAAACATGACAAAGAACTGAATGCTGGCAATTTATTTTTTTTTCTGTGCATACTAGTCAGGTATGCCAAGTTATTTTACTGCTGATTTTCCCTAATCTTTCTTTATGTGTGTTCCATTCCAACTCACAATAGAGATTACAGGAAAGCAGATTCCACAACTAATTTGATAAGCAAAAAGAGCATTAGATGTTTGTCTCAGTGTAACTTGATTTCTTTTTTTGTCTGGATGATGCGGAACAGTAAATGTGGATTTCCAGCCTCCTCCTCTAGCAGATGGAGTGTTACATCCTAGGTTTGGGAAAGGGCTTGGGTTCTTGTCTCTGTGTCCCATCTCACTTTTTCTGTGTGTGTGGTTGGAGAGAGGATGAGGGAATCTTGCATTCCATCTACTCAAAGCGAGTTGTTCAATGAGTCGTGCTTCTATCAATACATAAAGATAATGGAAAGAAATAATGGTAAAGACTCAGTTTCACCCAGTGACTGTGATGACTTCTGTGTTAGTGATGCACCCTAGCCTTGCTCTTTGGTGGTGCCCGTTATTCAGCTCGCACTCCTACCCCTTCCTTAGGGCAGCCTGATCTTGCTCTCTGTCAGAATGACAACCCTCGCAAAGTCAAGGGCTCAACAAGCGTGTGTTAGAGTCGCGATTCCGAGGCGAGCACTCGCTTTCCAGAGTTAGGTGGCTTTGATGAGCAATTTATGGGGTAGAGCACAGACAACAGTTGAAGCAGGGAGGGGACTTTGCAGAGCACAAGCAACACTGCCATAATTTCTTGTGGGTCTCCCAGCTCGTATGTAACTAGCAGCGTACAGCTAGCGTAGTTCCTACTCTTAAAGCGAGCGTCCCCACGTTTGCCTGTGCTTTCCCTCCAGAACCTCTCGGATCTCGGCAGTGCTGGGTACAAATCTCACCTGTGTGGAACTTCTGAGACCCCCCCAGCTTTCCGCACCTTCACAGCCTCATCCCACGTCATGCACCGCTCTGAGCCTCGCCAGCGCAGCCTGCATCGGTAAGGGCTGAAGCCTTGTCCGCTCCCTGTTCTTTTCTCCGCTTTACCAAAACCTTTGCAATTTGTCCTCTTCCTGCAACAAAATAATTTCACACTCTCTCCCTCTCTTCCCACGCTCGGGTTTCCCAGGTCCCGTCTCTCCTCCGCACTGACTCAACCGTTGCTCTGTCTCCGCCGGCCTGTTCCTCGCTTCCAGCGCCCACCTCTGTGTCTCCCTGCCCAGAGCTCGGTTCTCCCTCTCTGTCCCGTCCCTCT
>VWZZ01000180.1:135960-501726 GCA_013399095.1 Psophia crepitans
GGGCAGCGCCCTTCCCCGGGGAGGTGGCGAAGCAGAAAGTTTGGGGGACACACACACATACACCGGGGGGCTGCGCGGTCCTGGGCTGCGGCGCTGGTGGCTGCGCCGGGGCCGCTTCCTCGGTGGGCGGCCGCGGGTCAGCGGGTTCCGATAGCTCATTGCCCGCTACTTTTTCGGGCGTGCCCGACGGGGAGAGAGGGGCGCTGGAAGCGGCCGAGCGGAGCGGGAGGTGCCGCTCCCGGCGCGGCCGGTGCTGCGGAGCCGCTCCGGGAGTCCAGCGCGGGTGGGAGCCGCGGCTCGGCGGGTCGCGCGTAGGTTGGGGTCTCGTTTCCCGGTAAACGGTCAGGAAGGGCTGAAAGGAGGGGGGCTGGGGAAGAAGACGGTAACTATCGAGTTTTCTGGGGGGCCGTGACGTCAGGTCACCCAGAGCAGCCCAGCTCCTCTGCCTGCCTCCCCGCTCACCCCGCTGCTTGTGAGGAAGCGCAGGTTCCCGCAGGTTTATTGGAACTGTTCCGCAGCGCAGCCCTTGCGCGGCCCTGGGGATCCGTAACCTCCTAGTGCAAGCGCTGTCCTGTCCAAAAGGCTCCGGTCTCCTCGGTGTCAGGCTCTTCTTCCCGTGGGTTGGTTTCTTTTCCATTGGTACTGTTTTCTTGCAGGTCTGGTTTGGTTTTGTAGCCCGAAGTTTTAAAACTTAAGTTTTGAGAACTCTGCCTCAGTTTACATTATTTGCAAGCCGTTCGTTTTACCTTTATACAAGGCTTTACCTTTTATTTTACTTCTGTATATGTGAAAGAGAAGGGAAAACTCCACTGTTTCTTTGGGTTTTGTTTGTTTTCTTAAAATAACTGCATGAGCTCTAACTTTGAGAGGAAACAGACTACTTCCACAAACACTGCCTTAACTTTCTTTAGATTAATCTCTATGAAGAGCAGAAAGTAACTATAGAAAATGAATTGCTGCGTCTGTTACTGACCCAACGTATACCTTGAGGTCCTGGTGGGATACAGTGTTTTCTGGGCAGATTAACAAATAACATGGAACGTTTTGCTAGAGTGCAATTATTTTCTTCCTGATTACTTTTTTGTGTATTTTAAGGTAGTTATTTCCTTTATATGTATCTCTTCTTTAGACAAATATGCGAGTTCTTAGTTCGTGGGAGATGTCTTTTTAAATGCTGCAGGTAGTGCATCAGATAAATCGGAGTTGTTTTCGTGTTGGATTCTACTTTGTGTTTGACCACTGGAGGGCTGCAAAGAGCATTTTTGGATAACAGCAGCCACAATTTACCAGTATTTAGTGTTTAAAAATAGACATTTTAAGGATGTTTATATTGCTATTTAAGTCCTCTAAGTTGTCTAAGGTTATTTATATTGTTTTTAAGTGTTTTAATTTTCCACTTATTACTTTACATACCTTATTTCTTAAAATTAGATATCGTCAAAGACTATAACGTAGCATTAACAAATGAATTAACATATCTTGGCACTGCATGCAGTTAATATCTGATATATTTAATTCTGTGTCCTCTTCCTTCCCCCCCCAATCAGTAAAGAAAAAAAGAGTTTATTTCAATAAGAATCTGATGCTGCTTTCTCCTTGCTTTATATTTTTCTATAAGATACAGATTTTAATTCAAAGGTTATTTTGTGGGGATTCTACACATGCAGTCGAGAAGCTTGGTACTGTAACCGTAAACTTGACTTCTAGCTTGAAGGTGGGTGCTTTCTGGTTGGAGGTGCAGGTAGGACATAGCACAAAGCTCCTCTGGTGTTTTAAGCATCCTGTTGTGGAAAGTAGCAAAGACAATCTAAGATAATTTCAAATCTCATTCTGTCTCATCTACTTCACTGTGCTCTGCTGTTCCTCATTTTAAAACAACTAACCCTCTCACTCTCTCCCCCTTCCTTTCAAACCATGTTTTTGAGGATGGGGTAAAGGATTACAGACACAGTCCTGGTTCTCACCATTCATTCAGTAGAAAATAACAATTTCTTTTACAATAATAATGCTAGGCTGCAACAATTGTTTACTCTTCATAGAAAGAAAAAAAAAGAAAAAAGACTTTCAAGTTTTCCATGGAAAAACAAGTATAAGCAGCAATGCCAGAATGTTTAGTAGGTGACCAGTTGCAGCACTTAATCTGGGTATCAAGCATTCATGTGCAATATGTGGCTTTGTTAGTGATCTAGCAGGTTGTTGACCATAGGTTCCAATGAAATCACTATTTTGGACAGAAAAATGGTTTCTTTAAAGTGTTTTCAGACAGCTTTGTTCAATGAGAAAGGCACACTTTCTGGATTATTTGAATTGCATTAATGATGTGTGGATAGTCTCTCATGGTCTTTAGTTACATAAAATAGAATATGCTGAAGGGTAAAATTTTTTTTCTTTTCTCAGCACATTCAAAATTCGTAGGTGCATGTGGTCGCAGGCAGGGAGAAATTCTACCTGCAGCATTTCACTTTCTCTTTCTGTTTCTCCACAAATCTATGCATAAGGATGATCCCTTAAATTATTTATTGTATTATAGCATTTACTATTAAACTACTTGGTGAAGTCCTAAAGAGGCTGTCATATCCAAATTCTGTGTGAGACTCAATTAGCCAACCTTTCAAGTTTGACTGTATTGAACTTCATCATTAACATAAACATAATTTTCATCTTAATTTTTACGTACAGCTGAAAGCATCTTAGTGATCTGAATAACATGGAATATTTGATTCCAATTAAATTAATTACATGGGCAAAACTTGAAGTCCTAGTCATTCAGGACATTTCCAAATCAATGGAACATTCAGTCCCACTTGGCAAGTCTATTATGTGAATACATCTGATATGACTATCCGTGGTAGAAAAACAACTAACCCAGGGAGATGGAGCCAGCATATTCTGCGTAAAAGAAAGCTTAAAGCCTGGGAGGCAAGAAATTGAAGGAAGATCTTTGAGAACATGCTAGACAGATCTCAGTGTCTGAATTTTTCTGCATAACACTATGGTTACTTGTATATTCTTTTTTCCACAGTAAATAATAATGAAATACTTTTCCATATCAGCTCAAAGGAGAGAGAGAAAAAAAAACAAACCTTCTTTTCACAGTCATCCAAAATACATCAGAAATAATATTGGGCACACTGCTTAGGTCCGAAGATGGGGGATGAAGCAACCTTGCTTTCTGTATTCTGTAGCTTGTGCTTTCTGTAGCTCACCAAGAAACCCTGGAAAAGGCATGTAATTTTTTTCATACTTCCATTTTTTCACCAATATGTGGAGATATTCATATTCCTTTTCAGGAACCCCCCCCCCCCCCCCCCCCTTTTTTTTTTTTTTGAAATGTTTTGGTTGAAAAGCAATTAATGAAAATTGACTTTTCTGTCTCATAGGATAAAAGATTTGTCTGATTATTAAGTCTGGGTGTCAAGATAATGAAATGATTCAGAGGTTTCAAAAGACAAAAGTTGGAGTATTTGATAACTGCTTTAGTATTCAGGTATTTCAGTGTAGAAAACTGACAACTATAGTTAAGTTGTCATTACAAAGCTAGAGAATGTTTGCTAGCTGTAATCGTATTGTTACCAATTTTAATTTCATTATTTGGAAGTCTACCAAAACTGTGGGAACCCAGGAGCTTCAGAGCTTTCAAAGCATATTTCAATTGTAAGCAAAGTGTGTACCACTAAAAGGAAACACTGGAAGGTGTCTTTTGTCAGCGAACGTTAAGTGGTGTGAGAGCAGTGTGGAATCATAGTTTTGTTGCCTTTTTTTTTAAATTTATTTAAGTGACAGCCCTTGGAGTTTGGAGGCAGTATCTGTATATGGGTAGACGTTCTCATGGACAAATTGCATACTCAAAAGTGGCTGTATTTTTATTTTTCCATCTTCTAAAGATTTGGAGAAGTGCATGAAAGCTGAGTAGAAGTTCTAAGAGGCACTGTCATCTTATTTTGATTATCTACTGTTAAACTGGAAAAACTTGTTGACGGTCCAGTACTCCTCTGCATCCAATTAGGCATTAGAGAAGCAGAGTGCAAATTACTAGTTTTATTTAGTTGTAGCTTGGTGTGTGTTGTGAAACACGTTATTTGTAGGGCCCTTGAAAATCAAGATTCATGATGATGATGTTTAATATCTGATAAGAAGTGTTAGAGGGTAAATTTGTTTTGGCAAAGTAACTTCAAAGGTCTAATTCCAGCTTCAAATACACTTCCTTTCCTCCCTTTGTACATACATTCTTGATCCTCTCATGGTCCTCATTTTGACTTACTTGCCTCAAAGTGATTTTTTTTTTTCTGTTTCTTTTGTTTCCAAGAAGGGTGTATTAGAAGGCAGCAGATAGCTTGCCTGGCTCCTATAGAGTGTCTGAGTGGTGTAGCTGGCACTTCATTTAGTAGAGCGACCTTCCCTACTGTGAAATAAGTAATGGGAAAATGAAAGATAAAGTGCATTGTTGCTATAGCAAACTAATTGCTAGTGTCAAGTGTAGTTCCCTATTGTCCATAAGTGATTTTTGCAAATATGGGAAATAATCCAGTCCTGACAGTCTAAACATGTTTTGTTACTTAATGTTATGTAAGTGTAATTTTAAAAGACAAATTTTAAAATTTGTGAGTGAGATTTGACCTGGCTTAAATTTAGAGTTTGTTTGTCTGTGGAGAGAACCATAAACAAAGTGTAGCTCCTCTCGGAGACTTTTTTCCTCTCTAGTATCCTTAAAAAAGAGCAGTCTGAAAATAACTGGTAGGCGATAGATGTGAAGGGATCTCTGATTTTCCCAATGATTATACTCAAATGACAGTTTCTCAATCTCTCATATGTCATCTCTTTTGGTTATTAAACAGAAATTAAAAGGGAAAATAAATCTTTGAACAAGTTGCAATCAGTTTTAACAGGATACTTTAGAGGACAAAAACAGAGTGGGAAAATACATTCCTTATTAAAGATTCAACTGGAGAAAAGTCTTTGGTTTTGTATGTTGCACTTCAAGTAGGATGTGGACCAGCTGGAGTTGGTTCCAACAGAGAACAGCAATATCGAAAAGTCTGGAAGAAGTGACTTGACATGCTGAAGGAGTTGTGGTTAGCTGAATGAAATATAATTGAGGAACAGGTAAACAGTTCTCAGGTATATAAAAAGCTCCTGCAAAGCAGAGGTGGAAATCATGTTCCCTATGCTCGCTGTGGTAGGACAAAAAGTAGAGAGCAGCAGGAAAGATTCTTTTATGATATTTTAATGCCTTTAACTGGTGAGCTGTAAGAACTCTTTGGAACAATATTGGCACATATAATGGAACAGATCTTTTGGCCTGGAGGATAATGGATACAATGACCTCCTAAGGTCATCCCAAAACCTGAGTTTCAAACCACCCAGAAAACATTTGGTAGTGAAGAAAGAAAAAAGTTGGAAGCAATATGGAAATTTAATGAAATGTTTTAGCACCTGAGATGCTTCTTCATGCACCTTGTACCATTCCTTGGCCTCTCTACAAATGCTTTAAAAAAAGGTAAAACTTATGGGTTAAGATAAATAGGAAAAGGAAGATAAGGATAATGAAAGAATAGACAAAACAAGTAATGAACCGCACAATCTCTCACCGCCCAAATCCAATGCTCAGCTAGTTCCTAAGCCATGATCCCACCTCACCAATAGCTTCCCCAGTTACATACTGAGCATGATGTCATATGGTATGGAATGTCACTTTGGCAAGCTGGGGTCAGCTGTCCTGGCTGTGCCCCTTCCCAGCCCCTTGTGCACCCCCAGCCTACTTGTTTGTGGGTGGTGTGAGAAGCAGAAAAGGCCTTGGCTCTGTGTAAGCACTGCTCAGCAACAACAAAAACTTCTCTATATCATCGACACTGTTTTCACAATAAAGCCCCGTACTAGCTACTATGAAAAGAATTTAACTCTGTCCGAGCCAAAACCAGCACAAGTTGTATCACCGCTCTCTAGAGAAGTCCACTGAATCACTGTCTAGCAGTAGGTGCTTGAATCAGTCATATAGGCTGTTCACATCTTTGATCTCAAACAAGCAAGCACCCTTATTCAGCTAATTCCCAAACACTTCTCTGTGGCAGAAGCTTCATGGTGTTGGAGATGTTAAACCTTCAGATGGATTCAACACATGCTTCTAGAATCATACAATATCACAAGTTGGATGGGACCCATAAGGATCATCAAGTCCAACTCCTGGGTCTACACAGGACCAGCCCAATCAGAGCAGGTGACTGAGAGCATCGTCCAGACGCTTTTGAACTCAGTCAGGCTTGGTGCTGTGACCACCTCCCTGGGGAGCCTGTTCCAGCTGTTCCTTGTACAGCTTCATGAAAATCCGACATGCACGTAATACAAACGCACAACCTCTTCTTGAAGTGGTGTTATGCTGTCAGCGGCTGGAGACTGGGAGACTATCCAGGAGCAGTATTGAATGTGTTTTTTCTTTTCCATAGGCGCTTGCAGTTGGCCGTTGTCAAAGCCAAACATCCTTTGTTCTACAGAGTGACTCTTGCCGTGGTCTTTGCCAGAAAGCCCAGTAAAATTGGGGGATTGTGACTTATGAAATGGGCTTACTTGCCGAACTCAAATCCTGGTATCTTGTTATAGGCTTTATGCTGAATTCTAAAGAATGTCCTAGCTTATTTGAGACTTGGCATGCTTTTTTTTTTCATTTCCACAAATGGAGGTTTTAAGGAGCACACTGGCAAGCCCGTGTTAAATGCTATATGGGCACCTTGGATAATGATGACTGTGGCAGAGAGGAGGGTGACTAGGGGTCTGGAATCCAGTTCTGTTAAAGTTCAGAATCAGAGAACAGGTGAATCTTGTTGACATGTGTGAAAAGCATTAGTCAAAGTAAAAAGTAGAAAGAGAAGACACTTCAAAAAGAACTAGAGGTGGAGAAAAGCAGCCTAATATTAAACTTGAGAAAGGCATTTGTTATATCAAAAAGAAAATATTCTTAGACTAAAGTTAAAGTTTGTGGTTTGATCCTGTTAGACTTTTCCGTGTGAGTTTGTTGTGATTATCTAAGAATAGGAAAGTTGTCACGATTTACAAAGGAGGTTTGTAAAAATAAGTTGAAGGAATTTTGCGAGAGACGCTTGTGGTGTGATTTGAAGAGTCGTTAAATCTGTCACTGTACGTAGAAGCCGGGTTACTCGTCTGTCACTTTACGATGTAATATAAAGCGCTTTCTGCAGGATCATACACTTCCCTGTACTCGAAGTTACTTCTTGCAGAACACAGTGTAACAGGATGTCTGGTATATGATTTATGTAGTGGTAGAAAATGTGTATATAAAAGCATGAATATACGTATGCTTTATATTTGTTTTAAACAGATTTAATTTTTTATGCATATATATGTGCCTACATACGTGGGTTATAAGAAATTGTACAAAGCTGAAAGAGAACTTCACAATTCATTTTGCCTTCCACATCTCCAGAGCTTGCAGTCTAAGACTGCAGTGTGGCTAAGTCCTTGACCAGGATGCGCAGACTTGCTGAGTATGCTTTGATGCAATTATTTCTTCAGAATAAACCCTACTGTTGAAAGAAAGAAACTGAGTCTTCATTTGCATGTTGTTTACATCTTTTGTGAACTCTGTGTCATCTGGCTTCTTCTGAATGACTGCAAAGCTGTAAAGTGAGAACTTCTGTATTGGTTTTAGTTTTATATTAATCAGGATATTTAAGCATTCTAACAACTGCACCCAGTTGGAGAGAACTGTGCACATTCGCTGTGGGGCTTTGAGCAGATATCTACAGGATGCCTGTAATGCTTCAGTGTTTTGTTTTCTTTTATGAACTGCTAATTTACTATATAGACTAGATTAATGAGGGGAATTTACATATTTAAAATTTTTAACTGTAGATTTCTAAAGTGTACGTTAGGAGAGTTCGTTCTAAATGACTTCCTGTTTTTTTTCTGTGTGTAATCCAATAAAAATGAATATGATCAGTACTTGCAGCTGTTGAGTAGGGGAGCGAGTTATTAAGAGTAAGCTGGTAAAACATGCATTATAATATGACATCAAAACTACAAGCGACTTCTTGACAAATCAGCATAAATTTGTCAGACAGATATGGATGTGTATCTTTATACATCACCTGAAATTCTACTTAATGTGTGAGATGGATGATTCTTAAAATCTGTCTTTTAAGAAATTGCTGGGACTTGTGTAAGTTCTGTGCTTGGTGGCAAAATATCTCTGCTTTTGCCTTTTTGGTGTAGTTGGGGTCTATATGAGATATTCAAGCTTGGCAGCAGTGAAAAAGACTAAAAATGGTTCAGGTTTGTTGGGCCCTTGTGGGTCTGAGTGTCCTGAAGATCACTCAGCTGGAGTACAAGTTGACCAATATATTGTTTAGGACTATTGGACTGTGAAAGAGGATTTTGCCTTTTTAACCAAAAACATTTTTTGGAATTGGATATAAGAAGTGTGTGTGCTGAATTACAATTCATTTTAATGTGACTTCTCTCTGTATTGATTGTAAAGATGGTTCTGCATGGAATTGCAGTTTCCTAGCAGTGCATGCTGTTATTTAGATATTTGGTCTTTGTATGTGAAATCTTGACCCTCTTTAAATCAATGTGAGATTTGCCGTGTATCTCAGTAGAATCAGGGTTTCATCCTTTGTGTGTTTTAGTATAAATGTAAATAGTTCTTTCAAAGCTTTTAATGTTCTTCCACTAATAGTTGCCTTTATCCAAACAGGAGGAATGTTTGATTTAATCTCTTTGACCTTTTGGCTTTTATTGAGTCAATAGAACAAGTTTTATGGGGTGTTTTGTTCCTTTCAAAGTGCTTGTCATTCAACTTAAAACTATTAAATGAAGTGCTGATCAAGATAGCTGTCCTACAGATTTAAGGATGGTAATTCTTCACATTGTTGACTTCCAAAATACCTGTAATGATGCAGTCTGTTTCCCATTTGTTTCCGCACTGACTGTCTTTCATTCCATCCCCATGATTCCTGTCTGTTACTAGTTAAGTACTATGAGTAGAGTAAAGATGAGCAATTCTGCAGTTTCCCAAGGTTTCAACTGTACTCAGTTTGTCAACCTGTTTTAAATCGGACTAGTCACTTGAAGCTGTGTATCCCAAGTATGGGTGGTACTTGTCATTCTTAATAACTGCCATTAGAAAAGCAGACATTTTATTTACCTTAACAAAGGTAGCAGTAGCTACTTTCCTATACATATCTTAGGTGTCCCACTTCATTTTAATTGTCCTTTATTTAATTGAAGAAAATTGTCATGAAAAGTAAATATTAAGATTGTGGTGTTTTATGATCAGCATTCGTCCGTCACGCACTTGCTAGCAGATTAGAGTTAGTAAAATAAGTGAGAAAAATTGAACTCTACTTATTTTGAGACTGACTACTTGCTTTCTGACTTGACTAGATTCTCCTCTCACTGAAATATGTGTGTGGTTATAAATACTACATGTGTGTGCATGTATCTATATATGTGCTGCAAGTGTCTCGGAACATTATCAGCTTACAAGGATTTAATGACAAGTGACATCTTAATTGACTTTTAAAATATTTTTTTTCCCCTTAAACCCCTTCCTTCCCCCCGCGGCTTCTGAAATCAAGAGACTAAGGAAATGTAGTCTTTTATTCCTTAAAAGATAATAAACCCTATTGTAACATGAGGGAGAAGTGAAAAGGTAATGCAGGCATATTACAAAAGCTTACAACCACAATGTAACGAACACTTCCCTCAAACTTTGTGCTTGGATTTTTGTTTTCTTACACTTGAATGTTTGAAATGCAATAAAAATCTGGCTGTAGCTTGAAAACATCACTCCACCTTGTCTGTGCTGGGTTATAAAATTGCATTAATTAGGTTGAATTTTTTGGTTATAGGCAGAGCTTGCAAACTATGGGTTGGTGAAACAAAGTTGAAATAGTCTGTGAGTGTGCTCTCGTGGTTTTCTGCATGGTAGATGTTGGTTTCTAAAATCTGTTTTGGAGTTACTTTCACAAAGGCTGGTAGCAGAGGTCAATATATGATATAATGCCTGGGCAATAATATTTGAGGTATTTCTGAAGAAACTATGGCAATTATATTTGAAAGGCTTTTTTCCCCTTTCTTTTTGAGAGCTACTTTAAATAATCACTGAACTGCAGTTGAACAGATGGTATTTGCCATTGTTGTCAGTCTTGGAAAGAAAAAACCTGAACTTTTAAGATCTTGGTTAAGAGAGTTTTAAATTCATGTTGAGAAGTAAAACCTAGAGAGATTTAAATCAGTGTGATTTGTGTGAAGCTGTTTTAAAAAGTCTGCATTATGATAGTGACCTATAGATAGGTAGTTTCATAAACTGTTGATTTGGTGTCATAAATGGAAAAGTACTGGATACTGTAGTTGGCTTCCATCTTCTTTCTTGAAAAGAGTGTAAACAGTGTAGATGTATACAGTGGAAAGATGAACATGCAATTATTTCAGTGTTTTGCTGAAGTGGAAGGCACAAGATGAGACACATAGTTCTTGAGGCTAATTTGAAGAGTAACATTTCAAGGCTTATTTTGGGAAACTAGGGGTTGTTTTTTATTTTTTTTGTTTGTTTGTTTGTTTGTTTTTGTTTTTCTCTCCTCTGCAGTCCTTTTTTTTAACTGTTGTCGTTGTGGGGTCTGTGGACCACTTTCAATGACTGCAAAAAATAATCAAGAAAAACAAGTCTATTTTCAGTAGGCTTTTATTACCATTCAGCTGTCCATCTCTAAATTTGTAGAGATCCACAAATCAAAAACTAGCTACTTGGTAAGATTAGCAAAAATATCTGTGAGAGAATATTTTTGGTGGAAACAACATGACCTCAAAAAGTGTCAGTCTGTTTGTTGGATATGTGACTGTTTCTAATAATAGACGATATTTTGTCCCATATGAATACCTTCCTTTATAACTTAAATTTAATCTGTGTTGGTTTTAATATAAGATAAAAATTATTACAGGATTCAACATGTCAGTCGTAGTAAATAAATAATAGTCACTTCAAACTACTTTAAGTTGCAAACCTGAATTATTCTCTGCACACTTCCTTCTAAATGTTTATACTTTTTTTTTTTTTTTTTTCACTTTTCAGAGTCTTCCAAAAAAGTGTTCTGTGTAATTTGTCTCTGTTCTGGACTGACTATTTGCCAGAACAGCTCATGAGACAGATCTGGAATTTTTTGGGGTGTATATGTATTGGGAGAAAAAGCTGTTGAAAGTCTAATTTTGTCTCTCTTAGCCTTTGAAGCAAGCTTCATAAGAAATAAGCCTCCTATTCTATGACTTGAAGCTAAACCAGCAATGATATTTTTTCTTGGGCAATAGATACAATGTCGGGACCTACTGCTGATTTCACTTTGCGGGTTGCAGGTCCTGTAGTTAATACAGGATTGCAACACTTCGTTGGTGGTATTTGATTCAGAGGTAGTATGGGAGGTATGTTTAGGACATAGGTGACAACATAATGTTACGTGGTCAATTTCTATGAGTTTACGAATGTCTCTTTATGGTTTTGTGGTTTGTTTTTTTGAGGAAGACTTCCCCTCAAATAGAAGTACATTGCAGTAGGTTCGTAACATTGTGGACTCTTCCTTTCTGCAAAGGGAGCATCTCTTGATGTGTGGAATGCACACTGGCTAAATGGGCAAGCAGAAAAGCATGGTGTTTGTGTGCCTGCAGGCTGTATTAATGTCTGCAGAACAACTTAATTGTTCTTGGGGGTGCTAAAACGTATACAATGTGTACAGAAGTATTTAATGAGGAGGAAATGATGTGATGAAGAAAAGCAAGGGATAATATCTGGAATGAAAGGTTAAGTTATACAGTGCTTGTAGAAATGAATTGTCTGGGCAACTCAAAGGTGCCTGTATTTGGGTAATACTTTTATTTGAGATGATCCTGAAAAAGGTAGTTGCATCATAACTTCAGGCGAATATTTGCTTTTTTCCAGTGCCAATATCGCATTCTACAAAATGAAAGCTTGTGTCTCTTTTTTCCTAGCCTCAAACGGTATATATTCCTTAAGTTATAGTGGAATTTACAAGGCGATACATGTTAAAATGCAGCGATCATTTCTTAAACGCTGCATTTGAACATGCAGTAAGAGCTAAACCCATGCATAGTTTAGCTTAACCTTCTTTGGAAATATTTGAAACTGAACAACAGAAATGCTTTCTGTGCAGAATAAGGTTGTATATGAGGAAGTCTTTCACATTAGCTGTTCCAAATACATCTTATTTTGTACAATAGAGAACATTTAGTTACAGCATGATCAGTGTGGGAGTGTGTGTGGGGAAAACTTGGTATTTGAATAAGCAAACATTGGTAATTCAAGTTCTGAGTTCCTAAGGCTTCAGCGCTTCCAGTACTACAGACCCTAACAGACAGAAAGGGGCTGGGAGCCAAGAGCCTTGGATTTGTAAGCTCAGTCTCCAAAGATTTCAGATTGATGGGCAGACACTGAAATTCTGTAAACTTTTGAGCATCTCACCTTGACTATAGTTCAAAGAGTGGTTCTCATTAAAGCCACAAATCCTAAAAATAAATCAAGTGAATCAAGTTTTATGGAAACTTAGTTATACACGAGCTTCTGTTTCACTGGAAGCCAATACAACCCAATATATTTTTGCAAGACTTTACCAAGATTGACACATTACTGTTTTTAGTGAAAACCTGAGAATAGTTGAGAGGTAAACCAGGACATAAGAGGAAAATTATCATTATTCTATCTTTAAGTTTACCTCTTTCTATTCTAAAATACCTTCTATGAAGTGCTGACTGTAGCATTATTGTAAAGGATTTTTGAGTTTATCCTTGCAAAATGTTTCATGGGTATCTTTTTTCTGGATCTTATTCTGACCCAGTTCTTATGGGCTGACTCTACATTAGAGATTTAACTAGTATTGCACAGAAGCAATTACTCTGATATAAATTATGATCATCCCAGAACATGCTTTTGACCTTTTATCTTTTCTGCTGCAATGAGTACAATGACTATGTTGAACAGAGGAGGAAATTGAAGGCCAAATATTATACAAGAGAGTTGAATCTCCTGGGACCTGGAGAACACTGGCTATAATCTGTGTAAAGGGAGCTGTTTGTGCTTTTTTTCATGTGTATATCTTCCTCAGCTATTGTTGCATGCCCAGTAGGAGAAATCTGATGGTGGGAAACGGAGACAAGCAAGGACGTGCAGAGTAGGAACTTTTAGAAGAACAGCACTTGTGGGCTGCTAGTTGTGAATTATTTTGCCTTGCTCCTGGGTAGCACTATTAGCTGTGCTAGTCCCTCCTCACATAGGGGATAGGAGCATGTGGGGAATCATATTCCACTCTTGCTTCCGTTTCTGTGTCCTAAAAGAGTCATGGTATGTTACAAATCTCTAAAGGCTATGTAACTTTGAGCTGAAGGACTTCACAGTTACAAAAAAAATAAAATTCTACCTGATTGGCTTGTAATACTTCAGCTGGTTTCACATTTGTTATTACAAATTAAATCTCAAATCACAGTTCTAAAAGTAAAATTTAGAACTTTCTAAACTGTGCAATATTTTCCTGATGCGTATTATTGTATACAGTAAGTCTATTAAAATTCAGCACCTTATGATCTATCTGTATGAGATCTGGAACGTGGGAAGAAAATTAAATAGAACCTGTATCCTTTCACATTTTCAAACACATTGAGGCTAACGTTTTGTAAGGTAGGGCTTTGCTACTAACTTAGTGTTTGTTGTTGCAGGAATTTGATGCAAAATATGCGGTAGAACAACTGATAGAGGTTTCATTTCCTTAGTCCTAAGTCATCTCACATTTAGTTTTCCGATTATTAAATGGAACAAATTGCCACAAGCTTTGTATGACCCATCTAGTGGGTCATATGCTTTGTTCTAATCTTTGGGGTACACGTAGCAAAACTTTGAGGGTGATTTTACTGCTTCAATTGGAAGACACTTCATATGCTTTTCAAGATATGTGTCTCAGAACAACAGTTGGACCTATCTTGGGAGGATAATGAATTCCTCTGTAGTCCTCATAAAAATTGATTGGCCAAATTGCAGAAGAGCTGCAGGGTCATGTACACACACCAGTATTTTGTTCTAAAAGATGTGTTTGATGGAGAGTGAACATGATCACTAAGTTGCAGAAAGAGAATGGACATGTCATTGTCAGCTTATGTATCCAAATGGTTTCAACGAAGAGTGTGACCCTGAAAATTTGCTGCACTGTTCACTGCAGTGATTCAACTGAAGACACTTTTGCTTCAGGGGACTTTCATTGCAGTATTTATTTTACAGCAAGTGGGGAAAAAGCGTGTACTTGTTTTTCTGGAAGGGGAAAGCATTGTTCTGAAGTATATATTCACTTCAGTGGTACGTCAGCTTGCATTGAAATCAATGGATCCTTTTACTAACTGTAGAAGAGTTGAATAGAAGACTTCGTGTGCAGACGCTTTGCAAGTTTGTAGACAAAAGTTCAGAATGTCAACTAGAAATCATGTTGACCATGTTTCAATGTCTTTGTAGGAAACCATGTTCCACACTTTTTGTGACCTAAAATAGCAATATAGTAGGTAGTATGTCTGAAGACCCAACAAATCATGTGGGATCCTGCTCCTTTGTGTTTCTGGAAACGATGGAGAAGATTTAGCAGTGGTATTTGCAGTACTTTATGTCTAGGTATACATATGATAAAGTGAAACTTCTACATGACCAGTAACACACCTGACTGCTGCTGGAGATGAATGTATCGTATTAATACTATAGACTTCAGCTGAACAGGAGAGAAATAAAGAATGCTTTTGATGAAATTGTTTTAAAAGTTCCCATCAGCTGCTGAATGCAATATCTTAGGGTTAACTGGATGTTACTGATGATTTGCTGTGTATAGTAAGTTTAGCATTCAGCTACATATGTGAGATTTTCGAATATCATGGAAAAAACATGCAAGGGTAAAATTTGGGTTTGTATGCTTATATGCGTCTATATTTGAAATCCTGCCATGTGCATGCATATGAAAGTTATGAGCTGGCAGCCCTAGCAACTATTATTCTCTGCTTGTGTAACAAATTTGAAAGAGCTAAGAACTTGTGGCCCATCTTGTCTTCCTGGTATTTATAGCAGGAATGAAATGAGGTTGTCCATTCTGCCACTGGGCTTCACTGTGACCGGTATATCAATGGGTTGGTTTTGGTTTTGGGTTTTTTTTCATTCAAAGTGGAGATATTGGCTTTGTTCTTACTATACTAAGACTACAAACACACTTTATATATGCTAATGATTAACTTTCTTGGCTACAATTCTTGAACAAACTATCTTTTGTGAATTTGGGCTTGGTGTTTCTAAAGCATCTAGGTATGAAAATCTTCTCTTTCAAATTGTGAGAATTGTTCCTGAATGTAGCGATCTTTGCAGAACTAGCTCAAGTTCCAGTAAAGTCCTCTGTGTTCGTTCTTTTTTTTCCTTTATAGTAAGGCAAATCGATTTTTTTTTTTAATTTTTGTCAAGAATTTTAACTTTTGGATGGGATAATGTTGCTGAAGTGCTTTATTTGCATAACAAATCAGTAGAATGCAGTATTGATTGCTATTCATGAGTACCAACATTCACTGAATAGCTTGAAAAGCTAATTAAAAATGATAATTGACTTTATTCCTCTTTCTTTAGATAATGTTTCCCTTTCCTGTCAAATTGTGAAATTGGTTCTTGTCTTCAGTTTTTAAAAATAACCTGTCTTCTGCACAGTCGGGAGAACTTTGCAGCCTCCTTGTGAATTGTTTTCGTGAAAAGTCAGGCTAGGTCGGCTAAAATGTCTTGGGGCTTGTTTATACTCTTTTTGCAGCTCAGGTAAGTGTACTGACAGAGTGTTTGCATATTTCATGGCTTCTTAGGACTAGAGAGTGAAATTTTTAGGTTTAACATTTTAGAAAAGTAGAAAAGACAAAAAAATCAATTTATTTAAATTTTTTATATTTATGTGGGTCAGGATTGTAAATCTGTTTACGAATCTTGTGTTACTACCTAGCTGTGTAACGTGGTTACTAGTGATGAGTTGGAAGGTGTCTTTGCTACATGAGCTTTGACTACCCTTTAGTTTAGCAGATATATTCTAATGTGCAGGAGAAGATGATGACAGCAATGATGATTTTGTCCCTGGTTTAAGAAGTCTTTGAGATTAATATGGTTTGAGGCTGGGAGAGTCTACTAAGCTCAGATTTCTTCTATGTTTCTGGAAAAGACTGTTCAGACTGCCTAGACTTTTTGCTGTTCTCCTGTTCTTACAATGCTGACAACCTATTCAGGTTATATATTTAATTGCCAAGTCCTTTCAGGTAGTGATATAATCCTTGACTCTATGGAGTTCAGTGAATCTAAGCAATAAAGCATTTTGCATGGGAGACCTTTGTTGTAATTCCTAACTCATTCCAGTGAACTTTTGATTGTATCCTAACACAAGTAATTAATATTATGAAGCAATTTGCAAGGATATTAAAATTACATGGGATTTGTGAAAATAGCTTCTACAGAAGGAAAATTGTGTTATTTAAAGACTAAAAATGGAGCAGATTATTTGCTTAACACTGTGAGCTTAAGATGCTTACTGTTTGTTTGATGGACAAGGTTGTTTCTCAGCATGGCACTCCCTTCTGAAAAGAAGATGGATTATAAAAAGTTTCATCACCAATACATCTGAATGCAGCTGATAACAGGACAAAATTCACTGCATGCATTTTGTACTGTTTTCTTGTGTTACAACTCTAAAACCTCTCATACAAAATGTTGCACCAGCAACTGAGGGAAATTATTCAGTCCAAGGCTTAGGCTTACTTAAGCCGTATATATTGTTGATTAGAATTTAAATGTATTTGCTAAGTCTATTAGAAAAACTCTAAAAAAGAGTTTTCATGCTTTTAGCTCTTCTTAAATACATTTGGAAGAGTGACTCATGAAAGTGTTTGCCATTTTTGACTTCTTGAAGAAAACTGTAATATGATTTGATCTCAAAAATTTTACTTTAAAATTATTGTGTATCATTACTCTAGACCATGTATTATTTCTGTGTTTGTAAATACCTTGCATATTCTGAATAGAATAAATTATTGTGTATGGAGTTCAACTGTGCGTCTGGATTTCCGTTTAGAAGTAGATGTGGTGGATCCATAGAGCAATGGACTGATTAACTTTTGGCTAATGAGAATGATGGATTTGATAATTTGTTAATATTTCATTTCAAATTCTTGCAGGTGAGGTCTGTAAATACTTTGAAGTGCAGACAATCGAGATGTTTTATGTCTTTCTTAAAGAACTGGTGAAAAAACAAGCTTTTTAATATCAAGTAATGCCTTCCTTTTTGTTATACAATATTTGATTTACTCTGTAATCAAATGGCTCTTGGGATTAGTATGCTTCAGATTCTAATCCTTTTAATTATGATGGCTAACACCCTTTCTGATTTTTTTCCTCATTGAAGACAGTGGGGTGTATTGTGAATGAAGTTGAAAGTAAAAGGATCAAAACTGGGCTTTCAGTTGTAAAATCATAATGGTGCGTGTCTGCAGATCAAGACTAGGGTCCAAGACAGTACAAAACAATGGTCTGGATTTTTCAAGGAGGTTATAAAGCCATATTTCTCTTTAAGCTGGCTTTGCATTAGAATTTGCCTCAAAATGTGACGCTGGAAAAAAAGAAGGCTGTGGCAGGGCTAAGATGTTGCTCAAAAGAGACCATGGATTTGCTGGTCTTCCTTCTTCCTTCTTGGTTCCGTGAGATTCCACAGGCAGGATTTTGCTTAAAGTTTATTTTCTTTTGCTGCTTATTCCTTGTGAAAGAAGTGATGCAGTTTCTATTTTAAATTCTGCACTTTGTTAAGAGATGAGCCATATCCTGTGAATATCTGCCTGTCATCTGTTCTCCACTACCAGGCCATTGTTTCAGATGTTTCCACTTTGTGTAGCTGGTGGAAAGAGGAACGAGGTGCTGTGCAAGGAAGGCACGCTCTCTTATATGGAGCCAGAACATGGGCTTTACTGGGCTGCTTTTGTTCTTGTGAATGGGCAAAATGATCTCTCAATTCTGTCATAAACTAAATGGATGCTGGTGGTAGAACAAATACTTTGTCATTCATTCTCAGCTCTGCTGTTAAAGCAAATGTGAGAAAAGCACCTTGATTTATAGAGCAGTGTGATCAAAACTTGTTTATTTCCACTAAAACGTAGAAGACAACAGCTTGCACAGCCCAAGTGCCCTATCCCAAAAAGTTTAGTTAGCTTGAAGATATTCAAACTAATTGGTTCTTTGCTTGATTTCCATTTTATCTTCTCTTGCTGTCTTAAAATCTGGACCTGTCCTTAATGGCACACACCAGAGTGTGCCTTTCAAGTGCTGTAACTCAGTTGAGTTTCTAAACACTGATGTGGAGACTGTGCCCACAATGCTGGCACAGTGGATTTTTTTAGTCCCAGTCTACGGTTCTTCCTACCCTTTCCCTCAGGATTTTGTACTATTCCTGAGAAACAGTTTGGGATTTTTTTTTGTGGTTATTTTTTTTGGTTGTTTTGTCTTTCTTTTGCTTTTTTGTTTCTTTTGTGACCCTGGTAACTTTTAAAGAATTCTTTTCCTGTCACATTATATTTTATTGAAACTGGTAGATAGAATTATGTTGATTTATTTATTTTGATCCCCTCAAGAAGAGTGTATGACTTGCAGCCCTTTACTGGACTAGAGAGCATGCCAACTCAGTACGGAAGCATTCGAGCAGTTAACAGTACAGGTTGCAGCCTTTCTGCCATGGTCTCCAGAGCCAGTTCCCCTTCATGGACTCGGGCAAAGCTGGGGCTGAAAGGTATATTTGCTGTCTTCGTTAAAGGATTTGAGCAATGTTCTGGCTTGCTCTCCAGATGGTCCCATGGATGAAAAGCTTCTCCTGAAGTGTTTGGTTTTTTGCAGCTTCTCTGTCGCAGATGTTCTCAGTCTGTTCAACAAAGAAAAAAGCCCCTGTCAACTTTCTTATATAGTGTCATAGCAACCAATGGATAATGAAGCAAGTTATGTGCATTCTGTTTATGAACAGAACTGGGTATATTAATTAGGGAAATAAACAGCAGTCCTGTGTATGACTGATTTCCCAACCCCTGGTAGTGGTGCTTTTGGCACAGTGGCTTTTTCTCCAATCTTTTCTTTCTGCTTTGCAGTTTTTCATAAGGAGAGGATAGGAATTTCATTATTTTAAACATTCCCACACTATCTGAGGAATGTGTAATTTTCATGATTATGCTCTGATATTAATAGTTGCACTTTCTTCCTTAAACTAAATTGTAATATGACTCTGCGTTTCAAAAGTAATTTAAAAAATATGGTAAAAATTGCTGGTAATTATTGGTTCGAGAGTTACTCTTGCAGCATACATCAAGCTAACATTCTTTCATTTTTGTATATCATATCCTTACAGTGTCATTAAAATACACCAGCCTTCATCGCACACAGGAGGGTCCAATGGGTGACTGGGGTATCTATAGTCATTACTGAGGTACAAATATGCAGTTTACCATGCAATGATTATCCAGTGGCTGGAAATTGGTGTTTAGAGCTTTAAGAATATTTTTATTCTTAGGGTTTGCTAGTTGTCCTATTGCCCCAATTTATGCTTAAGTTTTTCTTCTAGCAAAAGAACTGAAGGAGCCTGAGAGAACTGAAATGGGAGAAAAGTTTACAGACTATTTTTCTGATTTATTTTTTTTCCAGGGCAGCAAACTTGGCTGTTATCTCTACTTTCCGTTTGTATAGGTTTTCTGAGTTTAGCATTTCTGATGGTGTAAAATATGGATGTTATTCCTAATAGGTATGAATTTATAGATAAGAATTGTTTGAATGGGAGGAAAAAAGCCCACCCATCAACCCCCAACAGCAGCCCTGTATTGTAATATAGGTGCTATTTACATTTGTATTTTATGCATTTATGCATAACAAGATTCTTGGCCTTGATTCTGAAAGGAACAGAGGGTGTTTTTTTGTTGGTGTGTTTTTTGTTTGGTTTTTTTTTTACTTTGGCTAGGGAAAACTAAGGAGTTCTCTTTTTTTGCATTCTACTCCTTAAAAATTCGATATGAATGAAGGTTTTATAAAAACAGAAGTTTTGCAAAAGACTGCATAAAGCATGTAACTACTGTTATTGATTTTTCTCACTAATGGAATAATGTTCCTCTCTCTTCTTAGCTGGTCTCCTGAGATTCTGCAGGTCACTCAGTAACATAATAAAATCAAACACAGACACATTATTTGTTAAACTACACACCATGAATAGAAAATGAGGCCTGAAATGACTCTTTGTCTCTCTCTTATTTTATTTTACTGCTGACTTTGTTCTTGTTTTGGTTTTTTTTGTGTTTTTTTTTCTAATAAAATATTAATGTAGAAAAAGCAATAAGCAGCAGAAACTACTGCTCAGATGGAAGTATCATGTTGCTTTATCAGGAGTAGCTGACAGACAAAACATTAAATATAATTTAATTGTTTGCACTGATGTACAAAAATGAGAACCAGGACAGTGTCTCCAGCCTTTTCATCTCCCTTTATGTCCTTTTGTGAAATCGAGTGTGGTAAGTAACATTTCAGGAGGATAAAACGTGGTTCTATGGTGTGTGAGCCATTTAAAAATAATTTCTTTTTTTTTCTTCATAAAATACAGAGGGGAATAACATAGCCATGCGTGCCACAGCAGGGTTTCCCTCTTATTTGAGAAGAAGTCTCAGAAAAAAATTAAGACAAAGCTTTATTTTAGTCTTCATAAGAATAAAATTAAGTCAATTCATATTTTTAATAATTTAGAAGTTTGTCGCAGTTCTGGTTGTTTCTTGTTTTCCAAATGTATTATGCATTTTATTTGAAAATAAATATTTTTTTAATGTGATGCCTTCCTTGTGCTGCAGGGAGATTTTCTGCTGCAAGTTTTCTTTGTCTTTTGGTATAAGCCTGTGAACGGACTTTTTACCTTACATTACAGCTCATATCACTGATTGTTCTCTGTAAATACTTCTTTGCTATTTAATCTGCAGGGTTTTATGTAGCATAAAGTTAGAGGAGATCATAAAGATGGCTATGGTTCTATTACGACTTATGTAAGGGATCTATTTTTTTTATTCTGCATACTTTATTATAAGCATAATAGTATTTCTTTGTTCCATGTAGACAATTGTTCTACAGTCAGAATGCTGCTGTTGAATTCAGTGTTTATTAACTAAATCGTACTAAACAAAAAGCCAAGTTAATTTTGAAGTAGCTTGTGATACTGTAAACACAATCAAGATTTGTACTAGTTTAAGCAGTGTGACAACACCATGTTTACATGGTCCTTCTTTTAGATGACCGTTTTTAAATGATTTCATGGATTCTGGTAAGAGCTTAGTGTATTTCCAACATTTTTCTGTCAAGGAAGTGTAGTCAGAGATCAAACAACTATTCAGGTAAAGTTCTAAATTGTAATGAAACATCCAAAGTTAAAGAAACCTGAGCAGAGTATATAAATAAAAAAGGAAAGCTGCTGTCCTTATTTTCAATCATTTATCTACAACTCCCCATTCATTTTGGGACCTGTAAGACCTGCTAGTTTTGATTAAACTGCCTATGGTCTGTGAGCTTTTGTGTTTTGGGGTTGTTTTTTATTACAGTGGGCAAAGACGTGTTACTGCTGAGTGAATTAGTCATTTGCACAACTATGGAATAGGAAGTTCAGTCAAGAAAAACATTTATGGGCTTTAGTGGTGTGCTAGAATTCATTCGTTCTGAGACAACACCACAAGATAATAAGACTTTAACAATGTTCTGTGGCAATTCAATGTTTAATCAACAAAGCTTCCTGTCTGAGGGTTTTTATATGAATGCAGTGAAAAGTCTTTTGCTCTTAGAAAGAGTGTCTCAGATCAGAATCAAAGAGTTTATTTAATCAATGGGAAAGAAATAAATTTTCTGCTTTAGAAAAATCAATTTGTTAAGCATTCTAATTCCCCATTTTAGCTGCTTTGGGTGTTTGCAGCGAGAACCTAGGGGATTTTTACAGTGATACTGTCCACACTAGATGGAAAAAAAAAGTGGTATGTCAGTGAAGAATGTGGGTCCATGTTTATTCTTTTTGCAGTCACTATAGGTATTCCTTGATTAAGATATTGGACAGGTTTAGTTTAAATAACTAGTTTTCTTTGCTGGTGTTCATTTTCCAACACTATTAGCACAAAACCATACACTCACAACTGGATTTGGAGTTTCTTTGAAATGAATTTTATGGGATGGCTTCCTTATGAATCTTCTCATACCATTGTTCATTTTTTATCATGACATTTGGTGGTTCCAGACTTGTGGGCAGTCTGTGAACACTGTGACCTTGTCATGATCAGTTCCTTTGGTGTTGGTTGCAACTAGCTGTATCTTACTGTTTCAATAGTATTAGTGTGTTGTTTCAACAGTATTACTGTGTTTCCATAACACATCTTACAGAATATCTTATTCTATGTTTATTCTTTTAGCTGTCTAAATATACTTGCTATCTAAGGGATCTTCCTTTGCTCCTTTCACATGTCTCTTAATATTGCACAAAACACTTTTTATTGCACTTGATGAGAAAGTGTAAATTGTTGTTCCGCGTTGTTCTCAGGGTTCTGTAAGCAGCTCTGTGGAGTTGTGCATGATGTCAGCTGGGGCCTTCCTTAAATGTAAGGATTGAACACAGGTATTTCTTCAGCTGGTCAGGATCTTGAAAGGGGAAAAAAGTAATATTCCATTGATTTCTGCCCGGGCTGTTCTGTCATATGCTGATGTTGCTTACTGCCTGAGAGTTTATAGTGACACCTGGAGTTTGATGCAGATATTGATGTTAATGCAGCAGCTTCTGAGGCATAATTAGAATGATAAATGGGATAATTCTGTGGTTAGATTCTTCTGCCACACACTGTGCCACAAAGCTGCAGCTTAGCTTGTAGCCTGCTGGGAGGTGAAAACATTGCTGTTGACTGAACACAGTGTGAAATGTTCAGGCTGTGTTCAAATTTGAATGATGTTTTTAATAAAAGTAAATGTCTGTGGTAATCAAAATCCCTGTGTAATTGTTTAGCTACTTTCCCAGTATGAATCTGTGTATTTTGGGTGTTCTTTTGCTTAACAAACTACAGTCAATGAACAATTTCCTGCAGCATGACAGTTCTTTGAGGAGGAGTGGGAGGTGGGGCAATTGCAATTGAGTTTTGATGAGTAGAAGCTTTAGCAGTAAGAGCAAAGCACATGAGATATTAGGTGCATCTCTCCCAAAACTGTTAAAATCTGTTAGTGCCTTACTGAATGTATACTCTTTAGCTTAAAAATTGAAAATCAGTGTTAATACTGTTAATTTTTTAACATCTTGGTGAATTTGATTATATACTTTAAACCCCTGGCTGTTGTTTGGTTCATGTCAAAGTGAAAAAGATTAATCTTCATTTGTATCCTGCCCTGCAATTACCTAGAGGTACTGTGTGCCCTGTGTTATATCATCTAATATAGCAGGGGATTACCTGTAGTCTTCATTCAGACAGAACTTGCAGTTTCTGAAGGGGGAGTTTAATTTCAGCAAAGAAGTTTGTCATGGATCAGAACAGAAAGCTTCTGTATCTGAAATACTCAATTTCGTGGCAGTGGTTCAAGTGCTGCTGTAAAAAATAGTAACAGAATACTGGTGTCTGTGTGGAAGGTGTGCTACGATGTAAATACAAGGTATGTAGGGGTGGAAAGATACTAAACGTAGTAAAAGAGAGAAAAGGAATTTCTTATGTCTTGTTGAAGCTATGTGGCTATGGGAGTGTGGTTTCAAAATAGGAAGAAAAAGAATTATTTCTCTACACTCTGTGTACTTTGACTCAGTAGTTAGTCCAGATTACTCGCACTTGAATTTGAATGGTTTAAGTAGAATAGGCAATGTATGAGCTGTCCCAAAGCAGCAGCCTGTGGCATGTACATGATTTCTGTATTTTTATGCTTGTTTCAACGACTGTATTCATTGGTATGTTTGTCCAGAGGTTCTTGGAGGCTTTTCCTTTAAGTTAATTGTAAGAGATTTTGTGAGTTCGTTGGATGGGACGGCATGGAGAGGTTATGGGAAAAACACAAAGCCTGTCAGCATGGAATTGTCCTCATCTTTCTCAAGGGACATCCTAGCTTATGTTAAAAGACAGCTGTCTCTAACCCACCCTCCTTGCTGCACAAATGAGTATGGACTTTAAGCTTTTGCATGGGCAGTGCAGAAGCAGGACAAACAAATGCAAGGGCATAGGCTGTGATTAGCATGATGCTGTACCCTAAACTTGGGGGTGGGGGAATTAATACCACTGTCAATGTTAAGATTTTCCAGTTGGTCTGTTCATAGCAGTCTGGTTTTGGGAAGTGAGTATGACACAGGTAGAGAAACCAGTGAAAGGCATTTAGGGTCAGTTCTTGCTCTAGGAAACAAGGTTGACCTAACTGATCTAGCTTTCTGTGCTCTGATCAATGTGGTCTGCTTCTGTTTGTTTGTCTCTTCCCTCAGTCGCAGGGTCTGATGTTGCTGTATAATGCTGTAAGACATGTGACTGAATCTGAAAAAGCAAATAAAGTCTTTTTAAAATACTCATCTAAAATGCTCTATGTTGTGGTTGACACGGTGGCATCTGGTTGACTTACCCTTGTAGCATTTCTGTTTGCTTGACACAGTTTTGAAATATGTTCTCTTTTAAAAGTTTTGATCTCCATAGGATTTTCTCTGAATCTTCTATTTGTCTGAAGCAGTCTTGGGGCTCAGGCCTTCTGGATATGCTGATTTTAGTTCAAGAAACTGTAAATCGCCTCATTGTTTTTCATGGGATTATTCCTGCTAGTGGCTGGGCTGTGTGCAGCACCTGGCATAGCTGGGTCTGTATTCTTTCAAAATACGTTTTTTTTGGCAGTTGCATTAAACAAACAATTACTCCTATTATTAGTTTTCTACAGCTGTGAACCAATATTGCCAAATAGTGTTGATGCAGTTGTGCTGTTGATGCAATTACTCTGTTGCCTTTAAAAGCAGAATTGAGGAGCTCAATCAAGTGTATGAAATTAACAGTACAGATAAGTAGGAGAGAATATTTGCTGTAAGAAAGTTATATTCTTGATAACTGTGTAAAGATCACTGCCTGAATTAGTAAGGATTCAGTCTTCCATTGAATTCAAATTTTCTAATAAGAGGATATCAGTAGTTACAGCTCTAAAATTTTGATGTGGATTCTGAAAGCAGGAACATGGATGTATCTGCTGTTGTTGCAGATGGATACACAGCCAAAGAAAAACATATGACTGTCTTTTAAACATCTGGAAGACTCAGAGTAAAACTCAACTGCATTGTTATCTGAGATTTTTGTTAGTCCCAGCTTGTTAATCTAAACTAGCTATTTTTTTTCAGCAAAGAATTTATCTTTTGCTTTTAAAAAGTAACTTCAATCTGTTTGAGGGGGAGTTGAAAAATGGAAATTTAATTCTGGTAATGAAACAGGCTCTGCAGATTTCCAGTTTGCTACTGAGAAAATATATACACTTTAATTAACTTGTAAGTCATAACTAAGATTTCCACAGAAATACTGAGGACACTGAGATGCTTTGCAGGCTTGTAGTTTTTCGTAATGTCAAACTTTATGTGGGACTCTATTATGGGACTTTTTAGTGGTTACTTACATAACAACTGCTGCTGTATGTGACATTCTTTGTAGACATAAAGAGTTAATAAAGACTTAAATTTCAGTTTCGTTATTTCAGGATTTATCCTTCTGTCTCATCTTTCTCCTTTCCTCATTCATGAACTGACATGAACTTCTCTTTCCCCTGTCTCAGCAAGTTAGTTATTTGCAAGGGTGAACATTATTCTTCACAAAACCTTCCTAAAACAAAGTGGAAGGGCAACCACAAAAGACTTAAAATTTAATCACTCCCAAATAAAATGTTCATGAAATTAAATACTGTTTCTAATCATGTGAAATAATGGAGGCCATCTGTGGTCAGCTGTAGAAGGAAAAAAAAACCCAGAAAGTACTGAGAAGTAATTAACTTTAAAGACTAAGTGATTTCTTTCAATTTTGGTCTAGCTATTCCGGTATTATCTCTGCTCTGTGAGTAGCGGGGTAGTTCTTTCGGAGGACTGATAATAGTACATGGTGTGGCTAAATAACCCTTTGCTTTGAGTTCTTTTGACCTCTTGGGCAGTGTATTGATCTGAAATGAAATTAAAATAAACTTCTTTGGCAAAAGCTTTTAAAAATCTTAGATTGATCTGAAAAGACAAGACAACCAGTCTTCACTGGAAAAAACCCTACCTTGACATTTTAAGAAAAAAAGTTTTGCTCTGTTCAGCAACATTATAATTGCATCAGAGTTTTTAATGACATCCTTTCTTATGTTCTATTCCTTTTGATCATGTCATAATTGGGGTGGAGGGGGAATGGAAACAGTTTAGCAGTTCTATCACATACATTTCTATATCCACTTTAAAATGTAAACTAATACCAGTCTGCTTTCATAGTGTATCTGTGTATGTGTGTGCACACACCATCAACACTACTATTCTGAAATGAGTTGATGGAGGTATGGCTGCAGCCTGCTGGGGTGGCTCACACCTAGTTTGCAGACTATCTTTGCTGTCTCATGTTGCTGACGGTCTCCTTCCGTCATTTGCTGTGTTCTTACAGCTGCTTATACAACCCGTGGAGCTGAAATGCCGGAAAAGTGGGGAAGTATTCTATCCAGTCCCATGTTATATCTGGTGATTAATATACATAGCCTCAGGATAAATCCTGTCAACTTTCAGTGGGGAGTAGGCTTTAAGACATTTAGGCCTTGTCTTCATGGTTCATAACTGGGAAAATTGATGGAAAATCAACTGCAATTGTGATATTGATGCCCATCAGTATGAAAACTGGAATGTGGGTCTGTTAGTTCTGATGGACTGCATGTGGAAGGAACTCATTTAAATCTCCTTTTAGGCTTCCCTATTACTTTAGATGTAACATCTACTATGCAATTACCATGTTGCATCATTTCCCCTGTTTCATATCCAGTGTAGCACAGGTGGTTGCCCTGGTGTAGGATCCAGTGATCTGGTATGAGGCAGTCAAGATTACAGTGGGCTGGGGATGGGATGTGGTATTGCAGGAGTTTGGTTAGGTATCGTGATCTTGCTGACAAATTTGCTCTAAAGCCTCTCTGTTACTGAAAGACCGTATCATGTGTCTGGTGTGCAGTGATTTCTGTTACTTGAGTAAGGGGACAAATAGTATTTTTTTCCTCCATTTAGAGACATGTCGCCCAGTACTTGGGATCTCCTGCCATCCCTGCAAGAGACACTAGGTACGTGAATGGGTAGTGGAGGCAAACAGCCAAAACGATTGCTGGCTTCCTAAGTGGGTTAAGTATCAGTGTGGGTAATCTGCTCTGCAAACGGAGGGGTGGAGAAGCTCAAGCCTTAATCTCTGCCCAAGGACTTCACAAGTGCCAGTACTATCTCTTACCCTGTTTGGACACTCATTTGGAAATAGTGATTACATTCGCTACTCTCCAGGGGATTAAGCTGCAATGTACAGATGTTGCTTTGTTTTCTGCATGAGTCTTCGCAGTAAGGTCTAGCACTCTTTCACTTTAATATTAATGCTTTTAGTTACTTTGGCTGAATTTCATATGAAATAAGCTGTGAGATGCTATGGAGGTATGCACCCCAAATCTTTACTACATGGTTACACAAGAGCTATCTCATGTTGAGACAGCATTCATTTGCTTTGTGGTAGGAAGGAATATTGTGTTGGAGGTAACCTAACTGACATGTGAGAAGAATGGCATGTAATGGACACACTGAGACACCTTGTTTCATAAGCAAGTGTGGCAGGCTTGGCCACATACTTTGTACAGTGCAGTAGCCTAAGCTGTGAAGATGAATCTTCTGCTTTGAACACAACTTACTGATGCTTTCTTATGGATCTCACATGTATGTATGATCATATGTGATCATACACAGCTGGGTATATGAAAAATATTACATAAATATTTATAGAGAACAGATATTTTCCTTGCTGAAGCATTATTCATTATTGTTCTAGTGTATAATGGGTAAATAAATTGAAATAGGGTAGAAACCTTTTTAAGCAGTTCATTAGTGGAAGTAACTAGTTTTATAAGATATAAGCAACAAGCTTTTGCAATGAAGATATCTATAATAGGAGTGTAACTGTGTAACTCTTAGACTCCAAGTTATATCTAAACTCTATTGCTTCCCTCTGCTCAATCTAATGTATTCTTCTATAAATAATACTACAGGAACAAATGGGTGGGTTTGTCATCAGTTAACCTTCTCCATGACAAAACAGTTTCCTGGAAAGAGGTGGATGGTAATTTAAATTCATTTTTTTTCAGAGTGTGAAGTTGAATTTTGTAATAATCAGGAAGACTTAATTCTTTGGGTTTGAACCTAAAGTGCAAGTATGGCAGTGCAGTGGTAAATCTACTGATATCCCACATGTTTGATGTTTAACAGGTGTCTGGTTCTCTTTCAGTAGGCTGAAATAGTTAGTGCATGCTTGCATGCTTTGCTGGGTGGTGGGGTAGTTGTTCAGATTGCCAACGAAATCCCCAATTTCTGGAGTTAGCAGATCTGCCCAGCTGAAAACTTCAGTGTTGTACTTAGTGCTGCTCTCTTGCCTTTATGTGACTAGCTTTTACTACAGATCCTGAATTCCTATGTTTATTGGCTTTCCTACTGAGCTTTTCCCAGCCTAAACTGCAATAGTACACAGTCCTAGGCAGCGTACTTTGTAGCAGGAACCTGTTTTATGAACTTTTGCTGTCCTCTAAGCTATTTCTCTAATCAATATTTATACAGAGAGTAAGGCTCACCTAGAGAAGATGGAACGAATAGTTCTTTTTGACAGCTCAAGTAAGCGGAATTGGATCCTGGCTCAAATTTAGATTATGAAATAGTGAGGCTGAAAAATTTTTAACTTGTCCAGTATGCTACTGCTGCAGAAACAACTGAGTAGGTTTTTGGTAATTGATTGTTCAGGTTGATTTTCTCTGAGAGGGAAGGAGAACTTAGTTCACATGCACTGCTTGTTTATAATTTATAATCAAGGGCGAACAAATAGAAATGCTGTAGGTCAAAGACTGTGTAAGAAAACACATGGATTAGAATGTGGAAATATTTTCATACAATATTGATAAATATTTCCTTTAAACAAGAACAGTTTCAGTTTGTCTTGACTTATATTGGCCTTGGTTATGTGGCATAAGAAGGTAACTTGATATAGAGTATTTATTTATCACCAGAAATGATCTGTGGGAAGTGAATGCCAAATTTGTTAAACTGCTGCTGTTTGCTATTTGTGCTACATCTGATATTGCTGTCAGTTGTGAAATTAACTGTTTCTCATTCTTTCATGAGAGGAAACTAAGTTTCTTGACCTTGATTTGCAGTACGAGGGCAGCAAGAATGGCCTGAGCTGTAGAGGCATGGTTTTGACCTTTAGAGCCATCTGAAAAAATCTGTAACTGCAGCTTTTATAGCTGAGCTGAATAAATCTAACTTTAGATATGAGAGACTAAAGTGTTCCCTGCAAAGAGAAAGCACAGAGAACCAGTTCAAACACTGGAATGTGTGTCATAGATGACTCCAGCAGCAGAAAATCTTGTTGGCCAAGATCAATGTTCTGACCTCTCAATACTGTATAGACTATTTACAAGCATCCCATATCCCTTGTTTTACTTTTTGTATTCTATTAAGATTTAAGTGTTAACTGTAATAATAGCATAATTTTGACAAATCTTGACTGTTGTAATTACTCAGTGTAACAGGAGACTGAAATAAGCCTTCAGATGGCTTCTGATTTTTGTGCCAAAATTCAGCCATTAAAGCAAGTCATGGTCCTCTTGCTGAAAAGATGCTAGTGAAAATTATTTTTGTGACTTCAATTAAAATTTTGAAACTTAAATGCTTTTCATTCTTAAGAATGTTCTTAAAAATCTGAATATATTTAATAATGGACTGAACACAGGATAAATCAGTGCTGTTAATTGGGAATCTGTCTGACCTATTGCCTCTCATACCACTGCGAGTCATGAAGGGGCTATAACCAGATGATGTCAAACAAATGATGAATACTGCTCTGCAAGCTTTTATTTCAGAGCAGATATAGTTAGTCTTTGTGAAGATGGCCCAGGTGTCCTACAGCTTTCTTTTCTGGTTTTGTGGTTCCTTAAGGAAGGATCATAAATGCTGTCTTGTAGGTTACAGGAGAGGAAATGAGCTTTGTAGGAGATTGCTAGGTTAGTCCTTGGAGCTACTATGTCACCATTAAAACCCTGTGCTAGAACAAAGTTTTTAGTTCGAATACTTGTTACTTGATATTTATACCATAACTACTGTTTTACCCATATCTCCTGTTTCTTTTATGGGATGATACGGTAGAAAAACTCCAACAGCTTTCTTGACTCAACTATTTAGTGTCTTAATGTTGCCAGGATAATTTCTATAAAATTGAAATCAGTGTTCAATTTATTAAGAAGATCATTAAGATGGAAATGGTATTAGCAGGACTCACTCTTCAGCACATTCTCTGCAAGATGGTGATTTATTGAGATGTTTGCTGTTAAGTTGTGTGCCGAATGCTTCTCTGTTTCATGAATGATTGCCTCGCCAAGGCAGGGAAGTTTTTCTTAATCTTTTTACTGAGCATGTTTTTAAGAACCTTTCTTTCAGTTAGAATGTTATCCCTGAGTTGTTGGAGTTAAATTCTAACACAGAGTTGTGTCCTCAAGAACTTAGAAATAACAGTTTAACATCTTTGTATGTACTGTTCTGAAACAAGTTGGTGGAAGAACACAACCCGTTCAATGTGTGCAATAGCCTGAAGAGGAACGGATTCCAAAGAACTGAACAGTGTGAAGCTGTGCTGGTACCAGTGACTGTTCTTTTGAATTTGCAGAAGGTGTTTCCCTTCTTCTAAAAATATTTATATGTTGTTTGGATTTCAATTACAGTTATTTGGGAATTCCGACTTGAATCTGAGGTGATCTGAAAAACTTGCTTTAATTTCTCAAGTGTTTGATTTCACTATTAGTTGACATCTGATATCTAAAACTCTCTTGAAGCATTAATGATGTATGCCTTTGAAGAAAATACATTGTTACCCTACTGCAGCAGAAATTGGGAAATATGTTAGTTACTGCTTACCTCTGAGAACTGTTCAGTGTTCTACAGTATAGCTCCATGTCCAGCATGAAACTAAGTAATCATGTTTTACAGTTTTAAGTAGTCAAATTTAGTTAGCTTGTCTGTAGGATATAGTGGGTTTTAAAAGGGAGCAGGGTGATTGTACCAGTCTTCCCTACGTGCTAGCCTCTCTGTGATAGTATTACTTCTTTTAAAACCTAGAACAGACAAGGCCTGAGAGTGTGATGGCAGCGGTGGAGTTTTGGTACATCAGAAAGTCAGGCCCATCGTGATAGACACTGGACTACATGGAGAACTTGCCTAGATGAGGAAAAGATTTCTAGGTAACCCTGTCCTCATTTATTTTACTAATCTAGAGAGGTTTTTGTTTCAGTTTGGTCAACTTAAAGGGAGCGTGAGGCGGGAGATGAGGGCAAACTTGATTAAGTTAAATTGAAGTAAATATAGTTCCCCTGTACGTACAGTATAGGAGAGGTTATGAACCTTCTCTTTCAATTTTAAATGGAAAATGAGCTCTTCCCTCTGCCCAAACAGGTGGAGTCACCTGTGTGTTTCAGCAAGATGCGGTATCTGTCTTATGGGGGACAGGGGGAGGAGAGAAAAGAGAGGACAGAGAAGGTGGTTGGAAACAAAAATTGTGTACACATGCCTTAAATGGAATACTTTTGGAGTGTGTAGTCAGTGAAAAAGTGATGTCCTTTCTCACTGACTGGTCTATAAGAAAACATGTGAATTATATGTTAATTTCTGGATACAAGATCTGCATTTCAAAGGAGGAAAATGCTTAATTAAAAATAACCAGCCAGTGTTCAGTTAGAGACCTGCATGTACCCTCAAAATGGAACATGTTTTCTAATTTTCTAATGAAAGTTTTTTCTAATTTGATACATATTTGAAACAAATCAGTCAAATATGTCTGTCTTTCTGCAAGATTTTTTTTGTAAGTGTTCTTTGTGTTTTGATCTGCGGGACAAGGTCTTAACTTCCAGATGTTATTACCTTTTACATGATGAAAGATTTAACAGAGGTGAGAGATAAATCTTTACTACAAGCTTTTTTATTTTTTATTATATGATGGCAAAAAAAAGTCTTTTCATAATGTTATCCCTGCCTAAGGAGTTTAGTTAATGTCGAGTGTACACTCATTAGGAAGTCTTTTGAAATTTGTCATAAAACTGCATATTAACTATACTTAGTATTCCTGTGAGTGCTGTGAAAAAGTATAAAGGCTTTATTATAATTCACCATTATATATGCATTAGTTACTAGACACTGAAAACCCTGTTCACAATTGACTCCTTACGTTCTTGCTAACAAGGTCATTTTGCTGGTATTAAAATAATGAAGAAAGTCTGAAACTTACACCTGCACAGGGGTGTCTGCCTGTCTTTGGAAAAATTATTGACAAATGTGAGGAAATACACTGTTCAGGGATTGGAGTAAGAAGGAATACTGTATGTCAGTGAATACCAGGAGGCTTGCTGGCAAATGGAGCTCTGCCCTGGCCTTACAGTCCCAGGTATGAGAGGATCAGTATTTGTAGGGAGTTTTTTCACTGCTCAGTTACACCATAGACAGGGCCAACTGAGGTCTTGCAGAACCACCTTGAAGCAGTGCAGAAGCTCACGTTGTATGATGACAGTGAGTGGCAAATATACGAGTGCATGAAATGGACCTCTTGAACACAAGTAGTTAATGAATAATGTCTCCTCTACGTAAGTGCAATAACTAAGAAACAAAAAAGGAATTGAGATTTTTGAATGAAGATTGGATTTTAAGAATTGTATCTACCTTCTCAAGAACTTCTGAGTAGAAGGAGCCTAAAACAGTGGGAGATTGATTAAATTTGAATTTACTAAGTATTGTCTTAAAGCAAAATTGCTTCCAGTCATATAATTTATAGGTGCAATAACAGAATCTAAGATATTAATAGGATATGACAGGGTATTCCTAAGTCTGCTTTGTAAAGCAGACCTGTTCTGGTACTGCTGGTTTGTACCTGTTCTGGTATTCAAAACAGGGTATTTTAATTAGTTACGTCAGCTCCTATGCAGAGCATCACAATTAAACTGCTGAGTTGGGATTGGATGTTTCCTCCAAACAAATACAAGAATTTGGTTTTATTGTCATAGTGTGTGGGCTGACACCACCACCGGAGGTCATGAAGTTTGTCCTTAATTCTGCTTTACCTTCCAAAATGACAATAGACTGTGAGGACACTGTACCAAGAGAACAAAAGAAGTCTTTCATGACATACCATAGTTGTGGAATGGCCACTATAATAGTCTATAAAATTTAAAAAAGTTTGAGAAATAAGTTACCAAGTTAAATCTTTGAGTGAATTAAATTATTCTTAAAAGTTGTTGTTATTCCTGTAGTTACCATCTTATCTGCTAAGTTTTATTGATAGTTAATTTTTTTGACTGTTCAGAAAGATATAGTCTTAACATTCTATTGCTTTAGCTTTCTTTTTCTGCTAAGGGAACATTAATGAAATGTCAATGACTTGCAGTTAAATGCTCTTTCCATATCTAATTAGACCTAAATGGTTAGTGAGGTTAGAGACTAAATAAAAGGAACACAGTTAGTTCACTCTTTCAAATGGTGTTCTTGCATTCACCAAATCAATTTGAATTACATTCATAAAGATATCTGGTTCTTCTCAAGTACAGCTTTGAGTTTTTTTCAGAGTAATGGCTGGATTTTATTTTGGTGGTGTTCAGCCAGCTTAAACCTTCCTCAAGAACAATGAACTTCAAACTGGCTAGGTGAACTGACAGAAATAAGCTTTTTCTGATACTCTCCTGGATAATGTATATTTTTTTTAATATCACTTTAGAATGTAGCCAAGTAGACTACTGTCAGATGACTAAAACTGATGAAAAGATTTGTAACCAAAATGAGCATTTGTTTTAGCAGTCAACAAGATGAAAAAGGCATCTGAGTGCGACATGTAAAATGACTAAGATAGGAAGTTGGCAAGGCTTTAACAGACAGACATTTGCCTCTTATGCGGTTTGATTGCATAATTAGCAAGTTTTTATTATACCACTGATGCAATCCAATTATGTTGCAGCAATCAGACGTGTTTTAATTTCTCACAACATCTAGAGATGCAAAGGAAGCACCTTGTTCATTCACCCTGCTGCAGAAGCGAATACAGAGACAGATTCCTTCCAGGAAGCCCTTAATATGAGCTCTAGGTGCACTGTAGAAATCCCAATGTAGTTGGAGAGAATTAGTCTCTTAAAGATGAAACCAAGTTGTCTGGGAGTGTTGATCTGCTTGAGGGTAGGAAAGTTCTACAGAGGAATCTGGACAGGCTGGATTGATGGGCTGAGGCCAACTGTATGAGGTTCACCAAGGCAAAGTGTTGGGTCCTGCACTTAGGTCACAACCCCATGCAAGGCTACAATATCTTCTCCCAGGTAGCAAGTGGTAAGACAAGAGGAAATGGCCTCAAGTTGCACCAGGGAGGTTTAAATTTGATATTAGGAAAAATTTCTTCACTGAAGGGCTGTCAAGCATTGGAACAGGCTGCCCAGGGAAGTGGTTGAGTCACTATCCCTGGAGGTATTTAAAAGACCTGCAGATGTGGTGCTTAGGGACATGGTTTAGTGGTGGACTTGGCAGTGCTAGGTTAATGGTTGGACCTGATGTTCTTAAAGGTCTTTTCCAACCTAAATGATTCTAAAGCAAATCGTAAAGTAGAAACCTAGGATACAGAGAAGAACTTCAGGTGTTTGGAATTTTTTTTGTGGGTGGTGTTTTGTTGTTGTATTTTTGTTTGGGTTTGGTTTTTTTCTCTTTTTTTTTGGTGGTACTCATCATTTTGTTATCATTGATGAAATAGGCTGTGAGCTCCTTTTCATGATGAAGATCAATTTGGTGTTGCTGCTATTTGGCATGTTCAGCTTTGCCAATTATTCAGTTTCTACTCATATAGAGTTACATAATTATTTTTTTCACATTTTATCACTTTTCAGTGACTGTGCGGTTTAAATGTAATAACTTGCTGTAGGAATGTTACAGATGTGTACAATAGTTTGACTTCTGATCATTTGTTTCTGAGGGATGATGTGAAACACCGAATCTCCATTCTTTCTGTTGTAAAGACCTATTTCCCATTTTCATATGATAATTTGCCCTCTGTAAAAATCCCCCAATTCAATTTTTCAAGAGGTGAAATTGATGTCAGTCAAATTTTGTGGATCCTTATTGATCCAGCCAGTAACTTCTACAGCTTTCTGAGGTGTCTTGTGATTTGGAGTGTTTAGCAAACTGATATTTTTTATTTGTCTTTCTATAGCTGAGAGATTCATTGTCTTTTGTGGAACTGAAAACTGAATAAACTGAGAATTGGAATCATTCAATTTTCTGTAGAAAAAATTTCGTAGTTATGTGGCTGCTGTCTTGCTCAAAAAACCCCAGCATAATGAGCTTTACTTCACATCTGATTTGGATCTCGCTTGCTGCGTGTACTCTTAGTGCTTTGTTACTTTAACGAGAAGGGAGATACTTAGGTCTGTGTGTGTGGACTGTAATAAGGGGTTTCTATTACCGGGTAGGATGGTTCAGGAGTACAGTATATTGAGAGTTCCCCTACTTGAAATGGAATGGGAGGTTATATTTGGTATTCTAAAGGCTCCCTGAAAACACACTTCAGTCCTCATGCCCTTTGGCAGATTAGAAAATGACTGAGAAGTAGCCGTTTGACCCTTCCTAAGTGCTGTGTTTTTCAAGTAATTTTTTGAGTAGTTAATTTATTTCCCACTTGTATGACTTACCTATTTGAATGTTGTAAAATTCTTTTTATATTTTACTTGTGATCACAATGTAATGATGTAGTTGTACCATTCCAGCTGTGATTTCTGCCGATCGCTTGCTGAGACTGTAATCTGGAACCTCTCAAAACAAACTTTGAGACTTTTTCTAGCGATTGTCAGCTTCTGCATCATTTTTCCTGGTCATCTAGGTTCAATGTGATTGAACTTAATAACAATTTGAAACAATGACTGATACAAAGAGATTCCACTAGAGTGAGAATCAAATGAAGAGCTGATTTATAATGTTGTGTATTGGCAACAGAGTTGTCTGCTATGTTTTCCACTCAGTTCTAGTGACAGTTCCAAAACCACCACCACAACAACAACGAAGGAATGAGTTAATTTACAGACAACACAGATGATATTGGTTTCAAGTGAGTGTCCTTATATGCATGTGGGACCATCCACTGACACTGAATGAAAGGTAAAGAGTAAAGACTTTTTAAAATATGAATTTATAGCATATTTGAATCAGCAGGATTTATCTTTAGCTCTTAATGGATGTGAGAATTTTGTTACTTTTCTAACTTTCATTGTCAGAGCAGTCTTACTGACTTCAAATTTAAATAAGTGGCAGAATCGTTTTGGCAAAGTATCAGAAATATTGTGGGAATGAATAAAGACCGTGGTATTTAGCTTGGTGTTTGTTCCATATTTTAATGGTCTGACTTCATTAAGGGCATTTGCAATTGTCTGTAATTTCAGAATTGAATTGCATTATAGAATTCATGTCTGCTGCTGTACCTTCAGTTGTTAGTGTTCTATCACTTTGCTAAATAAAAATGTTAATTCTTTTAGAGGTTATAGTGTCTATATAATCATGCTTTCAAGGACCACTCTAGCTCCTTTTTAATGGGCAGAGGAGGTATGGAGCTGGTTCCAGTCAGGATATGAAATAGTTATTTTGCTGAGAGTCATAGCTGCATGCAAGGGAATAGTTAATGATGGGTAATGTTTCCCATCTTCTGCTCTTGCACTTTGCTTTATGATTACTTGAGTTCTCAGAGGGATGGAAAACGTCTGAAGTACAGCTCTATGCAGAGGTAGTGACCTAGTCAACTAATTAATGAAAACCTAGCATTTGGTAGCAGATAGGTAGCACTTAAAAGGCTAAGTAGTTTATCACAATCTCGGCTAACTAGAGTTGTTATGCTGCCAGCAGCCTCCTAGGAGCTGTGCTCCCCTCTGGTGTCAGTGGTCATCCTTCTAGATTCTGGTTGAGCAATATACAGAGTGATGTGAGCAAAGTAGCCTAATGAGAACACTGGCTAGTACTGTTTTCTTGTACAAAGTAGTAATACATAGTAATGTCTAAGATTTGGTGCAAGTGCTAGACTACTGTTAGAAAACCTTTTCAAGAAGATAGGAAGAAACATTGCTAGGATTTTGTTCAGCATATCTGAACTTCTGCTCTTTTTTTTTCTTTTGTAAGCCATGTCATTAAGGAAGAACACTCTTCTGAAGCACTGCCATGAGATAGTGCTGCTACAGTCATGATTAAAAATGAGAAAATTAAGAGGGAGAAGTTAAGGAAAAAAAATGTTTTCTGGATTCCTCTGCTTTAAACACAGAATTAAATTCTGACTAGCTATCATGTAGAGATTTCCAGCTGGCCTAAAAAGAATTGGAATTTTATGTAGAAGAACATAGTAAGTACTGATAACAAATTTGAGAAAGTAATAAGTAGAGCTCAAGTGGTAAATTAAGGATTATCAGGCTTGGAGGTGTGTTTGTCTCCTGGTTTAGAGTTAATTTTCACAAGAAACTGGGAAGGAGACACAGCCAGGACAGCTGACCCAAACTAGCCAAAGGGATATTCTATACCATGAGGTCATGCTAGGTATATAAGGGGGAGTTGACTGAGAAGGAGTTGCTGCTGCTTGGGGATGGGCCAGATGTTGAGCAAACTGCATTGTGTATCACCCACTTTGTGCATTCTTTTATAAGTATTGTTGCTGTTATTTTCCTTTTCCTTTGTTCCTTCCTAGTAAAGCATCCTCATCCCAACCCATGATTTTTATCTTTTTCTTCCAACTCTCCTCCCCATCTCACCAGGGGGAGGAGCGTGCAAATGGCCGCATGATGCCAGGTGCTGGCAGGGACTAATCTACAGCTCCATACAAGATGGAAAAGTCAGTGAGGACAAACAAAATTTCACTGCAACGCAACTGGAGAAAATGGAACACAGAAATCTATTTCTCACAGTAAGAGAGGAGGAAATTTGACACTGTACAGTGCATATGTATATAACACAACTATTCTTGTGTGGCTCAGAGGACGTTGCATGAGGTAAAGAACAGACCAGTTTAATACTACATTCCTGAATCTGTTTAAAACTAAAAAACCCCCAAAACCCAACAAAAAACCCAAAACAAAAAGAAAAACCAAAACACAAACAAACTTCTACTTTATATTTGAGGCATGGCTCTTGGTTTATGTTCAGGAATTTTTATTTAATGTGCCAAACCTCCACTTTGATTCTTCATGACTTTAACCTGTGGCAAGTTACAGAAGTCACTAACTGCATGATGTACATAAGGATGAGGTCTAAGATTCTGGTCCTAAGAGAGACCTAGAGTTGCACAAGTACCCAGGTAATGTGATCTGCTTGCTCTGGGAAACCCTTTATTTGGATCAAGGTGAACTTTCAAAGCAAATCACTAGAATGAGATTGCTTGCTGTCCATTCATTCGTAACAAGATCTTGCTCCATGCCAAATATGCTCTTTTAGATGAACCCAAAGGGAAAGGTGTGTTCCAGAAGCTCACCCAGTGTGCCCAGCTGCTGGTGGCTGCTCCACCTCTTGGGTCTGGCTGATGTTAGTCTAAATTCAAGTTTTCTGGGATAAGTGTAGGATTGATTTCTGGTCCTCAGGCCCAACTGTTTCACTCATCAGATGTCTCCTATTGTGCAACACTACTTGCTGATATAGACTTAATCTGTGCATGTGTGTAGACACCGTGTCTACATTAGCGAGCATTGCAGTTATTTACGTAATTGGTACTTGCAAGCTCCTCACTTTACTTTTCCCACTATTTACAAGTTCTGCTGGAGGGACGCTGGCTCTTACAGAACTTCATCAAAGTTTTCTATGTCTCTTTTGCTTAGAATGGAAAGGGAGGAGAGGGGAGGAAAAAAAAATATCTTACCGAAACTTTTAAAGTGCTTTTTTTTTTTTTATACAACCAAGTCACTCTTGTACTATAGTACATTCCTGCATTAGAGGAAACTGATTCTGTGCATACCTGGATTTTTCATGTTGTGGTCTACCTTTCCCTCAAATCCTCAGATTTAGCAGCGTGACAGACAGCGAGGTACTTCTTATGTTAATAAAAATTATTTTTTTCATGCATGATGCTTCTAAATAGTAAGGCTTTTTTAGTTAAAATATTTGGGCTAATTTTTCATTCCAGCATTAGTTAAAGAGGGATTGATATTGTGTGGTCCTCCTGGTGTGTAGGAATTTTTTAAAGAGCAGTCTGGCTTTGTATTCTGTCAGAGAACAATCTAAAAAAGCACAACTGTTAAACCTTGTTTTCCAAATGCAAAAGGAAAACAGTATATATATTTATTGACGTATAAATCATGGAAGAGGGAGTAATTCACAGGAATATGCAAAGCTGTTGAGGTAAGGGATCCAAGTTAGTAGCACTAGCTAAGTTGTACTTACATTCCCCCCCAAAAAAATCAGGGGAGAAAACATAGCTATTGTTCATGTGTCTGAATTGTGAATGTTAACAACAGAGCTTAAAAGTTTTGGGGTGTTTTGCATGTGAAAGCTTGTCCAAATGATTTAGTTAGTGGATTCCTACTCTGAAGCATTTTTCAGACTAAGGATGATTTTTTGCTAAGACTGATTTTACTCTTGGCATTCCTATTGATACCAGGATTTGGCATGTAGTCATGCTGTACCTAAAGACCTGCTGCTGTGTTATGGGAACAATGTGTGCAAGGAAACTATCTTAATGAAGATACAAAACATGTTTTTTTAAATAAAGCAACAATCAGCTGGTACCTCCAGACCAGAAAGCCAGATGTCTATGCATCGTATGTGAAAGAAAATAAAGTTTAAGAGAAACAGTATTATTGGAGAGAAAGGCTGTGACTTCTTCCCTGCGTTGTGCAGGGGCCACCTGTTATTGGGACATGTGAAAAGGCCACAGATAACTTCTGTTACACAACACAAATGAACTCATGTGAAAACAAATGTGTTGCCACACACTATGCTGGTATGTTTAGTAGTAGCAGTGTGGTGAACCTTGTTGGATTGTCGCAGAAGAACCAGGAACAACTTTTCCTGGAGGTTGTTATCTTTAAACAAACTCATTTAAGGCTGTTTAGTTAATGCTAGGATAAGATATCATCAGCCTACTACAACTGTTTTCAAATATCCATAACCTATGGTGAACAAGCTTTGTTAGATTTGAGCTTTACTTTTCTTTGTTTGCTCTATTGTAAAATTAAGAGTAAACATAAATGAAGTGCGTTATTTCAGAATCAATATTACTGTGGATTACGTATAAAAAATAAATAGTATCTGTCTGCCAGGGTTTCGATGGAAGAGTTGAGCATGAGGTAAAGGAAGAAACATTAGTAATTCGTTGTATATGTGTATGTACCCTGTGGATGTGTAATACTGAAAAGTGTTTTAGATGAAAACTGAAACTAGTATTTTGACAATTTAGGTTAATTATGAGACTTAAAATACACTCTCGTAACTGCAATCTTGTCATTGGCAAATTCAGGTCAGGTTGTTGAATTCTTTCTATTTTGGGAAATACCTTTTCTGGCTTAGTCCATAAGTAGTTCTGAAAACATCTTTGGTCTCCTGGAAAAGAAATTTCATAGTCAAATCTGAGATGGAACAGAGTTTTAGGAGTAGGCAAGGGATTCTCTATACTAGAAAATTTTGCTTGATACTTTTTTTCTTGAATATCATTGAGGCTGGAAATTTTGCTGAAACATGTCAAAAAGAATAAACTCGCAAAACATAGTTATTTTGGTTGGAAAAGACCTTTAAGAGTTGTGATGGGACCCACATTGCCAATCACAAAGTATATATTGGAGTCATTGAGTCCCTTGAAGAAATCTGTTTTAGAGCAGGGATAAAACGTGAATGATGTGGATAGAAAGTGTATGTGTATATATATATAAGAATAATTCTCATTTATGTGGACAGAAACTCAAAGGTGCACAGTTTCTTATGTTATTGTGTAAAAGAGTAATCATTTGTGCATGGTGTATCTGTCACTTCATAATTTATTGCATTGTAGGATTCATAGCAAAGAAGTTATGGAAAAATTATTGAACATGTTTGCAAAGTTATAAAAGGACTAAAAAGAGGGTTGCATAAATGGATGTACCTTGTCAAAGCCCGTTGAGCATTATTGAGCAGTCTTGTATACACAAAACTTGGCAATTAATGCTAGAGAGATTTCTTGAGGCAGAAAGGCTGGGAGAATCTATTAAGGAAAAATCACTTTGCACATTCTCTAAACCTATTTAAATAATGTACTTGCTAATTAGTGGTATTTTGAACTGTGAGTATATACAGGTTTGAAGAGAATGTATAACTTATTAGTAAATTTGCATACTGATTCAAATGAAGGGTTAGGTAACAGCTGAGATTGCTTCGTGATGGGAAGATTTAATCTTTCTACTGTTGAAATATATCAAGTAATAAAGATTATATGCAATAAACACTTTTTGTCCTCTTGGACCATGAAAGCATCTGTATGTCCAAGGTGATACTTGAGGAAGCTGGGAAAAAGCCCTCTCTTACAACAGTAGGTCTTGGGTCAGATTCAGGTCTCATATCTAGTATGAACTGTAACGTTTGGATACAGGGCTCTGGCTGCAATGGCTGTTGTTGAACCACAGAAATTTGAAGCCAGCCAGCCAGAAATAATCAAACTTTTAATATCCTTCGCCCAATTTTAAAAACCTTACATTAGGCACTATTGTAATTTTTGCTTAAGTGAGATAAGATTTGTATTCCGTTATCTATTATCTCCAGAATGGGAAAACTTGCATCATTTGGGATTTCCTTAGATGACCAACAGTGGCAGAAACTGAATTGTAGTCATCAGAAANAAAAAAAGCTTTATATTGTGTCCTTAGAGAGCTTAGTCATTGGGCTGGCTTTAGTTGTAACAACACAATTAGATTGCTTTTGATTTGTGCCTGTGAATTTATCAGTGTTCACTGCATTTGCAACATTCTGCTACTAAAGTCTCTGAATATACACATGAAAAGAAGCTTTTCACACAGAATGAGAAACCTTAGTTTGGATTTTCAGTGAAACTACACCAGTGAAGCCCTTTTTTTCCTTAATGTGCTCTAAGTTAGTCTTTTTTTTCTGCCTAATTAACTTTATTAATATTAAAGACTGCAAACTGGTATTTTCTTAATTCAGGGGATCTTAACTTTAATAGTTATCTTGGGACCCAAAGGAAGCGTAAGTTACCATGAATGGTCTGTCAATGTAAAGCAGGGGAGCTGAAGTGCCATATTTACCTCATTCTTAGTAATGCTTAAGAAAACAAGTTTGTTTAAGTCATAACCAGATGTCAAAGAAACATCTGAAGTAATTTCTCTTTTGCTAGAAACAGATCTAAACAGATGAGGGAGAAAAATAATTCAGAGTAGATTTACGTTGTTTTTCTTCTGGCTCTTTGCCATTTTTTTCTGAGAAGACTACAAGCTGGACAAGTCTTGTGTGAGAGGCCCAGGAGCAGCTGATGTGAGCTGGGGAGGATGCTCTTTTCTGCAGCAGCATCTGGCTTAATGCACCTACAGCTGTGCTGCCGTGGGGGGATCTGTGTGCTGTTGTTGGCTGTCACAGTTCCTGCAGCTGGCGCGGTTGTGGCTGCAGTATCTGTAAACTAGTAGGGGTGAAACTGTGACAGCACTGAACTCAGCATGGATATGTACTTGAACTAATAAATAGATTTTTGCAGCTAAAATGACCTCTCAGTTTTCAAACTGTATTTAGTATCTTAAAGTTGATTTAGGTGTTAGGGACAGTACTTTGTCATCTAACAAGTAGGGAATCTCTCCTGTCCTGCTGCCACTTTCCCTTAGACCTGTTATCCCGCTTGCGAGCACTGTGCTGACATCTTGGATGCTGTGGGGCATCTCAGGCAGCACTGGGTGCCCGCTGTTAGGTTGTTCCATCAAGCCGCAGGTGACTGTTCTGAAGTGAGGTTGGGAATTTCCACTTGAGCTGAAATCACTGCAGTGTTACCAGCTGTAGACATACGCTGAGATTATCCACTGGTCATGTCATGTTGGTTACACCGCAGTTTAATTACATCTCTTAATTTTAATTATTATTCACATGCTATGTGAGGGTATGTTTTTCTATCACATATTTCTGTCAAGTCTGTCTGAATAACTGATACACAACGTATGAAAGATTCATATTGTGGAATATCTTCTAAGATACCATACAGTAATCAGATTTTCTAAATTTCTTTCTAAACCAGAAAAATAAAAAGTGTTAAAGGTATTAAGTAGATAGTTTCTAAAGGACATACAATTGTGCAGTACTTCATAAATATTTTTAAAGGTTAACAATTTGTTTACAGTTCTCAATTGAAATTTTATTTTCCTATGGAAGAAGAAAGGGAGGTCTGCTCACTTTCTTTTCTTCAGCTTAGACAAAAGCTAGAGATGAAGAGCAAGGTTATTGAAAGCCTGCATGCTCATGCTCTCTCTGAACTGAGAATAGACATTTAATGGCTACTGAATTGCACAAATTGTCATATTACTGGAGGTAAAATCTCTAAGGACAGTTCAGTACCTCCTCGCTGTCTTCTCAGTCACAAAAGGAGAGCACGATTCCTGCCTAGAGCTCAGTCTTGCATCTTCCAGTCTGCTGCTATCTCTTCTGTTCCCTATGTCTCCTGAGCAGGTATGTCACTGACGTTGACCTGAGGCACCCAAGTTGACAATAGAGGATGAGTAGAGAAAGCTTGGGTTTTTCCCTGTAGTTCATGGGGAAGATACAAAGGGGCAGGTGGTGTGCTCAGTTACTTGTGTTTCTTCCCAGTAATCTCAGAGCCTCTTTACTATTTACAAGGTTGTTTCATTCTCTGATAGGCAGCACTCAGACCTGCTGATGTTTTCAGGGTCATGTGGTGTATTTTTTGTATCTTCTTTTTTCCTGGCTTGTGGTACGCGTCTGCTAACCTATTCATATCCACTCCTCTAAAAGGCATTGTTTATCTTCTTCGTGAGCAAGTGTGGATTGGAAAATTTGGCATTTACTTTTACCCATTTTTCTGTTATTTGCAGTTCATAGCATATGAAAGTGAAATGCTGAATTTTATACAAACTTCATGTCAATTATGCAAGTACTGGTAGAAAGGTGGACTAGTATTTTAGAGGGTCTTCAGCACATGACTGCATTCCTGAGTGTCTCACTCTGGTTGCTGTTGTCTTGTGGTGTTCTGAAATAATGCTTAGGGTTTCTGCATTGTTTTAAACTTGTTTCTATAATGAGATAAAGATCTTACACATAGATCTTTGTACCTGTATTGGTCTCTAATAAAACTTTTAACTGTAATGAAGTGAAATTCGGTGTATCCGGTCTTCATCCCCAAACAAGTGAGTTCTTTCTTTGTGCAAACTATGAAGGCCAAATGAGATCTTAACAACCCAAGTACCACAGATTGCAGTTTTGTTGTGGGTCTTCAGACCAGTCATTCTTTTTAGCTGTAGAACTCCAGCAGAATCTTTTGGAGTAACAGTCCAAAGTAGTATGTAGGCACTTTGTGCAGCCATGTCTGTGTGCCCTCATGCCTCTAAAATAAAATACTGATACCTTTTTTCCTTACGTGGAAGTGATTTTTATCCATTTGAGACAGTTATGTCCACTTCCGTAGTATTCAAAGTGTTTCATGCAAATAGTCTCTACTACTTGGTGAAACTTTTTCTGTACATCTGTTGGTAAAAACGTACATAAACCTTCCTTTAATTAAGCTGGATGGATAATTTCTTAGCATTCTTCTACCATTTTGTGCCATTTAGCCTTCATAAAGAAAATCTATTTAATTTTATGATATCAGTTATTTCAATAGAACATGCAATAGTTGTTTTGATTATTGACCAGATATTTAGCCATATTTTTGCTGTGGTTTAGTAAGGATAGTGATTTGATAGAAGCAGTCAGCTCTTGATTGGCTTTCAAACCCTCATGAATAAAGCTTCAACAATCCCTCAGCGCATATTTGGTTGGAATGTTTTTTCTAGGCCTGTACCCAAGCCAAGGCTGTCACCTGTCAGTCTCCTATAGGTATTCCACATCTCTCTCTGAGCTGCAGCTTGGTGGGGCGCACAGATGGAGTTTGATGGGTTTCAAAGAATGGAGAGAATTAAGTAGACATTGGTAAAGATTATGTTTCCCTTTGCTTTCTCCCCAACTAGATCTAGTGTTTTCAGAATTTGGTCCTTGCTGTCTTACTACTTTTCCTGCTCACGTCACTGGCTACTAACTCCAGTGAAAATGGAGTTAGGGTAAGGATGGGCTTTACTGAAAGGGTACACTGTGCTCCTCTGAGTTCTAGAATGATTCGATAGCTGAATGTAAGGAATCATAGTAGTGTTAGGACTATACAGTACTTGCTTCCTTGGCTGCATGAGTTTTATACTAACTATTTGTTATGGGGCATGATTTAATCTCCTAGGAAACACTAGCTTCCATTTGTCCATGTTGTCCTTCCTTACAATGTTTCTGCTTCAGTATTTTAAGTGATCCAGCTGGAAAATTATAAGATACTTAACCTGTCTCTTCTGTTTAAATTGTGGAAAAAAATTCATTTGAGTGATTTTCTTTATGTAACTGACTTGTCTATACATTGTCATCTTAAGATACTTTTAATTTTTCTCTTTTTTTAAATCAGAAAATTCTAAGAAAATGATCTCTCTTGCTGTCTAAACGCAACTGGAGCACTTAATTTTTTATGTTAGCTTTATTAAATTAGAAGTAGTTAAGGTTCTGTCCTCTTATCTAGGGTGCTTTGTGCTTTGATTTATTGTCATTGGTTTTTGTCATCTCTCCCCACCCCCCGAGGTGTTATTCTAGGAATTCCAAAAGACAGTTTAAGGAATGAATGCTATGTTGACCGGGACATTTTGATAGGCAAAGCAAGAATAGAGTGAAGTCTGGCAATATATTTATTCTTAGCACTGCCTCTGTGCTGCACACCTGTTCAGAGAATAAGTGTAAATCAGAGGAGTCTCTTGGGTAGGGATGTCAACTAAATCAGCGCATACTCTGTGTCCTGAGGATTATTTCAGTCAAATCTGAGAAGTTTTCATTCTAAATTAGAATTCTTCCTCACTGATCTCGAAGAAGCTTTTAAATAACTTCATCTGTTTTGTTCATGGGTGTGCTGGAGAAGTATTGTTCTTCTATGTTTTCTTTGTAAAAAATAAAAAAATTGTTCCTTTCTTGATCTGAAATCTTGTGTGGAAAGGATGGAGACGGGGAAAGTATCCAATACGGATTTTTTTTTATATGTTTAAGGTTTGCTAATGAATAGAATATTCATGTTCTTAGTTGTATTTGAGGCCTTTTATTTATTTTACACTTTTATCACTTGACTGTAAATGCATTATCTCTTTTAGAAAGTATATTATCATTCTATTTTATTTGAAATTTTATAAACCAAGGGCTCTGTAACTGTTAGTGTGTGAGGAGCATTTCCTACATGGCACTCTGTGTTAGGAATCTGTTTTTATTAGTGGTGGTGGTACTGAACATAGATTATTGGTTCTTCTATTAGCATAACTAGCCTTTTGTGTTACTATTTCCCTCTGACTTTCTCGTGTTACTAAATTTTAAAACTTACTTTAAATTTTTATTCATCTTTATCTAAAAGAACAGATAAAAAAAAATCAGTGTAGTATATGTCAAGTCATTCTTTCTATTACCAGTTAGCTAGTCCTAAATATTTTTTAACCTAGTGTAGTTCCGCAGATCATGAATGATATTAAACATTAAAAGAAGCATTCAATGTAAACCTGTTAAAGGCTAATCTGTTATTTTGCTATCAACTAGACTAAGTTTACTGTGCCCTGTAGGCAACTTCAATCTTCCTTAAATTCTTCTTTCCTCTCACAGTGAGGAGTAATTTGGGGGTAATAGTAAGAATAATAGTGATTTCTGTGTGTAGTCTGTCTTTTTATAAGTAAGTACTTGTGTGATATGCGTGCACAGGCATGTGTTAGTGTTAGAAGTATGGGGTGAAGATTTCTATTGTTTCATCTGCTACACTTGATACTTAATGTTTTTTATTGCCAGTTTTATTTAGCAGTCTGATTACTTTCTACTGAGTTCTCAGGTGCCTGCTTACATTATCACCTCGATTCGCGTTTCCCTGTGCCATGGACTAAAGAACTTTTATCTTGCTTTTGTTTCAGCTGCTTGAGTCTAACTTCCATGGATAAAAAAAAATGGAGCACTCATTTGCATTTTGCTGTTCTTCAGTTTTCTACTGTGCCTGCTCTTTCCTCCTTTTTAGCTATATCCCATTGTTGTACTTGAAAGCTTGGAGCAGATACCCATTTTGGATGCCTTTTGAATTTTTTTCACATTAATTTTGGAGGAAGAAAGAATATAATTTGCTCTTCAAGTGTTTGAATGCCATCTTGCACGCTTGAAGCTGAGATGAATTTCTCTGAATAGGCTCTAGAATCTACCTGAATTACTGAAATTCCATTGGGGACAGTTGGTTTGAAAAGCAATGGATTTTACAGCCTCCCACTCCGACATTAAACTTCTCCAGGCCGTTAAAAGAGCTCACCATGTTAAAGATGTAACATAAATTCCTCTGCCCTCAAATTCAAATTTAGTTCTGAGGTGCCCCACTAGCTTTGAGATGTGTTTGAAAACATATTCCTTTTTTCTTTATTCAAGGATTTTGGGCCAACATATCCTAGTTGTATGGGAAAATCATGACATTTCTTCTCAGTTAAAGGAGGAATCTATATATCCTTTAATTAGAAAAAAACTTACGCGTGTCTATTCCCCTCTCAGATCAGGTGAGGGGGGAAAGAGATATGAAAGCAACTTCTGAAGTCAGAATAAAATAATGGGTTTCGCATGGATTGGCAATAATTGCATATTTTGTCAAGAACTACTAAGAAAAGCTTCATAGCTTGGCTCTGGGGAGGAACAAGGTCTTGTATAGACTGGATTTCAGAAATTTCTCCTGTAGTCCACCATGACCTCCATCTGGCCCCTGAGACAACTCTTATCTTCCTGGGTCAATCAAGAGGCTCCTGAACCCTTTTGACATCTTAGTGTCAGACTAAGTGTTAGACTATCTTTTCTCTGGTGGTTTCACGCAGTTCAGGATAATCTTTACTACTTCTCACTGTTATTCACTTAGATATCTGATTTGCAGTTTTAGTACTCATCAGAATTATCTGTCAATACAGGGTGACAGAACGCTTTCAAACAGCACTATTAGTATAAAAGCATTGAGAGCTGAAAAATAGTGCCACTTCGGAGACTTATTTTCAAATTAATTTATTGTGCTTGCATAGATTCTGAAATAGTATGTTAACATGGAAATAAAAAGACATAAATGTGTATTTTTCCTTAAGGTGTGGTTATGAAATCCATCATCATCTTTTGTGCTCAAATATCCTGCCTTTAATTGCATTTGTGAAAATCGAACAGAGCAAACCAAAGTTATTTGCCTGTGCAACAAGAACATGATTCATGTGTATGATGATTGTACCTGGGGCAGAACAAAATCACAGTTTCTTTTCATCAAATTAAATTGATTCTTCATCAGGAGGAGCTGAAAAAATACACCTTTTCTCACGGAAGGAGGAGGAATATGTGAGGATCCTGTTGCATAAAATACTATGATGTTAAGTTACTTCTCAGAATATAACTGTCTTTTCAATGTTGCTGGATGAGGACTTCCTTTTGGTTGGTGTCTGCTCTTCTGAAAATCCTTCACACAGTAAAACTGAAGCATTTTTTACTTACAGTAGAGTCTGTCTTCTGCAATAGTGTACTTGAGGAAATAAAATGGGAGATAAAAGCTAATTCACAGGAAAGTGAAAAGTTTTTAAAATACAGCAGAAATATGTCTAACTGCTGATAGTTCTTGAATAGCAGATTTCTTAGCTGGTTCTACTGAACAATATTTTCTTCAGAAGCTTGAGATGGCTAAAAAGCCAGAAATAATTTTGTGTATGTTCCTATATCTTAATTAGTATGTTTCTGTACCTTATGGTTGGTATCTACTGAATTCTGTGAATTTTTAGCAACAGAACTTTGTCTGAATTCCTGATTTTTGTATATGTTAGCATTTTCCTTATTATAAATAAGTAGGTGTGGTTTTTCAAACACATTTTTTTATACCCCCAAATCACCAAAGTAATCAAAAGACCTTTCATGAAGTATTTTCTTCTTTTCACATGAACATAATTTCCTTCTCTTTTGCTAGAACTTAACAAGATTAAGTGAATAAGCAGATATTTTGAATTGTTTTGCCCAACTGTAAGAAGCATACACTTACATTTTCAAATATCTTTTCATAAGGTATTTACAGAAATTATATTTGAAATGATAAAAGGATTTATTAGCCCAGACTAGGATTTAGGAAGCAGTAATGCTCTTTAAAGATTAAGATTGGTTTCTTTCTTCCTCATTCAGCCTTCAGTCAACCAAGGGTTTAATTCTCAATACTGCTGAAAAGATATCTGACTTGTAAAGGTAGCATGCGTTCAATATGGAAGGTGGATTTATTGAGGGCAATCCTGATTTTTGTCATTGAAGATACGAGAAATTCCTGTTTATAAAAATGGTTGTTCCCTGGGTTCAGTTCATTTGAGGTTCAGTTCATGAAATTATGTGCATCTGGTAAATATTAATGTGACTTAGCAAATGTCTTATACTGCCATCATAACTAAGGCTTGCGATGGGGAGCCTAGATGACTGTGCTGGAGAGACTTCTGTGTGCATTAAGTACAGTGTGTATAGTCTTTGTGGAATATCCGCTTCAGTGGGTTTTTCAGGAGCTCAGAAATCTGGAACTCTCTGTAGGGTTGTTGGGTATGAAGGCCAATTCTGTCTGTGATTTTGACAAAAGAAAGAAAATAAGGATGGGAGAAAGTTGTTTAGTTTGGCTGTAAGAGAAAAATTGGAAGCTCCCTGGAGTACAATATGCAGGAAAGGAAGTGCTTTTCTCTTTCCTTGCTGGAACTTAAACATTGCATGTTACCATAATGATTCCTTCGATCCTTTGTTCATCCACTTTGGATGCAATATAATGCCTGCCTTCTGCAATGTGGAAGAGACAAAGTGTGGACACAGATCATTAACGGACTAGTCGCATCTCTCCTTTGACCTTTTTGTGGGTTACCATTTGAAACTGCTGTGAATTGGACAAGGCTCTTGTTCACTTCCAGGCTCTGTAAAAGATAAGGGGATAACAGATCTGATAGAAAATGGACCTTGAAGCAGATATGCTCTCATGCCTCTGTCCTTTCTGGCTCAAGTGATTGTCAGGTCCTTCAGTTTGCTAAATCAAGGCAGAAATATCTGTTGAAGATAAGGGCAGGACCTCATTTGGGAATACCAGCTTTTTTGAGGAGGAGATTTTAGGGTGGTTAGGAATAAGGAGAGACTCCAGATATGGCAGGAGGAAAGTTTCTCTGTTTCTGAGAGAGAGGAGGCTGATAGATGTATAATTGCAAAGACTGGAGGTCTTAGCAGTGGAAGCTAATATAGTAGGAAAGCAGAAGGGAGGGTTCTTCGTTGTTGGAGGAAAGTGGAAAGAAAAAATAGTGATGGAAGAGCCAGTAGGAAGACTGAAGAATGAGGGACACAATTCCTTTTTAAGAGGAGGCAACAAATGTCCTTAGAGTCTTTCCAGTGTATGACAAGAAGGCACGATTAATGTTGTACAGAAAGAGTTTTTCTTTGCCCATACATGGGTTAGAAACATAGACCTATAGCTGATCGTTTGAAAGACGCTAAGATCGATAGGAGCAAGAGACTGATTTTCATCGGCTTTGAATATAGCAGTTATTTAAAAAAGATTTTATATATAGTATTGGGACTTAAAACACGCTGTGTATAGTTATAAGAACAAAAAAATCTTTGCTGAGTAACTAGGGCGATGTAGTGATATCACTATGTGGTTTTAAGCACCTTTATATTGATACTATTTAGTTTTCAAAAGGATGATTCAAAAATTGATACAAAACAAAACTGTAATGTGCTTTAGTTTCTTGTTTGGTAGACAGCAAATTGCAATGTCAGTAAGTTTTATCATAAGCTGCTGTAACATGTTCAAAAGATGTGCAGAGATATACATATGAACTTTCTGGAAATGTGGCTTCTTTAAGCCATTATTTAATGAGCAGAACTGTGAGATAAAAATAGGAAAGTTACAGTGATCCTCAGAAAAGTTGGTGCTGAATAGGAGTGAGATGAAAAGGTGGTGATACCAAATATTTAAGAAATGCTAATACAAGACTAAAACAGTTTACATGCTGTGTAAACTGGTGTACTTAGAACAAATGGGTTTATCCTTGCACACCTTGGTATCAAACAGTAGTCATCACAAACTGCCTAGACCTGACTAAACCAGATGTAAATGTGTGGTTTTATCAGGGCTTTCAGTAAGACCTAGAAAAAGCCCAACAGCTTGGCAATGTTCTCAGAAAACATATCTCCAGCTACAGCCAAGAAACACTACGGAAAGCATTGGCAACGGCAACCTCTTTAATAAAGAGTACTCAAGACTGTAGTCAAAACATTGCTATGTGCCACCCTGAAAACCTTTGTGGCAAGAGGAGTGTGAAATTTATGGCATTCCAGAGTGAAGGTCCTGGTCTGTGCCCTCTTTCCTATTGATCTATTGCATTTTCTTTCTATTAATACTGAGTTATTGTTTCTGTTAGTCTTGTTGGCAGTGATCATGGCAGTGATACTCGTGTTACATCAGGCTTGTAGAAACCATGACCTGCGCTCCTGTAACATAACCTGGTGATCCCAAGACAATGTACAGTGCTACCTTTGAAACTTGCATATAAAAGTCATAAGCTGTCTCATTCCAGCTCTTATAATTCAAGCTTTATTTAGTGAACTGACTTCTCTGACATTCATAGCTCTCTTAGCTGTAAACTTTACCAACTTTCAGCCCTCAGTTGAGCCATGTACAAAAAAGTAGACCAGCTTTAAAAATTGATAATATTTCATTTACAAAAAAGTGACATGGGTCTCTGGATACTCAGTTCGTATTATATTTCTGATATTTTCTGGTATGTCTTGTGAAAGTTTCTGAACGTATATTCAAATAGTTAGATTTCTGGAGAAAACAGTGTAGGTTTAATAACTATTTAAAAAAAAAAAGTCTATTTTAATTGCTCAGAATGAAGGGGGATAGTCTTGACTAAGTAGGTATGACACACCAGTGTGGAATACAATAGAAAGGGTATAGGCAAGAAAGATTATTTTTTGGGGGGGGGGCAGTGGAATTTGTATCATTTGTTCGGTATTAGTACTGGAGATGCTGCAGGAAGGAAAGCCTGAGCAGCAAGTGAACTGTGCAAATGGAGCTGTAGGAGAACCTGGAGAACTGAAGCTGTCCCTTGCATGACTCACTTGAGCAGTATGTGTAACCACAGGGTGTGCTTGCTTGGGAGATTCCTGCCACCTCGTCAGCTACCTTACGCTCAGGGACAGCAGGAACTTCTTCAAAGTATGCTGAAGATGTAGAATAGACTGAAAGTAACTTTTCCTAATAGTTCAAGCCATGAATATTCATAGAAGATAATGGCTCTGTTGACACTACTGTATTAATTCTTCAGACTTAATACATTGAAGCCACTAGTTTCAGTTTTCAAGTTTTGCATATTAAAAAAAAATAATCTTTAGAAATGTTAAGAGGGAAGCCAGCTAGAATATTCATGTCTGGTTGATTCTTTGTGTCTTAGAAGTCTTTAAATCTGTGATAGGATAAACTTAGTTTGTCCAGTGTTTAATTTTGTGGTTTGCGAGGGTTTGTGTAGGGTTTTTGCACAGTGTTTCTCAATGGCTACATATGTACAAACAGAACACGGTCTTGTCTGTGTGCTGCACATGTCTTAAAGCAGCAAAGCATTTCTTTCCTTGCATCTGATATGAAGTAGTGCACCTGACACCAATTAGATTAATTGAACTTGTACCTTAATTAACTCATTACACTCCTGTTTATTCACAGAAAATGGTAATTAATCAGCAGGAATTTGGATCTCTTAATTTAAACAGATGCCTGGTAAGACCCCCAGTGTCAGCACTTGACAGGTTCACCCCAAGGAGCAGACTGCTGCTAGCAGCACAGAGACTGGAGGGGGCTGTGCCTGTTGAGAATGCCATGGAATTGTAACAAATAGTCCCTCTGGCCATCTGGATCCTGGCGGAAAAATGGGGAGAGATCGGCTGTAACCAAGGGCAGCGAAGGTGGCCTGGCAAAACAGTTGCGAAAAAGTTATAGAAGTCCTTCTTTAGTGATAATTTTGCACAAGAAAAACTAATTTATCAGTGATAAAGAAAGGCAGTATAGAGAAATTAGGGGAGAGGGGCCTTTTTTCAATGTGCTGTGTGTGTTTGGTTTTAGGGTTTTTTTTTGCTACAAAGCCTGTTAGTTCAAACAATCCTGCTGTCTGTAAGCCAGGCCCATACATCCTCTGCCAGAGTTTCCTTTTGCTCCTCTGCACTGTGCAGTTTCTAGACAGGAAAATACATTTCAGTCAAGTGATGTGCCTGGTTTTTTTAAAGCAGCTAAGGAATCAGTGGGATGGAAAGCTGTGGTTTTTCTTAATCATTGTTTTTCCTGTATATGTTGGATTATCACAGTGTAACTATACTCTTGAAGATGTTGCTTTCCAGAAAATAGCTTAGTGTAAAGACAGAAATATGATTTCAGCTGCTACTCAAATGAGTATGACTTCCTGTCTCAAATTTAGTAGCTGAATTTTTTCCCTATAAATCTGTTTTTCTTTTGTAATACATATTGCCTAATTAAATGTTGTGAGTCAGCTATGGTCTGTCCTGCAGTTGTGGGAAATCCTTAGGCTGAATTTATAATGGAAGAAACTGTACTATGTGGGATTAGTGGTTCTGTAAATGTCATTGTTCGTAGCAGACTGGAAAACCAATGTGAACCTAGGTGGACCACAGGAAAGGTTCTTCTAAACCAAAATTCTAAGAATTTCTCTTTATGATTCTCTTGTTTTTTCTCTTATGAAACGGTTCCAAGTGGTTACTTTTCTTTACTCTTGCTTCCTCATTCTTGTTGACATTTAAGATAATGTTTTCCGGATTCTTAAAATGACACTTGAGTGAGATGTCACCACCTTGAGAGATGTTATTCAATTAGATCATTATTTGAAAGTAGCCTTTCATAACGCACTGTTCAAGTGGCTCGGGTCTTGTAACTACATGATCATCCATGTGAACCGTGCTGAGAGCAGTTATAAACCAGCAGTGGAAGAATGAGTTGTCACCACTTGATTTTGTTATTGCTAAATGGTGTTAACGTGGTAAGTTCAGCCATGTGGGGCCAGAAAGTGATGTACAAAATATGATTTGCCTGCTAGGAATTTACTTTTCCCTTTCAAACTAATAGGAACAACAGTGTCATAGCATTAAATTTGATTTAGTGGACCCTTATTCTGTAATTAGTGCTCTCTTAATTTAGCATCTGTTTTTGAGGTAGCATAGCAGTTCCCAAGGTAATCACAATGCATATGCTTTTTTGGACTATTTTAATAATTAATTCTAAAATTAAAATGCTGTTCAACCATATCTGTGGATGTTTCTGCTTTGTTATCAGACTCTGGAAGCTACATATTCAGATTTACTCCAGGGGGAAAAAACCCCATAAACACCTCTATTTATATCGCCTAATGATTGCTGCTAAAATCACCAAGTGACTGACTTGATCTAAAAAGTCATTCACTTGATGACTGACTTGGAGTAGAAAGATATCCTTGATTCCACGGAGATCATGGTTTTTGCTAAGAGCTCAAAAGGAAGGATAAAAGCTATGTTTGTGTCTGTGTGTTCATAATTTTGAAGTCTTTATGTACAATAGAAATAATAATTGAAAGGATCGTAGCATTTAAAAAAAAGGTCTGTGAGTAATAAAAATGCAGATACTGTATAAACTGCAATGGGTAGATGATGTTTAAAAATGTAGATGATTTTTGCCCCATCAATCGATGCTTCTCATAAAATCCTGTTGGATCTTCAGCAACATATATGTATGCGAGAGAAAAGACTGTCGACTGCCTTGTAATAAACTTTGCTGTCATCCTTAAAAGAAAACTTTTAGTTCTAAGGCCAACTTGTTCATGAATTTCTTACTGTAATATAACAAATACTCCCTTGAAACAATGTGTTCTGTTGTGATTGTAGTTGTTCCCAAGATTTTTAATATGGAAATACCTCTTTCTTAGAAGTATAAAGTAATTTCCTGAAATATTGCTTTCCTTTGCTTTAGGAAAATGGTAGGATAGGAATGAAGGAGGATTTTTCAAGTGATTGAGTAAATATAAATAATGCATTGAAATGTTCAGATTAAAATTCAGAAACGTTTGTTCAAAAATATGTAACCATTAATCTTGGAATGGAAATGTCATTTTCCTTTTCATCCTTTCAGCTGAAAAAAAGTCTGAAAGAAAAAAGGAGTTTCAAATAAGCAGAGAACAATAAAAACAAAGCTGTGATTTTCATAAACTTTCCTGGAGCAATATACCAGCAATCATTCTGGTTGCATTAATATCTGCAAAATTGTATAATAGAACATCGCATCATAAAGTTACCTGACAGTAGTGTATTTTCCCTGTGCTTACATTACCGCATAGTGGCTGATGGTTTTTGTCTTACAGACATAGAACATTGAAATATTTAAGTCATATTAACAATAACTATTTACCTAGTTGTTTAAAAGAGAGGGAAAGGGCTTTCTGTTTTAGTTCTTGTATAAAGGTTTTATATGTTTTAAATCCCTCAAGAAATCTTCTGTGGACTCAAAATACTTCCACTGACTTAGGTTTTAGGGAACACAACAGTTTGTATTGCCAAGTTATGTTTGCAAATAACTGGAAAAGCAAACTGTGTGAGGTATGGCAGCAGGTCGGGGTCTTATGCCCAGGAAAAATCAGCACTACATGTATGTCTCCTTCACAAATTATGTATTGATGGATATTATGCTCTGTGGTTCAGTGGCAGACTTGCAGATCACTAAGTGTTTGTTTATTCTAAGCAGAGGTTTAAGTGGATCGCAATCGCTAGTTATATGAGCATATACTAGAGCTTTCTAGGCCAAATCTTCCTAATGTTGGACCTGTGAAAGACATGTAGAACCCCAGCTTCGTGAGAAACAGTACCCTCTGTGACATTGCAAAAAGTTACTGTCATTTGTTGAGAAATTCTTGAGTACAAAATGAAAAGTGTTAAAGATGACTTATACGGACAATATATATGCATTCATTGCTATGCCTTGTCCCTTTTTAAAGGATAATTACTTGGTCTGGTTGTCTGCTGCATCAGATGTGCTCAACATAAATGGGGAGAACCGTGAGGTAACTGTCTCCCTGGTACTGGTCGTGACTTCCCAGTTCTCAGGCTGACCCCCTTACGTCTGAGCAGCACTTGAACTGCCGTGGTTGTAGTATCTTCTGGCTATAAATGTCTGCATAAGAACTGCCCACCTTCCTCAGCACCTCTCCATTAGCGTGGGTAAGGGCAGGGAGTGGCCTGGCTCACTTGGTTACCCAGGCTGGAAGGGAGGATCCATTTCCCCTGTACAGACTTTTCAAATCAATTTCTTGGAGCTATTGTGGTGAAACTGGCTGGTTTTGTGGTATCCTCACCTGAAACTACCATGTTTTAACTAAAATATAGCATCCTTAGTAGAAGTCTCATGTAGAACTACCTAAAACACCTCCTGACTCAGAATTCCCTATTCCATGGTCATCTTAGCTTTCACATCAACCTCTCCAGAAAGGAACTACTTATTAGATTTCCTACAGAGTCCAGCCTAAAATAGCTTTGTGTTTTGCAAAATAATTGACCAGGTTTAGTCATAGCACAGGAAAGTTAGGAGGCTTAAGCATGTAATAGAATGTGACATTTATGGGACTTTCTTTGGAATGACTAGGATCACAGTAGTCCCCGTTTTTTAGGCATTAAAAAAATAAAATATTGTTTGAGTTTTGGAATTGCTAGAGTTGAGGAAATTGTTCAAAGTAGTTATGGAAACCATTGCAACTTGCAGGCTATGTAGGAAACCTGTTGGTTTTTCAAAGGTGCTTTAATGTCTTTGCTGTTGCCTTCCAGCAAACTTGTCTACTTGCTTCATTTATGAAAATTAAATTCTTGTTATATTTAGGGTAAGATAATATCCCTAATATCAACAGGAATCCTGTGGGGAAATTTTATTACCAGCATTTGCCTTGGGTAATATCTTATTCTGCATAATGATGAAATAGGTCTTTCTGTATTCTCTGGGGTAATTCAGAAACATCTGCTTCACATTAGCTTCTCAAAGTACTTTGTTTAAAAGAAACATATTAAAGAAACCTTTCACAGCTCTTAGTAGAGCAACTGCTTTTTATTTAGTCTTTGGCTAAGTGCTTTCCAATATGAATGATTGCTCTAGCAGCAAGGACAATTAGAACACCATCCTGTAATAAAACAGCACCCAGTCCTATTTGCAGAGTATTAATGGTCTGCTTTCCCAGCATGTTATGATCAAGATAATGCAAAATGAGCTGCTACTAAGAGTTCCTTGAATTTTATAATGTTTTATTATATCTCTTAGTCTTTTTGCAGCAACTGCTAGAAGTGAAAGAATTATAGAGGCAATTGGTGGCAGGAGTTTCACAAAGGTGTACGAAGATCCCTAGATCTTTGTGATTCTTGATTCCTGACTTAATGGTAATATTGTTATTCATCAGCATTGCTGTTATCTTACCTTCTTTGTTTTTCAGTCAGAACATTTTCTTCAAAAACAAAGCTTCTGAATTTTTATTCAATGATTTTCACAGTTCAATCTGAAACAATCTTCAGAAGATAACACCAAGAGCTATTTTTAGAAACCTTCCTGTCTGGTCTTATTCCATTACCACAGCTTCATTAGTATTCAGGCCTGTTTTTCTATCTTGTGTCTGTCCTATATATCTTGTTTCTGGGCAGAACTAAATTTATAGCTGCCTTTTACCCTGTTATCCCAGAGCTGATTTCTTCACTGCAAAATTCTCTCAGTATCACAACATGAGAGGCTCTGCCCCACACAACAGCCACAGCTGCCTGTTGTTCTTTGGGGATGTGGAGCCTGTGCAGCCTCCTGCTTTAACAATTCCATTACTTTTTAGTGACCAATAATAGCCACTGAAGCAGGACTAGAAATTAAGATAGCTTGGTAGATAACGACCCTTTCACAGAGGAGGGTCAAGCTACTTGTCTGTCTATACATCGATAACCTTTCCAAACTGAGAAAGTTAATTAGTTTTTACTGTAACAAGAATATAAGCAAAAATGTATGATATATGGCAGCCTTTGAAAAAGTATCAGGGCAACTAAAAATGCAGCCATCCACGAGGGTTTTCGAAATGGTCCAAGTAGTCAGCATAAGTTTTCTCTCCTATAGACAATTTAGGGTTCTTTAGTGTTATTAAACTCTAGTTTGCCTCTTTGAGACTAAAAATTTGGATTCTACTACCTTAATTTGCCAAGTTTTGCATGCTATTTACTATGTCTTTCCTCCATTGTTTAGATGAAGCAGTCTTCCTTGGCAGATTCAGCATTTTTATATATATATGTGTGTGTGTGTGTGTATATGTATATAAAATTGAATTCTACTATTACAGTTCTCTAAATAGCAGGTGATTTCCATTTTGATCCGGTTGATCAGTTTGCATTTTTTGCATGTTTGATCCTTACTACGGGTTGAGATTATATTTTGTCACACTGTTACCATTTCTAATGATTTTATACTTCCTCTTATTGCTGACAATTTTCTCTGCTGTGCTCAGTTCTGTGTAGCTTCTGGTCTTGTCTCCATTTTTATTACTGATTTTTTTCTGGTGTATTTTTGTGGACACTTAGTGGCTTGTGCTGCATTGTTTGACTTTTCATAAACTTTTAAATCATAGAATGGTTTGGGTTGGAAGGGACCATGAGGATCATCTCGTTCCAACTCTCCTGCCATGGGCAGGGACATCCTACACTACACCAGGTTGCCCAAAGCCCCATCCAGCCTGGCCTTGAACATTTCCAGGGATGGGGCCTCCACAGCTTCTCTGGGCACCCTGTGCCAGGGCCTCACTACCCTCACAGTAAAGAATTTCTTTCTGTCCAATCTAAATCCCTCCCTCTTTCAGTTTATATCCACTACCCCTTGTCCTGTCACTATACTCCCTCAGAAACAGCCCCTCGCCAGCTTTTCTGTAGGTCCCCTTTAGGTACTGGAAGGCTGCAATCAGGTGTCCCCGGAGCCTTCTCTTCTCCAGGCTGAACAAGTCCACCTCCCTCAGCCTGTCCTCACAGGAGAGGGGCTCCAGCCCTCTGATCATCTTCGTGGCCTCCTCTGGACTTGCCCCAGCAGCTCCACGTCTTTCCTGTAGTAAGGATTCCAGAGCTGGACGCAGTACTCCAGGTGGGGTCTCACAAGAGCAGAGTAGAAGGGCAGAATCCCCTCCCTCACCCAGCTGGCCACACTATTTCTGATGCAGCCCAGGACACAGTTGACTTCCTGGGCTGCCAGTGCACACTGCCAGCTTGTGTTGAGCTTTTCATCAACCATCACCCCCAAGTCCTTCTCCTTAGGGCTGCTCTTGATCCATTCTCTGCCCAGCCCGTAGCTGTGCTTGGGATTATGCTGACCCACGTGTAGGACCTTGCACTTGGCCTTGTTGAACTTCATGCAGTTTGCATGGGCCCACCTCTCCAGCCTGTCAGGGTCCCCCTGGATGGCATCCCTTCCCTCCAGCGTGTTGGCTGCACTGCACAGCTCGGTGTCGTCAGCAAATTTGCTGAGGCTGCACTCGATCCCACTGTCCATGTCGACGACAAAGATGTTAAACAGTGCCAGTCCCAGTACTGACCCCTGAGGAATGCTACTTGTCACTGATGTCTGCTTGGACATCGAGCTGTTGACCACAACTCTGTGAGTACAACCAACCAGCCAATTCCTTATCCAGTGAGTGGTCCATCTATCAAATCCATGCCTCTCCAGTCTAGAGACAAGGATGTTGTGTGGGACAGTGTCAAAAGCTTTGCACAAGTCCAGGTAAATAATGTCGGTTGCCCTTCCCTTGTCCACCGACGCTGTGACCCCGTCATAGAAGGCCACCAAATTTTTCAGGCATGATTGGCCCTTAGTGAAGCCAATGTTTTTTTCTCTTCACATGCCTACTTTTTTGTCTTTAAAGGAAATCACAGCCCAAACAAGGGCAATGCTTGTATCAGACACTCTGTATGTGGGGAATGAGGAATGCGTCCAGCTGTCTTTCAGCTAAGATATCTGTGAATGGACATTTTAGCTGTCATTTGCTGAGAGGTCCATAATTACAAGAAAGGTAGCGTATCAAAAGATGGCTCAGATTTTTTAAAAAAACAACACCACATGGTGGACTATTTTATGTGAGTGGATTGATACAGCTGAATCATGTTCTTCCATATGTGCAGTGGAATCTTTGAAAATGAGACTTTTTTCATATGGTGGATGTTTGCATTCAGTATCATTAATGACTTTTGGAAAGGCCAAAGGCAATATTCTAACAAAATTTTCTTCTTTGATACAACTTAAATTTCTAATTTCCAAAGACTAACGTGTACTCATGACTATTAATGTGCCAGTTATGACACTTTTACAGTCATTTTTCATACAAACTGCATTTGAGAGACTGTGAAACTTAAACACCATGTCCGCACAGATACTGCAGCAAATTTTTCAGTAATGGATTTACTTCCAGCGTTTTGCTCCTGTGTCCTTTTTGTAGGTGCTGTAGTATGTTCTCATATACGTTAGCGTGTTACACACTTCATGACTTATTCCTAAACTGAAACATATCAAGTTTGAACTTTTTGAAGTGTCTTTGAAGTAACCATTTCATTTTCTATTCCTACAAACATTTATCATGCAAATGCTCAAAACTAGTGAGTTTGTGTGGGTTTAGTTTCAGGTAAGTATATATTCCTATGTGTAAGAGTGTGAGCAGGTACTTCAGCTGTATGAATTATTTTTATTATTTTCCCCACTGGGAATGAAAGTTAAAGCGACAAAGGAGTGAAGAAATATTTTTCTAATCTAAAGCATTTTTTTAATCTGCTTTATTTTCATCTTCTCATAATGCTGATAGGACAAAACAGTGTCACATCTGACTGTCAGTAATTAAATTTGAAATGTTTATTGCACATCCAAAAGCTAATCTTTTGTGATATGTGCCAATATTTCTAGGATGACTTGCCCAACTTTCATGAATTTTATTATGCCACTATTTCATGCGTGCTCCATTGCCCTTTGGAACTGATGGAACTGTTGTCATTCACCTTAATTTGCTTTGTCTCAATATGTAAGCACATGGGGCATAAATAAACACTTATGTTGTGTTGCATTTTGTGATAATAGTTATGGATTCAGAGAAAATTTTGCCCGTTTTGCTTAGTAGCATAATTACAAGGGAATTCACGTTGTCATTGCTGTTCTGGTACGGGCAGGCAGATTCTATTTTTTGTCTTTGTGCTAGGTGTGCATGTTTCAGTTGGTCTAATAACATATTGGTGATGAAATTCATAGATTATTTTATGTTTGTAAAGTCACACTTCAGTATAAATTTGCTTTAAAAGAAATATTTTGAGATTAAATCTTAGATCTACACACTTTGAATGCGGAGTTTGTCATTTTATGGAATTGAATGTGTCTCGAATAATTTTCGTAGAGGGAATTTTAGAAGTCTTGTGTTTCTTATGTGAATTGGATTGCAATTTCATTCTGTTTGACCATTTTGAAGTCAGTAAAGATTTGACTTCTTCAGGTTTATTATATCCACAAGAATTTACATTAATGTACTTTCCACTTGTTTCACATCCTACTGGAAAAACTGAGTGACTCTCCTCAGCCTTATAAATCACAGAAGATGGTAAAGATACATATAAGGCAAAATAATGCACCAATTTTTGATTGTCTTGTTTCTTTTAACATCTGTCATATCTTAATCAGGGAACAAAGGAAGATAGGACATTACTGTATGTATGCAGTTCTGACCTAGGCACAGCACTTCTGTTATGAAACACAAGCAGGAAACATTTACCTGCATCATCTGTGCCAGCCATGGAGTATTTGTAGGTTTGTCCTGTCACAGATTCTGGAATAGTGGCTGCATTAATATTTTTAAAAGCCAGCCAGGTGGGACAGGAGGTAGCCTTGCATAGAGTTTTAGTTTTTTGGGGTTTTTTTAACCACTTGCAATAAGCAGATGGCAAAATGTATGTAGCTCCCAAATCAGTTGTATATTTTCTGTTTCTAGAAGCTATAATTTGTATCTAGCTAGCAGGATCACAATGCCATGAGTGTTCATTCTAGTTAAATCTCTCTATATTTTGAGGTTTGCTCAAATGGAAAATGAATGATTGGTCTTGAAGCAAAGCAAAATGCACTCCTTTTGAGAAGTTGAGATTATTTCAGCTTCACCAGAAAATACGCTGATTTTTCAAACTCATCTTAAAATGTGGAATGCTCAGCCCTATCTTATTCCATTTCTTTGACCTTTCTGAAATGGATTTCACTGCAATTTTACATGGAAGCAACAGATAAACAGCTCAGACTATAAAATGAAAATTATTAGCATTAGTGTTTTACTCCAGAGCTCAGGCATCGGTACTTAACTTATGACTGAGAAATGAATAAACTGTAGTTTACAGCTCTGAATTGCTAAATCTTTAATGCAACCGTGGGCTGGCTCAGCAATGCTTAAAACCTTCAGCTTAAACCCCTGTGGTACACTAAAATGCCATTAAGTCACAGAACATTTGTCATGCAACGTTTCAAGATTTCCTAGAGACAAAGCAGTAAATTTCAGAGTAAGGCAAAGGAAATTTTTGTCTATCCCTGATTTGTAGCCCACTGATGAGTCCTATAAATTTAGAAAAGCATAGTCCAAAGAAGATTGGGAAGTTAAAGTCTGAAGTGGTTTAAAATAAATGGATTAATATTTGGTAACATTGTGTGTCTATTAAAACGCAGTTTTAAAATTAGAAAAAACATTAGTTTCTTTTTAATTTTATGGCATGTGGACTTTGAAGAAAGCATAAATGAAATTGTTCCTCTGTGTGTGTGGGTAGCAGCCCCTTGGAAAAGGTACAATATAAATCTGTGAAATTTCAAAATACTCGTTGGAGACCATGGTCTCAGTGCTGCTAGCTGCTGCTGGAGCATTTAAACATGCTGGTGCTTGGCTGAAGTGCAGGAGAGGTGAGAATCCCAAGGTCTTCTATGAAAGCTTCATTACTTGGCTTCTGTTTAGGAGATGTGATCTTTCCATCTTAGTGGAGCTGCCGCAGGAACTTAGTGAAACTGCTTCTACTCTAGCTGAGTTATTTAACCCCAGAGTTATTTGGGGATTTTTTTGGGGAGATCATCAGGACAAGAAAACTATTGTTTAAGTCAAGAAAATGTAATTGGTCTCACTGTAGAAAGGCTGTGATGATGTACATTAACTAGTGTACACCCTCATTACTGGTGCCTCTTGCAAAATTCAAGGGGACTGTTTATCATGTTGCTAATGATCACTTTAATGTAGAACAAAGTGTAGTCAATTTTATTGCTAATCTGCTTGAAATACCACAGGGATCAAAGTGTAGAAATAGTTTATTTGTAATGAAGACTGTAGCCACTCTGGAAATTGTGCATGGTTTCTTCTTGTCGTCCCTGGAGACCTTCAAAAAACGCATAGATGCGGCGCTCCAGGACATGGTCTAGTAGGCACGGTGGTGTTAGGTTGACGGTTCGACTTGATGATCTCAGAGGTCCTTTCCAACCTTAGTGATTCTATGATTCAGCGATGATCAGAAAGTTTCCTTATACACAACAGAATGAGCAGCAGGTTTGTTTTTTTTGGGGGAGGCACTAATCTGGAGAAGGTGGAAAATTGAAGGGCACGGTGTATTACTTTGTTTTACTCAGCCAGCAAGATTAAGTAATGCACATTTTAGGGTTCTAGCTAAGGAAAACAGAAAATCCTTCATTAGTGTTAGATATCATGAGAACTAGGTGTTGTTAGTCACCAAAAGAAAAGAATGTTTGAACAGTTTTTACATGATGGGGAGGGAAACCATGGAATTTCAGGACACAAACTGTAACTGTTTATCATCTCCAACAGATGATGCATTTCTGAGTTATTTCAGTGAGTAAATCTTGCCTCAGTAGGGTATACAGAGATACCTGACTTGCTTAACGTTCTCACAAGCAGGGACTGGTACAGTACCTGTGGTGAGTTTTCCCTTTGCCAGTTTCAATCTTTTATTTGGTTTTGTTACTCCCAAGAGGTTGCATCTGGGAAAACTTGTACCAGCAACTGCAGTCTTGCTTGATAGGTGCATTTATATGTTACTGCAGTATAAAGCTATGGTAAATTAGTCACTGAAGACAATTAAAACTATAAAACTGGCTCATAACAGTGATGGTCCAGTTGAAAAGGAAGACAGATTACAGTAATTTCCTATGCGACCTGGATTCAGAGTGAGCACAGGAAACAGGGACAAGGTGGCACACATCTAATGTGTGATGCAAAACACTCTTCCCTGAAGAAAGCTTTCTTCCCCAGTCTTTGATCTGAAGTCTGAATTTTTAAGATTTAACTTAAATAAAAATGTTACTGAGAAAATATGAAATTGACAAATAAGGGAAATCATTAGTGCTAAAGTGTTCATGTAGGGGGTACTATAAATTCTGGGGGCTTTTTGGTATTGTGAAATTGTGTCTGCTGAGCCAATTTATTCAAAACAACCACTGGGGAGTAAAATCCTTGGCATTCATTTACATCGTGGTTCAGATATCTATCTCCTGATCACCTTAACCACTCTGCCTCAAACCCAGGCTGCCTTGAAACATGCTGCTGAGCTTTTCCTGTTATCAGAAAGATTTCTAGTGTGCATATTTTGTGCATGTTGCCCTCAGGTAGGTAAATAAAATAACCATTAATCCTATTGTTCTATCTGCTTTAAGGTGCCACTTAACAAGATAAAGTAGAAATACAAGAGCAGCATTCTAGCTGCCAAAACCCCAGGCTCAGGTGAGCCTGCTCAACACTCAGCTGTTCACTGAAGTAGAGACTGTCTCAGGAGAGAGAGTACTCTGCTGTTTCCCAGGTGGGATGTTCCCTGGAATATTGCTTGCTTCGTCACAGGTTTTCCTGAAAGTAGCAGATGGCCTTTTTGTTGTTTTTACAGTATTTACCTGATATGGCAGTGGACCATGTTGTCTTGGCATTTGGGGATTTGTCCTAGTACTTCCAGTGTTCTTTCCATAACGCACATGCTGTCATGGAAATATATTGGTCAATTAAGGCTCAACTATAAGAGAAGGGGAGGGGCTACTGTCAGCTCGGGATCTGTGAAATGTGGTGAACTTAGATATGCTGCAGTGACTTCAGTGTATGCAAACACTGCAAATGAACCAGAAGTAATCCAACAGAATTAAATAAACAGCAACCCCCTGGAAACTCAGCTTCCCATTTACTCTGACAGGAGATACAGACTTCTACAAGTGTGTGAGTCCGGGGTGGCACAGTAGTACAGTGTAGTAGTAAGAGATGCACTGAAGTGTTAGGTCAAATGGAGTTCCCCCTGTCTAGGGAGTCCCTGGCAGTGTTCTGCTCTGCTCCCCCACTTCCACTGTGGTGCTGTTGATGAAGAAATGATTAACCTGACCAGAAAAAGTCTTTGTTAACTAGTTCTGAATTCAATGTGAATTCTTTGGTGCATTTGTGTTAGCAACAACCTAAACTTGTGATAGAAATTTGGTTGTACTCTAAGTTACCTGGGACTGTTTTCATGATGTAGAACAGTGGTCCCCATTATTTTTTTTCCTGAAAGCAGAGTGATTCACACTCAATAACGTCTATGAAAATATGGAACATGTTTTAGCAAGCGATCTGTACGTCTTGTACCTTAGTCATGATAGCATATACTTTCATAGGCTCACAGAGGAAGCAGAACTACTAGTGGGAACCTTCCATTCTTATCAGTGGACAAGAGATTCATTCAGTGTCTGAGCAAATGAATACATAGTTTTTGATTATGCTTCAGTGTTACTCTGTTTTCTTATGGACAACAAAATAAATGGCTTATTTGCACAGCTGAACTCTTTTTCCATCAGTGTTCAGTAGATGCACAAAACAAATCAGATTTCTGACCTAGATGCGGTATTGATGAATTCTATTTGATGGGTTCAAGTTGCGCACCTTCTGTATTTTTGACGTGAGAATACATTGCTGTAAAATGTTGGTAATATGAAGTGTTGCAATGAAGTATTTTCACTAGTCACATACTGGAACAGAGATTTATAGGGCAGAGTTTTGTTGGACAGGAGTGCTGAACACACCATAACCAACATCTTTTCCTGACAGAAATTGTATGTTGCTGGCTAAAAGTTAAAGCATACAGAAAAGTATGATAATATATTTTTAGATCATTTATGTATTGGCCAATGCATTGAGTTTTGTGTCTGCCAGAAAAACAATGAGGTAAGCTGCCTTTAATTGCAGCATCTTTTTATAACAAAGGCAACAATATAGCATTATCAGAGAAATTAAATGCTGACATCTTTTAAAAATGTAGATGTGTATTTGAAGACTGACTTCCAGTGTTAACTTTTGTTCATTGCCATTTAGGCTGCAAGCCCTGGTCACTGTTCACTTAAAAGGAAAAAGCACTCAAGGCTGTACAGTGATTCAGACTTTATGTGTCTGTCTGTTCTTTATCCCCAAATATTTCTTGAGAGTATAAATCTCTGCATTTCTTTATTTAACTATAGTCTAGTACTTTGACCTGGGTAGACTTTCACTTCCTCAGTTCCATTTTTCTTGCAATAGGAAGGGAATAATACCTATTGTGCCCAGCACGGTAGGCTGGTGAGAAGTTCAGGAAACCTTCAAGTCTGTGAAAAGAGGCAGTATTTTATGTGTGAGTTTTAAACTAAGGTTCTGCCCAACAGGTCGTGATTTTTAAAGGTGATATGTTTGTAATTGGGGTTAAGTTAATCTCTGATTAAAAAAGAAAAAGAAAGTATAGAGATTTAAAAAACAAGGCGGGGGGGATTTCTTTGTAGAACCCAGTACTTTTAGCTGTGTACTTAAAACTTTAGTGCAACTTGTGTGGCTTTCGTACCTCATTTAAAAGCAGGCACATCTCTTGAATTGATTTTTGGATGATGGATAGATCATTAGAATGCTGTGGGGTCGTATATTGGCTGATTGCTACCAATTCTGTGTTAGCATGTTGTGTTGCTTTCAATTCAGGCAGTCATAGGAAAATAATAGCTATTGCCCTTTTAATGCAAAAGATCACAAGGAGCTGCTTATTTGGATGGAGAGCCTGTCTGAATAGAGGCAAATAATATTGGTCACTATGAAACCCTTGTTGAGAGACATCAACAGCTATTAACTCAAGTAGGAAGTTGGATGTCAGTTCATTGTGGATGCTGTTGGTCCCAGTGGTTTGTCAGCCATGTTATTGGTGACAGCTTTCTGTGAGCCGCTTGTTGAAAGCGCTCATTGAGCTATGAGGAGTTAGTATGTAAGGAAAGGTCTTAAAATGGGAAACACATATGGTTTCAGAGCAGGGGTGTGTTCAGACTTCAGTATGAAGTCAAGCTTGATTTTAGCTATTCTGGAATGCAAACCAAAATCCATTCAGAATATGATGAATAATTTCCAAAACTGAATTTTATACATCACTATTAAACTATTGTTAGGAGGCAATACATGCGAACCCTGCAAATTGTATAATAAACCTTTCACATCATTGTTTTTAAATGCCCCACTGATCTATGTGGATTAAGTGCAAGACTTCCATTCCATATCCACCCAACATGTTGAAACAGGAACCTGGTGTTAGTGTGTAATTCAAATATTCAAGACACTGAATATTCAGGCCTCTTGAGAGCTGGGACAGGTAGTGGTGAGCAAAACTCTTGTGAAAACTTAAGCATGATGAATATCAATACTACAAGAAGTTGCCTGGTGAGTTATGAACATCTGAAATGCATTGCCAGGAATAAGCTGGAAGGCTTATACTTAGAAATGGAGCTGTGTAAGTCAGTACACAGTGGTCTTTGAGGACTTGTGTAACTTTGTAGGCATACAAACCTTGGCTTAAGGTTTGTCAGATCAGAATAAGAAAAATAACTAAGCCTGCTTTTTCTTCCCAAGAATGTGATGAAAAGATGGCTTTGTCACACACAATCCCTGGATCACAGACATCAGGGAATAGATGTGATAACTTCAGGCAAGGCATGAGGTGTGTGGAGACTTGTATAGCTTGTATTTGCTTAAGTCTGTTTGTTCTGCAAATTTGAGGGATGGCTGTTTGTGCAGCACTTCCGTACCATCTAGTAAGTTCTCAATAACTACATACCATTTTTTTTTTTACATAAATGGAGCACACATTTTTAATGTCTCTAGTGTGTTTTGGAGTGGTGGAAGAAGCAGCGAAGCTGTCATGATTAATCTTGGAGAAAAAAAGAAGAGGATGTGTTTAAAAAAAAAAATCCTAGGACTTATAGACCATGGATATTTACATAGTAACATGAGTGCATTTAAATAAATGAGCTTTTAAAAATATGTTTAAAAGAGCAGAGTGTATTAGCAGGAAATAAATGCTTTGCAATCACAGCAGCCAGAATAAAACTGTTTATAGTATGTATGTGTGTGCTGATACAGGAAGCTGTTCAGAGGTTATATGGATGAAAAATTATTTTTTCATGTAGGAACAAGCAAGCCTTCTCCTAACATAAGTACCCTATGGTGAGATATACAGATTTTCAAAAAATATTGTTTGGCTCATGGTACTAATTATACATCCTGCCCTGGAGCATTCCTGGACCATGACCCTGTCAAACTATAGAACACCACTGGAACTGTTAAGTATACCCTAGTGGTTGTCCAGGACTGGGATTACCGTGCTCCAGGGAGACAGCCCTTGCTCACATATGAATAAAACTTATTATTCTTTCTGATAATCACATGCACCTTCATTCAATTACGCTCTAAACTGGAATTTGCCTAGGTAACCCATCATGAGGTTGCTCTGGTAAGTGCTCATTAGGGGAATTGTTGATAATATGATATGAGACTCTCTGCTGTGGCAACAGTTTAGGATGATTCTTACTTCAACTGCTGCTTTGAACTTATAAATTTCTAAAAAGTCTTAATCTAACATTTTCAATGTTTCCAGTTTGGAGTATCCTAAATGGAGGAAAAAATATTAATGTTTTTAATACTGTACTTAGACTTGAAGTTCAGACTTCAAGAAGCTGTTATATTTTTTTCTTTGTCTGTCATTATTCAGCATAAATGGTATGATTTGTATCAAGGTTCATTTAGGGGACCCTTTGTGGAGACAGAAGACCTGTGGGTATTTCTGTGGCATTAGAAGGAAAGAAAAAAAAAGTATTTAAATAGTCTTTGTTGATTCTAGAGGGTTCCACTTATTTTGAACTCAGTTCAGTCCAAGCTGCAGTATTGTCAGGTAGCATCTGACAACATTAATGTATTCTGAATGCAAGTTTTGCATCTTGACTATCCTAAATGCATGTTGAGCAAAACTGACTTCCAGTTCTGTAAATTTAGTACTTTGTTAGTGTACTGTATGGCGAGTTCCTTAAGCACATCTCCGGAGATATCAAACACAATATTTTGACTTTTCTGCTATTCTTCTGTCACAAAACTTATTGTCCAGCTATGTAGAAAATTCATCTTACAATCATAGAATCAGAATATCTAGAGTTGGAAGGGACCCATGAGGATCATCGAGTCCAACTCCTGGCTCCACACAGGACCAGTCCAATCAGAGCAGATGACTGAGAGCGTTGTCCAGATGCTTCTTGAACTGTCAAGCTCGGTGCAGTGACCACTGCCCTGGGGAGCCTGTCCAGGGCCTGACCATCCTCTTAGTGAAGAACCTTTTCCTGATCTCCAGCCTAACCCTCCCCTGTCACAGCTCCATGCTGTTCCCTGGTGTTCTGTCACTGGGTACCAGAGGGAGGAGATCAGCGCCTGCCCCTTCGCTCCCCCTCAGGAGGAAGCTGTAGGCCGTCATGAGGTCTGCCCTCAGTCTCCTCTTCTCCATGCTGAACAAGCCAAGGGACTGCAGTCTCTCCTCGTACGTCTTTCCCTCTAGACCCTTCCCCATCTTGGTTGCCCTCCTTTGGACACTCTCCAATAGTTTTATGTCCTTTTTGTGCTGTGGCACCCAAAACTGCACTCAGTACTTGAGGTGAGGTTGCAGCAGCGCAGTGTAGAGTGGGACAATCACCCCCCTAGACCAACTGGCAGTGCTGTGCTTGGTGCACCCCAGGACACAGTTGGCCTTCCTGGCAGCCCAGGCACACTGTTGACTCATGTTCAACTTGATGTTGACCAGGACCCCCAAGTTCCTCTCGGCATGGCTGGTGTCCAGTGTCTATGATGTCTAGCTTGTAACATGTGCGTAGGTCCAAGTGCTTCAATTTTTTTTTTTCCTAATGAACTGACTATTTCTCAGAAATGTTTTTGCTCAGCTTGAACAATAATGGCACATGTGGAAATCAGAAATTTATAAAACTAATTTATTTTTTTTGTTGTGGTTACCTTGTCTTGCTGACAATTGTTAATGTTTCACAGCATGAATTGATATCCCTGTGGATGATCAAGGTATTTCAGATTAGAATCACTGGCATATCCTGGTACCAGACTGTCTTGGAAGGGGGGACGGACTCGTAGTAGCTAGCAGACTTCAACTGTGTTTATTTTTCTTGTCAATAAAATCTGTTACATCTAAACAAAATCCTGTCACTGATATATAACCAAAGATCAAAAAATATAGGCAGAACTATGAGAAGGGTCTTGCTAATTTTGAGGTCCTGGGCAATCTTTTGTTAACATTTTAGCACTTTGGAGCTTTGTTTATCTTCTGCCCCCTATCCACAACATAAATCTTAATCAAACCCTTGAGGCTATTCAAAGCTGTAGGATGTTTAGTGTCATTTTTATTATCTTCTCTGAATCCCACTTAAAAATGCAGTGAACAGAGAAGACCACCGAAGAAGTTTGTTCATGAACACTGTTTTTCACAGTGTGTGCTTGCTCTAAATTTTCACATCGTAAAAATAGGTGATGCTAGATGTTCGTTCACAAAACTCACCGAAGCTTGTTGGACTGTTTAACTACAGTTGAAAGCACATCTTGACATTTTCCATGTGAGCTATGGATGATCCTCTGTTTATTACACTGTTAGGTTCTGGAGCTTTGTATTAGTGGAAAATATAGTCAGAACACCTTTTCAAGTTTCACTTAGATTTGTACAAAACTAAATATTTGACCGTTACAACTGCCATGAAGGTTCCTGTCTGTCCCTTTCTTGTGTAGTTAAGTACATTTAGTTAAGACACGTAGGAAACAAGTTGAGATGCGCTTCAAGATACGTAGATCTCGATCTTCTGTTTTCTTGCTGTTGATTGCAAGTTAGACTTTCTGTTTTCTGTAGCATCTTCTAAAATATCTTCTTGGCCTTTTGTCTTGATTAAACCCATAGGAAATGTGAAACTACTTACCTCCTTGCTTTTATTCTTGTTTGATTCTTCTCAGTGTGTCTAGCTGATACCAATTTGTTTGTCCTTTTGACTGAATGGTTTGCTGGTTCAGCTTTCTCTGCAGCTCCTAGTCTTGCTGTTGAGCCAGTGATAGATAAAATTGATGAACTAGCTAGATCCTCTTATTTCATCTCTCTGACATATCCAGACCAAGTTGCCCTGCAGAACAGACTGTTTTCAACTGTTTCTTCAACCAGCTTGAGAAGTGAGAAGGTGTCTAAAATGATCTTGAAGGGACATTCTACTTTTTTCTGTAGAATCCAGTAGATCATACAGAATTTAGTTTTCAGCTGACAAAATGGTTAATGCCATCTTGGCACGTCTGAGTAAAGAGACGGGTAAAATTATATGGTGTAGTGTATGATTTTTAGCACTATCTATATCTATAACTAGATGGTTATTGAAAATACTGAAAAAATATGAAGAATTAAATCCATTTTTGGAATTGCTTGAGGAATTAAGTGCTGATAAATTAAACTATCATAAGCAGCATTATCTGATTGTGGAATTTTAAGATATATAACTCTGAAGAGAACTCCTTTTCCTTATTCTCAAAATCGATGCTAGAATCAGTTAATATCCTCAGTGGAATCAGCTGAAAAAGGAGGAAGAGCTCTCATCTTAAAATCCAAAAGGAAAGTCTTAGCAGTGTGAGAAGATGGTGATGACTTGACTTTTCAGCCAATTATAACTGACACTTTTTATTCTTTATCTTTGCAAATGTTTTACAGAAGCACAACAGTGAACACATCTATTTTTTTTTTTATCCAGACTAGCTAGAAGTCTTGCTATCCTTTTATTCAGGAAATAATCTTCAGTACTTCATTATGCTTCTTTCCTAAATTTGTCTAGGATGCCATTTATTTTTAAGAAAAAACAACCGTATCATCTGCTGTTATCTTGCTGCTTGGTCAGTCTCTGGAACAGGTTACATGTTATGTCTTCGTTGACTATCTTCAATCTTTGCCGTATAAAATTATTTTGCTGTCACTTCAGCCATGTGTATCATAAAATGTATAGTTATTAAATAAAATCCTCTCCAAAACTATTCTGCTTGTAATCCTGTTTCCAATTGTTTTGCTTACATACCATCTTGGTTTTATAGATCGGATGCTATAGTTTTCACCGTCCTCTTTCTCTGCCTTGTCTCTTTTTACCTTTACCCCTAGATGCAGTAATCTAGATCCAGCTCTAGCTTTAAAATATTTCCCTTTTCCTGCCTATGAGAGACTTAATAGAAGCTTCTTGTGACTTCCTGCTACCATTATTATTTTGTTCTTTTGTACAAAACTTGTATGTTTTGGTTTTCCTAAGCTTATACTGAGACTTATTAATTCAGGACAATTGCCGTGTTAATCTGGCCATGGTGGTTCTGCACTGATACAATTACATATCATTAACCAAGCAGCACTTTGGGTTCTGTATCCTTATAGTAGGACATGTGTATCACAGTGCTTTACTTTACAAGGAGACAATGCAACTGATTGCCCATGATTTTTATCACTCTGGCTTTAAATCATGCCAATAACATCAAAAAGATGTTACACAAATGCACAATATTTCTGTCACTTAGAGAAAGGTTGGTGGTAATCAGCATCTGCTAGTGATGGTTTATTTTTAAATTATAGGTATGAGCCTTTAATATTTTTAAGAAATTAAAATGTTTTATCTGTATATGCACCCTAAATGGCTTGACATCTCTAATTAGCCTTGAGTACTTTCTAAAGTTTTTACCTCACTTACTGTAAACTTCCTGTTCTATTAGTTTGAATGAGTTCATCAGCACTTCTCAGAATGGAAACTTATATGCCAATAAGGCATAAGGGAATCTTTCAACAATGCCTAAAGCTGGATGCAAAGAGGAGGTGCATTTACTTTATTTGCTCCCACCCCGTTTGAATAGTGACTACACTACCCTAAGGTATTGCTTACAAGAAGGTTTCTTAAATGATGCTGCTATCTTTTCAGGTCTACTGAGAACTGATAGTATATCATGTTTATTCTTTAAAGTTGAGTTGGAGCTGCAGTTGGAGTAAGACAAAGGATATGTCATACTATTATAGTTGCAGCAATAGTAATGTAACTTGATAGTACAGTGGGACTAGGTGTTTGAGGCAAGGTGTAAATCTACTGCACAGCAGCCAGACAATACTGAAATGTATATAGCTTTTTAAATAAAATTAGTACTTCAAGCCCTTCTGACTGCATTTGGTTTAATTCAACATGTTTGATTGGTTTTAAGCTGTTGTCCAGAGGAACTAAAGGCTTCCTCTTTATGTTGTTGTTCCGTGTTATCCATGAAAGGATCACCTCCAAGAAAGAGGGATCTTCAGTCTAGGAAGAAAAAGCTGTATAAAGTCTCATACCAGAAAATCTAAGAGCCAGCAAGAATCAGACATGACATGAAGATTATAGATATAGGAAAGGGGAAATGACTTCCACTGAAATCTCCATTCCCCTCATCTGATGGAAGGGCACACTCAAGTCAGACAGGAATTAGGTGAAGATGATCTATGGTCTCTGTTATGCTAGCCTTGTCTTATCAAACTATTTTCATCTGAATATTTTCAGGCATCTCTTCAGTTTTGTTTAAAATTCCTCCACTCTTGCAGTTAGATTAACCATTTCTGCACTCTGTTTCAACACTAAAATGTATAAAAAGGCTTTTTTTATGCATACAGTTCCTTCTGTTTCATAATAACTTGTTTGTATCTTTTTAAGTATATAACAACAGGCTTTTGTCAAATTCTTCATGGATTCATACAAATAACCTTTAAATTTCGTGTAATAAGAAAGCTAGCTGAAGTATTTCTCCTTCAAAGTGCATTTATAAATTTGTCTATTGACACAGCATATTCAGTTCTATCAAAGTTTTCTCACAGTCCTCTTTTTGATTGCGAACATCCAAAGCCTACCTGCACAACTACATTAAGCGCAAAATTGCCGTGCAAATCCTCATCTTACTGATTGTTTCCCTTGTAGATAACAAGTATAACAAAAGATCTAAACCTGAATCCTGAACAGCCCTACAAACCTTTCTGGGTTGGTTTTGATAGATAGCAACAGAGAGAACAGAAGAGCTGAAGAGCATTTGAGGCTTGCTGCTGCTGTGGTTGAAGTCTTGTGATGATTGGAGTGTATGTCCTGTGTAAAGGACACATCCTTTCTGTAAAGCAAAGGAAGCATAATTGCTGTTCCACTGGTGCCAGACGAATAGCCAAATTTTTCTGCATGGATGAAAGTTGCTAATAAAGATGCATTGCTCTAAATATGCTCTTGGAAATGAAGGGAATGTTGCAGTGACAGTGGAATGTAGTACGGTAAATGAATAGTTGAAACTTAAATTATAAGTAATAAATAGTAAATTTTGCATTGCTGAAAACTACCTTTATAATTATTAAAATAATTATTTAGCTTTTTCACTCAAAATTAATTAATACTCTGGCTTGCAGCTGAAATTCTACTTATCTATGATGATGCTGGTGGTTTGCAGAACTACTACTGTGGAATGCAACTGAAAATATCAAACCTGCTGTACAGATTTTTTGGAACACCTTTTTGCAAACGTTCAGCTGCTAACTCCAACGTTACTGAATTTGAAATGCTGTCTTTTCCTTGCTTATTTTAATCTAAAATCTTCAAATTTGACTAATTCTTATGCTTTATTAAAATTCCTGTCTAAATTAAGAATTGATAATATAGTTGATAACGTTGATTTGGAAAGAAGGTACAAAAAAAGAAATGGAACAGAAATGTAATTCCAAGTGTTATTGTGTACTTCAGCTTTCAAATGGACATGGAAAGAAGTAAGGACTTTTTGACTGTATCCAAATGTTTAACTGTTGTTCTAATCATTAGGTAGAACTAAATATAGTTTTTATAAGAGCACTTATTGCAACAATTAAGTATATATTGCTGATATTTAATGGCTAAAAAAAATAAGCGGCATGTTAAATATTCAATGGCTGAGTATGTCTGGTAGAGCTATAACAGGTTTCAATAGCTCGTTTACAGCTGAAATGCGCATTTCAAAATATTTCACTTTCCTTTAGGCATCAAGATATCGGTTTTAAAACAGTTTGCTAATTCTTATTTTTGCTTATTGTTTTAAAGTTGAAATGAGAAAGTGAGAAATCTTGACAAGCATCTCTAGAAGCTGAAGAGAATTATTGTCTAAAGTCAAGCTAAAATTCCTTGGTTTTAGCCTTCAGAGATCTGTTTTTAAATACCATTTCTTGACATCAGTCTGCTAGAAATTGTACGCAGTCTTCGCATAATAAGCGAATACAAGAATATTGAGGGTAAGTGGAGAGTATCTGACATTTGTGTGGGCAGCTTGAGATACAATTAGTGATTTTAAATTTTTTTTTCAATTAGTTTTTTTAAACTAACATCATTCTATCTTTTCTAGTGAAAATAATTGAAATCTTAGTATGTGGTTCCCCGTCATCTTGCTTGTACTATGATGTGAAATTAATGTTTAGTACGTACACATTTTTTTTTACTTGTCATATCGGTCAGTTAAGGATGATTTAATAAGCTAGTTTCAATGCATAGCATGTCTGTATTTATGAAGCTCTTACTAAACCAAAATAATTTGGGGTTCAACTAATCCTTCAAAGAATGGCAGTCAGTCTTGTGGAAGATTATAGGGAAGATTTGATCCATAATCTACTGAAGTAAATTGAAAGAAATGTAGCTAATTGTGCTGTGCTTTGGCTCAAACACTGGAGGAGTTTGCTGAAGAACTCCTGCTCCCTGTACTCCTCTTCTCCCTCTTCTCATCAAGATAAACCACACACTTCAAAGGTGCCATCCTTCAAACGCTTATTAGACAGTTAGTCCTATTGAGTTAGTTCACAGAAGCACAGAGAATATTCAATACCAAGCATACCTATCGCCTCTTTCTTCTTAGAGAGTTCCTTGTAGACAGATATCAAACACTATTTTCACCTCTGCTGTACTACAGACAGATCACAGTAGTTGCACCAAATGTAGACAAGGAATACCTCGTAGTAAAATAACTTAAATACTTTATATATTTAAGAAGAATATTACATATAATTCAACTTGAATATCAGCTAAGGAAAACATCTACTTGGTTTTATTACCTGCAGTTTCTCATCTTAAAAGAAACAAAAATGCCAGATCCTTAAACTGCCTGTAACTGTATTTCATTATTAGAATTATTTCTGTTTTCCTTCTCTCAGGCTCTTAAAATTATTGGAGAATTTAACAAACCATCAATGGCTTATTTAATTGAGATGACCTCATGTTTAAATAAATTAGATTTTGTTAGAGAATATGAGACAATAAATATGAATCTTCATTGTATGTGTGACTGTATTCATTAGAGTTGCAAAGTCTTGCCTCACCTGAGAGATGATAGAATTCCCATCAAGTGTTGGGTATGACAGCAGGAGAGTTTCTCTTGCTTGCTAGGTGTCCGTAAATGCAGTGGAACGATGATCCAATTTGCACCCATCCACTTTGAATTTTCACTACCACCACCCACACACTACTTTGTCCCTTGTGGTTTTGGGTTTTTTTTTTTTCAGTGACAACAGTTGCATCATTCCATTGAGATCAGTTGGTCCTTGGCAGTAGCACGGTGAGCATCCTGAAAAGCTTGCCTTAATGTGTGCCAAGAGAAATGTGTGGCTAACCACACTCACAGCTCTCCAGTAGCTTCTGGAGACAAGTGGGACAAACAGCTTGATGGAGAACAGGATGACATACTAAGAACTGAAATCTGTTATTCTTTTTCATTTCTAATTTTTAACTTTTTATGATTTTTCATCACTTTTGAATAGAATCTCAGAATTTGCAAGATTTCTCAAGATTTCTAAAGCCTTGTTTCCTGTTTCAAGTAAGTAGGTGCCTGTTAAGAACTATGGCTAAGATACGGCTTTGCACCGTCCAAAGTCAATTGGACTAATTGGTTTAATTCTGTTGCCTCTGTTTGCTCACAACAATGATCCCTATCTTTCCCTACCAAAAGCGCCAAATTTTGACCAAATACTTTAATGTGAAGAGTCAATGAACATTTCTGCTGGGGGCGAGTTTCTGCAAAGTCGAAGGCCAAGTCAGATCCTACTTAGCGATTTCTGTGTAAAATTTCAGCTCCTTGTTTTGATGGCTGTTTCCTCCGCTGGGCAGCTTTTACATGCCAAAATCCATGGTGACAGTTTGGTAAGGTAACCAGGCATCGAAACCAATAATAAGCTGCTGAAGCATGTTTTAAAATTACGGTTTTGCTTATAGCTTTTGTTTCTTTGCTGAAGTTGGAATAAGAACCTGTTGTTTAGGATCTTACTGTAGAAAATATCACTTGAAATTTTCCCACCAAACTTTCTTTTTGCGAGCATGTGAAGATATGCAGGCAGCCAGGCTGCGGTGCGGGGTTAGTGCCGAGAAGCAGAGCCAGTGCTGGCAGCCTGTCTGGAGCACGCTGGAAGAAGTGCTTGGGGCTATTCTAAGTTGGCAACAGCTTCTTTGCTATTTTCTTGGAAATGCTGTGTGTGGCCTCACAGGCATAAAGGAGATTTAGGTTTTATCACCTTTGTGTTCAGACTACTTATCCAATATTATTAACGCACTTAGGATTGATAGTTTGGTCTAATTGCTCCCTGTTCTTCTGTAATATATACACACACTTGGAACTTTTTCAGTGCTGGATCTTAGCCTGCCTGCCTCCAGCTGCCTGCTCTTCAAGACCTTTACTGTACCAAGATATCAAATGAGTTCCTGCACTTGTGACTAATGTGTAAGGTGGGGAAGGTTCCAGTAATATTTAGAGAAGTAATTAAATCCCTGGATAGGATGTAATTTTTTTGAATAATTGCCAAGACGTCACCTTCAACTTTGAAATGAATGCTTTCTGTTGTGGTGTGTAGTCTGCCGCCTTCACTAGGGAAGGGCAAACGTACTTGGCTGCTTCTTCACTTTTTGTCTTTGTGTGCTTGTTTCTACAGAAGAGTTATTTTGCTTGAAAGTGTGGCAGATCTGCTCAAAGGCAGGAAACTATTCAGAATGATGTTCTATATTGTAGATAAACCTAATTTCTAAAAGAAGCATAAAACAAATTAAAAAAATTGACAGAAACAGATTTGAACTAGTTGTATTATTGTCAAGTCCAAAATATTTTGCAGTATCTCTTCTCTCCTAACTTCTCCTCTCACGTCTCTGAGATATGCGTTATGTTGTTTTATAGTTTTGCCTCTCAGCAGTGATGTTGAGCATCTTTGTTTTCACAGCTGGAATTGAAACTGGTTTGCTGCATTTCTGCCCTAGTTTTTTATTCATATAGCATATTTCACATCTTCACCCTTCATCCAGCTGCTTTGGCCCAGGGCAGTTAAAATAGTTCATACAATCAGTAAAAGGTACCTGCAAAACAAGGGCAAACACTAAATAAACGTTTTGCAAGAAATGCTGTTCAAATTACATATTTTTTTCTATTTGTATTGTGCAAGGTCTGTTTATATGACACATAAATTAGTTTGTAATCTTGTTCCGATCTCTGGAGAAATTTAATCAAAACTATTTTGAAGACACTATTTAAAGAGCTCTAGAATTTTTAACGAACTTCATGTGAATGTAAAACAAGATTGATGTTCCCACTGTAAGGGAGCAGTATTCTTGTACAGCAACAATTAGTTGATACGGACATGTAAATGAAGAGTATCTTTATTCCTCAACACTAGAATCAAAATTTAGTAATTAAAAAAAGAAACATGATATTCATTCAAGAGAATACTGACTTATTGCTCTAATTTGTAGACTGTTTTGATTTTAAATCCTCAAGAGTAATTGAAAAAGGGGAATTTACTTCTTAGAAAAGGAAAAAAATGCACTTGGGATTTGCAAGTCTGTACGTTTCTCTGGTTGAAGTCTCAGTGTATCTATTAGCTGCTTTGGAAAACAGACAAGTTTGTCTTTGTGCCTGACTTTTGCCATATTTTTTTTTCCTCATTTCTTACTCTGTTGGTACTTTCTTCTATTTGTGGATCTCTTAGATCCAGCTCCATTATAGATCCTTGACTTATTCTCCTTTCCAATTTTTTTCTGAAAGTGTTGATTTTGTCTTTTTTTCACATACAAACACCATTGGTGTTGTCTCTTCTGTCTTGCTGCCTTTTTCACTATGTTGGAGTTAAAAATTACTCTGGGAACTTTTAGATGAGAACTCCCGTTTTTCCTTTGCTATGTAAATTTTCTAGAGTCATCCAGGAATTAACTTCAAGGAAGCCTGTATGTGTTTTCTATTTGGTTGTTTTTTGTTTTGTTTTTGTTATCGTATGCATCTGAAATTTTTCAGCTCAAACTAATTTCAATAAAATTGAATTTTCTAGGGTCAAATTTGTCAGGAGATATAACCTGTCTAAATTCAGTCAGAAGGTGTTTACGTTAAACCATAGTCCATAGAGTCTGTGCCCCAAGGTATTATCAAACATTATATAATGGCAGGCTGAAGAAGAACATATTATGGAAATACCTGAGTCATTGAAGTTGAAAGGTCACTTTCAGATTTGCCAGATGTGGAACACAGTGTGAGGTAGGGAATCTCGTAGTGGTTGGTTTTGTCTCTGTTGCCAATATGGTTTGTAACGATTTGCTCTGAAGTTTGTGGGTATCACTATTGCTAAAGCAGCTGTTCCCTAGGCTTCTGTTCAGTGAGGGTGGGGTAGGAATTGCTCAATCAACAATATTGAATGTGTTCATATTCAGCTATTTCTAGAGCTCAGAGAAGCTTTGTCTTCTGAGTTGCCCGTAATTTTATGCCAAATGCAATTTGTATTAATGTTAAAATCTAGAATGTTGTTATATGGCAGTAAAATATTTGTCTTTTAAAATTATTGTAATCCCACAAGTCTTTTCTGTTCATGCTGATTGAAAGGAAATTTAGGAGTCTTTTGGTTACTTTGACCCACAAATTCCTCTTATGTAGTATTACAGCTGCTCATTTGCAGAGGCCACAATTCAATTTAGCCTTTTGTTTAGTTGGGGTGCTGTTGCTGCTGTCATCTTCCTCTGTTTCCTGAGCAAGTTATCAGCGAAACTCATGATAACTTGAAACAATTGGCATCACTTATAAAATAAGAGGTCTAGGAAATAATATTTTTTCTTCCAGATCTGTAGGACTTAAATAAATAAATAATGAAAATTGTAGATAAACTGATGAACTGACATGTGTATTGCTTATCCATACGCCAGACAGCGGTTTGCCCTACGGCATTTGTATTAACTGGTTTGCTGTTTATGTAAAATACCACAATGTGACACTAGCATAATAATGTGAGTTTTTGGGGTAACTGGATCTATGAGCAGGTGACAGATCATTTTGAAAAAGATGAATGGGAGTGAGATGCTTTTACTTACTGGAAGGGGCCTCGTCTTCTGTTTAGGCTGAAGAGATTAGTAAATGATGCGGCTGCCTTTCACATCCAAGCTTGCAGAAAAAGAGATCCTTGTGTTGAAGTCACACATTTCAGTGATATATTATCTGCATAGTATTTTCACAAATGTTAATGACAACATTACTCATATTTACATTTCTTTTTAAATTGGACATTTGGAGGAAAAATTATTTGGTAGTTCTCCTGTGTTATAGTTTCCACTTTCAACAACTTATTAACAAGTGCAGTCTTGGTCAGTACTGAAGTTGAAAGCACCTTACCTTCTTAAAAATGAGCTATACAAGGATAATGAAGTGCCTAATTATCTTTGCAGTTACAAACTTCTTCTCAAATACAAAATATACCTCCCACATAATTACTGGGATCAAACTATATTTTTAAATCATTAATCCCATTTAACTGGAATGCCTCCTAAAAGTCACCTGTGTTTTGGCACTATAAGAAGCAATTTTAGTTCTTGTTTGATTGGTTTGTTTTCAGGTTTTGTGTTGTTTTTTTTTTGCTTTACTCTGCACTGGGTTGTGGGTTTTTTTGCTTTTTTTTTTTTAGGTGCTGTCCATGTATTGGTCTAACCTGAAAATCAGTGTTGCTCTTTCAGATTGTGCCAGCTTACTCCTTAAGTTTGTCTTGAAGGAAGACACTGATAGAAACAAAACACAGCTAGTAAAATAATTTCTTTAGGATTCACTAAAAATAACTAGCTAGATAGTAATAGCTATGTGCTTTGACTCTTGTTAGGTGAGAGTGGTGGTTGTTCAAGATGTACTGATTTATCTTAGAATTAAAAATATGGTCATCAGACCTTGTTTTTTCCCCATTTATTTTGCTTTGGTTTTCACCTTTACCTGGTTGCACATTAGCTAGTTTCAAATGTCTCGTATTTCTGAGCCAAGGATTTTATATTTCTTCTTATTTACTGTTAGTAGGTGTAACTTCTGCTGCAGTGATGGTCCAGGTCAGGGACTAATACTAGTAACCAAAGTAATAGGCTCCAGATGCCTGTATATACTTTAAAATTATTCTTCATTGTATTAATGTTCCATTCATTCTCCCTCATTAATGTGTCATGAATCTGTCCCTGGCTTGCTTGCCATTTCTTTTTGACACCTCAAAGGATTTTTTTCTGTGTAGAAGGAAGTATGCATTAAAGATATTATTCCTTTCTTCTGTTTCTTGTCATCTTCAAGCAATTAGTCTGTGAAAGTTGGAAAGTAAACATACCTTATCATATTCTGGCCATCTAAAGTTGACCAGTTCTTCCTTCACTCTGTAAGCTATGGAAATAAATCATGGTTTCATAAGTACTCTTTGAAATGAGTCAGGAATAGTTTGATACCTGTGACTGAACTTCACCTCCAAGATGAAAGGGAGGAAATAGATGTTCATATAACCTTGACGTACTGGTTATAGTGGAATAATTTTTGGTTTAGCTTGAAAGAAATTTCTTCTTTTGAAAATCAAAAAAATTCTGTGATTCAGAAATTAAACGCTCTCTGAGCTGATGTGAAATGTTAGCAAGTCCTCCTTGTTTAATGGTGTTAAGTTGTATATACACCATTTAAATAGATAACCTCTTTCCGTGAATTGGTCTTCGGCTTCAGTAGTATGAGAGCTGCTCAAGCCTCAGAGGAACTGACCTGGCTTCCAGGGTGTCATGGTTTGGGTCACCTATCCCAGCTTCTTGTGAAAGTTAACTCCAGGGAAAGTTAAAGCCAAATCCAGGACACAGGGCTAGGGGTTTGGAAGTTAGAGTATGTGTTAGCAGATATGTGTGTCATAGGTCTGTAGGATGATTCTCTAGAGAAGAAAGAGACTGCTCCCTGGTTGCAAGGTTTTATCTGTCCAGCAGCAGTGAAGGCAAACAGCTCCCCAGGAGAAAGGGAAGTGGGAGCCAAGCACAGAGAGAGGCTGGTGGAGGCAGTGGCCTCCCCAAGGGGCAGACACACAGCACCTGAGTGAAGCTAGCAGGGCAGGCCCAGGTTTAGCCAGGGTTCCCATTGCTAAATGAGTCCATAGCAGCTAGGCATGTCCAAACTGAATCTGTGCATTGGATTCTGGATCAATAAGGCAGGCAGGCCTCAGTGGGACCTCCGCAGTGACAAAGAGGAGAGCCCCTGCTTGAAGCAGAGCATCTGAGGGAAGCCTCCACTGAATCTTCCTTTCCAGCACTTTCCTTATAGCGGTTCTTGTCTGTGACCTTGGCCCAGCCACAACCCGCCAAGCTCCTGCAAGTAGAGTGTCCTTGGGACCCTGCCCCTTGAGCCATCACAGAGGGCATTTTTAGACCTCTTGGAAGGTCTTGTCTTCTCTCCTGTTAGGTTCCTGGCTGTCCCTGATGTCGCAGGAATTCATGTACACTTTTAAGGATTCCATTTTGTAATTCAAACTGTGTTGTAGTTGGGAAACAAAATGGAATGTTGAATGCATGAGGCATTGGAAGCCTACTCGGAAGGCAAAATTAGTGAGTTTGAATTAAACTTTGCTGCACTGCACTTCCTAAAATAAATATTTCATTATTTCTTTAAAATGGAGAATTACGAAAATGTACTATGAAAGCCCTAGCGGTAAGGAGAGTGTTTGAAGTACTTAGCAGATTCAGTATCATATGCTTAATATGTATGGGTTGTTTCTTTAGTTCTTTCTATAATTTATAATGATGTTTTTTCCTTAGGGATTATACCTCTGCCCATTTTGAGATTAAGTTCTATGCCTAAGAATGTGCTAAGTCATTAAAAAAAATCAGCAGTTATTGTAATCTGTGCTCTATCTTTTGAAATTTGCAAATAGCAATCCTGTATAAATAATGCATATTCCTAGAATATTCTGTGTGAGAAAGAAACTCTACATCAAGGTGAAGAGGGGTTTCTCAACTACAAAAGCAAATTTACTGTTGTGAATTCAAATTAAAAGTTTTATCACAGTAGGAAAATTAATGCAAAAGATCAGTGTTGAGAGAGATTGTCCTCCAGTAGTATATCTATCAAATATTTGTGGAAGTTACTGTAATATAAAGATACGACATTGTTAAAGACAATATAAACCTGAAAATTACTTCTGGTGTTGTCAAGTCAAAAGCAGTTTGATTTGAAGAGTGGGTCTGGCTCTTGGATTTACTAGGAAAGAGACCAGCATTTGTTAGGAATGAATTATGGATTTGTGGAGTGGGAGGAGGGAGGTAGCTAGTTCAGTGAAGTTATTAATTTCCATTTTCTTTTGTTCCCAAGACTACTGGGAGGAAGAACTTCACTTGCACCGCTGAAAAGGGGGAACAAGCAGTATGTGATAAAGATGATGTACTTGTGGGATGTTGGGGAGAAAATCTTTCTTCCTGCCCCTGTCTTTAAGAAGAAAGTACAGGGTTGCAGAAGAACAGGCTGTCTTCTGAGAGTTTTCTTTTTATTTTTGGAAGACTTGAAACTCCTGTCTTTCCTTTTATGCCTTTTGTTACTGCTCTGGTAACGGTGCCATCGCGCTTTAAGAGGCAACCACCCAGAAACTGCTCACCTTAAGAAACTTCCTTTTCTAAGAAGCCAGTAGCAATCCATGTGTGGGTGTGAACGTGTAACTCAGTCCAGTGTCATCTAAACCTGTTGACCTAAAGGCAATTTAAGAGGAACACAGGGATTATTCTCCATGGGTATGTTTGTCTTGTGCATGGCACAGATGCACAAAATAAAGCTAAATGAGATAGTTTGAATTTCGTACACAGGATAGTCATGTCAGTGTAATGTACTTCATACAGCCTCATACCCATTTTAACTGCCTGACACAGCTTGGGTCCTAGGCACATACCACACCATATGCTGCATATATAAGTGGTCAACAGCTCGTGGTAATTTTCTATGGTAATTTAGCTAATCTATGAACAGTGAAGTCTACATGTCTGTAAATCTTGTCTAAAATAGTCATATCGAGGATGAAACTTCCTCTTACTGGAAAAACCTGCAACTATTTAACAACACTGAACTAGCTTAAACGACCACAATCTGATGGGAAAAGGCACTTATATCTCACTTTGGAGGAGTTCTGGGAGGTTTTCTATTGAAAAAAAGAAAAGCTCAGAAGACTTAAAACATGTGTTTTAAGTGTCTATTTCCACTGCTCTCAGTTTGAGGTGTGCTGCACCAAAATGTAAAATTGTGATTACGGTTCTACACAGAATGTGTTTTTAAGTGATTAATTCATTTGGACACTGAAAACGTTTTTCTGGTGTAAAAGAAGGAAGCTATCTCTTTGTAAGGTATTTGTCTCTGGTGGGTTGACATGGGCCAGCGGCTGTAAGCATATTGCAGCTGCTTCCTCCCTTCTTCCCAGTGGGACAAGGGAGAAGATAAGAACAACAGAAGTGAGAATACTTGTGCCTTGAGAAGAGGTAGTTTAATAAGCTATGTTTATAAGCTATAAGAGAGGAGGAATGAGGAACAGACAGTAAAACAAAACAAGTGGTGCAGAGGCATCGCTCACCACATCTCACAAGTAGACTGATGCTCAGCCAGTGTCTGAGCAATGGCAGCCGGAACACTGCGAGGTTATCAAGGCTGTTTTAGTCAGAAATGCAAAACACAGCACCATAAGGCTTGCTAGCTAGGAAGACAATTAACTCCATCCCTGCCAGACTCAGTCCAGTCTCTTATGCTAGTATTGCATCCAGCCTTAAGATTACAGATCTGTTATTCTAGGGTATGCCAAATATATACAGAGCTCTTTAGGACTGGGACCATCTTCTAGAACAGTTAAAATGTAGATGATGTGTAGATACAATAAATAAGAGCATAAAAGGATATAATACCAGTTACCTGACCACTTGAGCAGTTTTCATGCCACTTGGATATTATCAGCAATTATATCTACATGTAAGTGTTCTGGCTGCATCATCCAGCAATGTGTATTTTTAAACAATAAAATATTATCGTTTTATGGCACTTCACACCTCATTATACAGAAGAAGAACCTTTAGCTAATACTTTTAGTTCTACTAAGTTAAATTTCTTGTTTCCTTATAGAAGTCTTTCAGACTTTGCATCTTTTAAATTTCTGAAAGACGCTACACAGGGCATTAGGTATGGATTAAAACAACCTATGCTGTTTTCACCCTTAATCTCACTCTTCTTCTTTACACTGCTAAAGGAATTCTTGGCTTTAAGAAGGTTATAAATGGGTGGTAGGGTGGCAGACCACACTCTCCCTCCAAGGAATCATTGGCAGTGTTTTCAGTAGCATCTATGACACAAGCATAATAAATATGAAAGAAGAAGCTGTAACGTAGAGTTATAGTAGCAGTAAAAAAAAAAAAAAGGTATGATTTCTCACCGTATGATTTACATGATTTTTCACACCCAGGAGTAGGAAAAAACCTGTAAGATTTCTCTGCTGTTGCAGGTCAGTATGCCAGCTCAAAACCAGATGTGGGGTCACTTGGGAAATTGTGGGATAGAGGGGTGCAGATAGCCATGACAGTGCTTATCTGCTCACTGTGTACCAGGAATCTTCTCTGATTTCATATAGGAGTCTTTACTGCCTCAAACTTCTCTCACATCTGGCTTGTGCTCAGCAGTTACAAAGATAAGACTGCAATTATTACGATCTTTTATGTGTGTATATATCATCTTGACTGCAAAAAGCCCTCAATTAGATAATTTGCAGTGTGCAAGGGCAAGTAAACGGCTTTTATGTCATAGATGAAATTAATTTTTAGTAGTAATCTGGTTCTCTGGTTTTCCTTTTCAAATGAAGGGTTAGAAGTAAATAAACTGACCCTGTCAGTTTTAATCCAACCTTTCTCATCAGAGAGAGCGCTTGACAGAGTTAATAAATGAATATGACTTGTTCTTTTGAATCTTGTTTTTTACCAAGTAAACACTAGTGCTGTAATGATAGAAAAATCCCAATGAATAATCCAATGAATACTGGTTGTTGGAATTTTTAGGAAGTTTGAAACAGTGCTGCAGATGTCACCTGCCTATTGCCAAAACTGAATGATTTATGAAATGTTTGAAGGAAATGCTGTATGTGATATTTTCTGAGCAAAAGCAATCGTATTCCTTGGGATTTGGGAGTCATGAATGATGAGACTTGCCTTTGTTTCAAGTAGACTTTGATTCCCCTTTCTGCTGAATCATTATGCTATACTTTCCTTGACACTGAAGAGGCTATTTTGAGAGCATATGGCCTGGAAAAGTATTGTTAAGCAGATGTAACAGAAATTCTTCTTATAATGGCTCCAAATAATTCAGACAAATATGTCATGGATGGTTGTTCCTGACATGAGGGAGTATATAATGTGTGCAAACGATGACTTGTGGAAGACAGACTTTGAAGAACCTCATTCTTTGCAGTAACTGAGCTCCTATGTACAACTGCGTAATGAAGGTGATTCACCTATGTTTCAGGGGTTTTGAAGTTGCTTCAGCTGAGATTTTTAGTGTTTTACTGTCATACCAGTCTATACCTAAATATTCAGTTGAAGGAGGATTTAAATATTTTTAAAGGTTTAGGTTTGGGGCTTTTTTCTATAGACTTTAAAAAATAACTCTTAGTGACAAAATAAAGCAACCTTTTTAATGTAAGACTCGGTTAACATCTGTTTGAAAATGTTCATGCTGGTTCTGGTAGTGACAAGGTAGAAAGAAATGAACTGTTGCCTTCTTAAAACTGAAATGATAAATGTGAAGAAATCAAGTAATTCTATTTCATGCATTTGGATTGAATGATGATTTTATAAATTAATTTCAGGTGCTGTTTGCTGTGGCTGTTTTACTGAGAAATATTTATATAATTTGTTTGGATTTATTGCAAAAAAAAGCATGTAATGAATTGGAGTCCTGGCTTTGCATATAATTACTAAATGCTTCATTGTGGTGGAATGGTGGTGCAGATCCTGGAATTTTATGCATGGAGGAGGGGTTAAAAAATAAAGTTTTGAGTGTTTATGGTTGAATGTAAAGCTCCAGCTGTGATCAATCCATGTGGTAAACTGGTACGTATTAATTGTTAGTTTTGTATAAGCTGATCTAGGCTGAAGATTAATTTGGAAAGGAAAAAGGGACAATGTTCACCTCAGAATTAAAAGTCTCAAGGATTTTGGTTGTTTTGCCATCTATTCTTTAAAAATGTGTATTTGAGTTGGCATCAAATTTTAGTATTTGTTGACAAACTAATAAACATAAAAGAAAATTAGAAATCAGGTCCAACTTCCCTTAGTCCAACCAAACCTGATCCAATTATCTAGTCCTTCACCTCATAACTGGCAAAAGGATCTGAGTGGAACTGTAAATTCATAATGCGGGGCAGCATAAATTGAATTCATCCGCATGATTCAGATTCTGTGACATCATATGGTTGCAAGAGGAGGCAGTACATAGGAAAAACTAAAGACGTTTGAGTAAGATGATGTTAAGGGACATGGTAAGATGGTTACTTGGAGGTTTGCCATGAAGGATATGTCTTCAATATCACATCCTCAAGGATATAGGATGTTTGCAATGGAGGAGAATACAAATCAAATTTCCTCACAGATCTAATAGAAGAATGAGCTATGAAGTCTAGATGGGGTGGAAAAGGGGCTGCATTCTTACAAAACCTTTGAGGAGAGAGAGACAAAAAGAAAACAAATATAAATCTTTTGTTATTTGCTTGGAATTTTTTTACTTCACTATCCTTTAGAAAAAAGATGCAATTTCAAGATCTCAACCTGTAATATCCTTGGCAAAAGACTGTTTTATAGATCTTGTTTTTTAAAAGCAATTTATTTTAATGCAATTGAATTAGCAGATGCCATAGAATTAAATTCTGGGATGCTGTAGAAATAAAGAAGGCTACATGACACAGGCCTATCTTAATCACAGTAGGTGCTTTTTCATCTTTTCAAGATTGTGTTCTCAAGTTTCCAGAATGAATAATGTGAGAATGTCTGTGGATTTAGTGTTTAATACCTTTAAGTGTTTTAAATCACTTCAGAACTGTAGGTGAGTCACGCTCCTGCAGGCTTCATTTGTAACCCTGTAGATAACTAACCTTCACGCAGCCGTTACTGGATGGCAATGCTTCACCAAGTGGAACTGAGAGGTGGTGAGATCCCATAGCCTTGTAGAGATAATCTCAATCTTGTTCTTCTGTAACAACAATATAGAATGTTTTCATTGTTGTAAGATGAGTAAGATGTAGTTGTGGGGAAGATGGTACTTAAACCTGCTTTTTTCAGTCTTTGTAGAAATTGTTGAGCTGTGTACTAAAGTTGAATATAAACTGCTTGTGAGAATCTAGTGTGTTCTGAGAAATTAAAAGCAATCTATTTCTTGTTCATGCACTTTAAACTATTGCAGACTGTGCTACTATCACTGTGTAAGTCTTACGACTGTACAGATATCAATTTTCTGCTTTGTTTACTGTAAGTGTTTCCTTTGGCATAGGGACTTAATATTGAAAGCAAACTTCAAACATAAAGGAACATTTAAGCAGTGGTCTGTTGAAGCAGATTAGAACAGTGGCAGTCTGTGGTGCTGAGTAAGTGGTTTCATGCATTTCGTTTTGTGAGTCTCTAACAGGTTCCTGGCCAAGTAAGTGTACAAAAATGTATTTGTTGTATCTGTCTAAATCAAATATAGGAAAAGAAAGCCAAAGGGATGTAATCTCAGAGAGATGGAGAGGGAGAAGAAAGGCTGTGTAATCTCCATCCTTGGAGATCCTCAGAGCTTGGGTGTATAAGGCCCTGAGTGAGTGGACTGAACTTTAGATTTGGCCTAATTTGAAGACTTGGTTGTACCTGGTGGCCTTGAAGGGTTCTTTATGACTGAAGTTGTTCTATGACTCCGCCATCCTATGAATAAAGTACTACCAGTTGCAATGGTATTTTATTTACAAAAGTGGCTTGGAAATACAATGTTGAATTAGTAACATCTTACTGTTTACATTAAAAACTGGCAAGATCAGATTTGTAACACTTTTTAGTGGAAACCAATACGAAAGTTTTATCGACAGAGTTAGTTTGATTGTCTTGGAAGAGGGAGAGGATTCTTTTGGTAGCTCACATCAATTGCTTCAATTTGGGCTCATGAAGTTGAAGACTACGAAAGCAAGATGTACAGACAAAGTTTTTAAAATCTCACTTGTATTTTTTTATGGTAAAATGTTGATTTGATATTGAAATGACAAAAGGAGGAGAAATAATTATATATGTGTGTTTTCCTTACAGAATAAATAAAAATGAAACTTCCTAAAACGTAGGGCTGACATGAAAGACTTGATCCTTGCCATACTGTGATTGCACCACTGCAGTTTGCTGAAGCATTTGCTGGAAAGAGCAATTACACTAAAAGATAATCAGCACTTCATCTCATAATTGTGCAGACTGTTCAAAGCTGTTGGAAATTCTGCAGAGCCATGTGCGCACATTTGGCACACTGCAAATAGTGTTAATTTAACAATAAGAAAATGCTTGCAAATCATGATAAGTAGCAGCAACTGTGGCACTGTGTACGAAGGACTGACTATTTTCTCATGGTTAAAACTTGAGATTAGAAATCTAGGTTCTCTTACTTCCTCCAGCACAAATGCAAGTCCTGCTTTAAACCAGGTACCTCGGCTTGTTTTCCAGGCTTGGTGAGCATCCAAACCGTCTTTTGAGAACTTTCAAGACTGAGCTTGTGATAGAAGTGTTCAGCACATTAGGCTTCCACTTGTGTTACTCCGATTCCCTTTTTGTAATTCACAGTAGTTCTTACTTCATTTCTCTGATTATTAGTTAATTCAAATGACAGACACAGGATTGGGACCAAAGTCCAGGACCCAGGGTTCCCAGTCTGAGCCATATGTCCTCATTGCAAGAACACTTATGATCCCATTTTATTTTTTCACCATATGCTTGTACACTTCAGTGATGATCTCTAGTGTAGAAGTATTAAGTCTCAACAGAAGTAGTGGAGTACGCCCCAATCCCAACCTAGTGGTTTAACTTATCTCAGGAAAAGTAAGGTGACAGTGAGGATATGAATCTCCTGCAGGCAGAGAAATTTCACTGTCACAGGTTTTTCTTACAAATTTGGTTGCCTCTCTTCCTCGCTTTGTTTTTGGTGGTAACCTTTAGAGAGAGTTGAGTCTGGCAGATTGTAGAGCTGCACTCCCTTTTGCAAGGGGAAATTATGGGCTTCAGGAGCTGCTGTCAAAAAAAGTTCATTTGAAGCTGAAAGGCAGTAGTCAGCACAAACTTCAGCTTTGTGAGCCTTGCTTCCTTTTGGCTATCGGCTAGTTGTTTCTGCAGCAGCAGCATATTATACCACAGCCCACAAAACTCAAACATCAGTTGGAGTTTATTGCTGTTAACAGTTTGAGAGGATCCACAACCATTGTGTGGCAAGGATAAGGCTTGTGAAGAACTCATGTAGGCCTTTAAACTGCAGGGAAATCTGTTGCACCGTGATTCCATCACGTGTATTTTATGTAACTAATAGTCAGTGGTCAGCACTGTGTGTGGAATACATGACAATACAGCAGTAGTACTTGTACCTAGCCAAAAATCTAGGTTTATTTTGGGGTTTGTTTGGTGTGTTTGTTTTGTTGTATTTTTTTTTAATGTTCATCCAGTGGTAGCTCAAAGGCAAGTGTTTAACTATGGCACTGCCAGTGTTCTCCAATGGGCTGAAGGGCCTGATCCTGGAAAATTATCTATTTCTGGTGACCTTAATCTTATGGGGCAAGAATTCCTATGTAGCATGATACAGGTGGTGTTAGTTCAGAGGATAGTTTAAATTAAACTTATGCTGTTAAATAGTAAAGTCTATAAAATTCAGGTTATGTTCTGTCTTTTCCTGTAGGAAGTGCTGTGTTTTGTGAAATTTGAACGCAGATAATGATGAAGCTAATGGACTGTGGGTGTTTTGATGCTATTATGTAGGATTTCAGTGGGGATATCTTGTAAAACCTACAGTTTATTATTACAATTAATTTTTAACCTGCAAGACATGGAAATCTTAAAACAAAAAACAAGCTGGAGGAGTAAATGAAGAAAGCTAGAGAGCTATATATGTGTATATTTATGCATTTACTAACCTCTGACTTGGTGACAGTGAGACATGTGGGGAGGACATAGTCACCTGAAAACACTTAGAACAGGGATGTGCTTTGAAGGTAAGAGTGGTGTAGAATATCTGAAGAATGGGATAAATTTGTTTTTCAAGACTCGGGTAAACCTTAATAGTGAGGGCAATGCAGTTTCTTAGTGAGAGTCAATTTACTTTACGGTTGCTGGAAGGTAGAAAATTGTATAATTCGTTTACCAGGGATCGGTTTATTCACAGTAACTTGTTGAGTTTCTGTACTGGAGTATCAAATGCTCTTTAATAAAACCAAAGGAACAGAATTTCCTGAAAAAATTTAGTGTTATCGAGACAAAACCGAATTCACATGTGGGTTGAAAAAAATAATCTGAGTTAATGCCAAATATGAGCCAAGTGCCATACCTGACAAATCTTGACATCTAAATTTGAACAACTGGTTGTGTTACTTCTGAGTTGTGCCTACTGCAGCACGCTAGGTTTGAGATGGTGTCATGGTGGGACGATTTTGTCATTCTGTTGCTTGGACAATCCTACTGGCTAGAGACTGAGAGGCTGGGGAAATAACTGGGAGCTAGGCTGTGGTTGATGGCAGAGTTTTGGTTAAAACCTGCAGATTGTAAGTGGGTTTCCATAGTTGAAAACTGTTTCATAGACAAAATAAGAAAATGCTGTTCTAGCTGAAAATAAGTAATATTTTACAAAATCTACGTATAAATGTAAGAAAATGTATTTCAGATTTATCTTAAACACTGCGTATGTTTCCCTGTGGAAAGACAACACGCAGACTACTGTAATAAAGCTTCTGTTGAGAAACACAGCTGTGGAATAAACCTTGACCCTTTCAGGAAATAGAGAATTTTGTTTTCATGCAAACAAAAATTATAGAGGCTTTTTAGTGTGTGATATTGTGTCTGCCTGTGAACATAGAATCCTCCTGAATGAATGCTCTGTTATCTGGAATATGCAAGTAATACCCCTGTCTGAACAGGGGTGGTATGTGACTAGGTAAGGGCTGAGCAGAATAAGAAGGGGAGGGAAAAAAAGGTAGAAGCAGTAGTCATCTTAGTTTGAGCATAAAGGTGAAGCAGTGGATATACTCAGGGACACTGGAAAATTAAAGGTGACTTTTATATCACTGATGGATTTGCTGAAATCATCTGCATCAGTAACTCAGTGTGAGCATGATGTCTGATAGGATTCTGAAGGCTTATTGATGGTAAAACCCATCAGCTAGGGCTGATGTTCTTAAACTGAGAACTGCAAAATTCATATATTGGACAGAGAGAACCTCATAACATTTGTCTTTCAGTTAGACATCATAATTTTAAGTTGAGTTTATATAATGAAGATCTTACCATCATCTGGGCTGCTTGCACTGAGCCTTGCTGTATGTATGTGACTAGCTTTCAAAAGCAGAATAAAAATACATGTGTGAAGCTGGTTCCTGTAGAGACTTGCTGGAAAGTATTCTGCTTGCTACTCTGAGTAGGCTCAGTGAACTGGGAAAAACATTTGTGTCTCTCCCAAAGCTTGCACCACAGCAAGTTCAGGTGCCTAATATTAGACACCTAAATAAGCCATCTGGATTTGAACTTCCAAAGTTCCCAATAAAGAAATTAATGCAAAAGGAGAGACAGTTCCAGTAACACTTGGGAGGGATGAAGTTATTTGAATTGCTCTTGTCAATAATTTTATTTTGATCCTAAAGCTGAGGCTGATACTCTGCTGACCAGTAAATACTGTCTATTGATTCTGTCACCTGAATTAGTCTCCTGAACTGCATCCTACTTTCCCTTGGTGCTTGCTTTCTTCGTATTGGATGCAGGAGGGAGAAGGAACTTGTAATTATCGTTTAGCCTTTTCAAACTTCAGTTTTGGCTGCATAAAACTTAACCAAATGCATAGCCTGTGTGAATAGCAGTGGTGCTTAACACAGGGTAGTTTCATCTGCGTTTGGTAGTGGAGGGCTTGAGGTGCATCTAAGTAGTACTTATTACGCTATGTTGTTCCTACTGATTGGGATATTTTAGTAGCCTGTGTACAGCCTTTTATTCTTTTCACTGAAGAAAACCAGGCACAAGTAAGATCATTTTGATAAAGCGAGAATGAGATGAGTTTTATTTCTGAAGAAATAGTGTTGTCATAAAAGTGTGTGCCCCAAAGGCAACGTTTTCCATTAAGAGTGGAAAGATTTAGCGAATGTCTATGAGTGGGATACCTTCCCATCAGAATGGGGTATCTTCTGGTAATAGAGAGACAGTGAGTTCCAGGCACACTTACAAGTTTTTTTAGAGAGCAGATACTTGGAGAATGGGGTTTTTTAGACCTGTACAAACTCTAGTATAACTGTTACAACGTTTTTCTCAGAATCTTGCTTTTCTAATCATGATTCTATTGAGTTCATCCTTCTGTTTGTTTAGAATACAAGATGTTTTAGAAGGTGTTTTGATCAGATCTTAAAACTTCCCAAAAGGCAGTTTATTTTCAGAATTAAATAGCAGAATCCAAATGCTGTTGGCTAACAAGCATGTTGTGTTTTATCAAAGTATCAGCTTCACTTTGAGTTTTTTTTCCCTTACCTTCCTCCTGTAGTGTGCTCAAGATGCTCATTTCACTTGTTAGAATTTTAATTTGATGGAGAATTGACATTTAGATTAGCTTTTTTAATTTTTTTCCCATGTAAGTGATGACGTTGTGTTTGAGAGTTGCAGCCCAGGTGACCCACCTTCTTTATCCTCACATTACCTTGGATATCTGTATTATAGCCCAATCTCTTGACCTTGGTAGAGAGAGTTTTTCATTTATTAAGTAATTTCCACTATTGAATGACACAGATCATGATTGCCAGCTGTTGCTAGAGATGGCGTAGGAGACTGAACTGGTGGATTTAAGCTACCACACTTTAGATATTATCACACAGCAGTGGCTGTAATAACAATCTGACTCTTGCTTGCACAGGGAGTGTAGCTGTGGTGTTCACTGTAATGATGGTTGCTTAGGCTTTTCTTTACAAAGACCCAATATTCAGTCAAAAGTTTATGAAAAAAGAAATGGTCATAATATTTCCACATGGGATGTTATGAGTGTGTTCTTATTTTTCTAACCCTTTTCTGTGGAACAAACTGAAAATTGTAAAACAAATTTCTAAATTAAAAAAATAAATAAATAAAATGGAGCCACGGGGTTGGAGGGTTTATTAAATTCTAGATCTGGAAATATTGATACGAAAGTTGAATGGGAAACTGTCCTCCACGTCCCTGAGGGAGAGTAAGGGTCACCAATAAGAGCAGGTTGAACTGTCCCCTCAGATGATGGACCTCATACATTTCCTGTGCATTGAGGTGACCTCAGGAAAGTCAGATCATTCCCAAGAACTCCAATTTAATTCTTCAACTTCATCATTGCCCCAAAATTCAGGGTTGCTTCTGGAATCGTGACCACAGGATCAGTTAGGTTGTTCCAAAGCTTGGTTATCGTCTCAGGAAAAAAAACCAAACAGCCGGTTGGAACCTCCTCTGTCTCAAAGTGTTACCTCTTGTTCTTCTGCCATGCACCTAGGCAAAAACCCACGTCCTATTAAGTCTGGCATGAAGTTTGTTCTTTCGTTCACTGGCATAAGTAGAATTGTAGTGTGTGTATGTATATACCATAGGCTTTTATAACTTCTCACTGTGAAATCCAAAACTGAGATGGCCCAAAGAAAACACGGTTGTATCTCAAAAACATAAGCAAAATATGAAGAATAAATTTAATGTTGTACTATAAGAGGCTGGTGGGAAAAAGGCACTGGTCAGGAGAAAGTATTTTAAGAGAGGATGCAGACATTCTTTTTCACAGCTTAGAGCTGTCCTGCAAATGGTGACTGTGTGGTTGTTTCTCTGTTCTTTTTGACTTTCTATCTTCAACTTGGCAATCTATTAAACTCTTGATAAACTTTGTAACACCTATAACTCTCTCCTTTTAAGTAGTAAGAAACTTTTTCTGACAAACTTTGAGTTTTAACATTTTTGTTAAAGTTGGAACAAGTCTTTTCCCCATCATTACATTTTAACATTTCACATTTCCAAGTATTTGGCTAACACAGTGTTACTTTTAATGAGAAAACTCAAAGTTGATTTCTCGCCAGCTGTCACAGTCAAATAACTTGGCATTAAAACCTATCAGAGAGAAGCTGTAAAATGACATCAATGCCTAAATAAAAAGTTTGTTAGGAAATGTATAGAAATTATGTGTTTATAGTTTCAAAGACAATTACATCTGGATTATTATTTTTTTACCTTTTATCTTAAAATATTTTAAAATGCATCACAGTCTTACTGAAAATATTTTATTTCCTTTGACTTTTTTGAGCCCTGTTCCCAATTCTCTTTTCCTTCCTACTGCAAGATTCTGACTGTCTTGGCATTATTGACTGACTGCTTCATATTTTAACAGTCAAACATTAAGAAATGCTGAGTTTCAAGATTTGTGTCTGAAGATGTTCATTTCAGGTGTACTCTCAGTTCTCAGAAATGCCATTTCCAGAGGGACAAGTTCAAAAAAAAAAAAAAAAGCAATTTAGCGTAGTATTTAACAACCTTCCAGAAGATGAGTTGGTTTTCCTCTTTCTTGGGGGTATTGAAAGTACTTGTTTGTTTTGGGGCTGCTTTTCCATTGGAGTCCCAGTGCCAGAATGGTAGAACATGGCACTCAGTTTACCTTAAGTTTTTTAAAAAACATGGCTTACTGGGTAGTTTGAGAGATATAGGAGTGATATGAATGGAGACATGTAGGTATCTTTAAAGTAATTATTAAATTTTTGAATTATTTTTGAAAGAAGTCACAGTTTCTAGAAAAGTGTTTCACTTGTACACATCTTTGTCAAATGTAATTTCTGCTAATGCGAGAAATTTTCATCTTAAACGCCCAACAACTCCTGCCCCCAGCTTTAGCTGATGACAGTAACTGTCTTTGCTTTTGAAGGCAAAGTTCAAAGCTGAATACCTGACTATAAAATTAATTCTTGGAGAAATCAAAGGGAGATATAAAATACAACATAGAGTTGTCACAATTGCTGTTTGAAATGTAGCTTCAGAGAGTGACAAAGACTGAATGTTCTAAGAGCAGGGTGCAGTATTAGGTTCAGCTGGACGTGCTGATGGGTGGTGCTCATTCTCTGCTGCGGGCTCCTGGTGTTCCCAGTACTTCACCTTTCTTGTCATTTGCCAGCTTTGTGAGAACTCATCTGCTTTGGTGGGAAGAGATATGTCATGATTGCTGACTGCTTTTTTGTTAGGAAGCTATTACCATGGACAAGTTGTCCTAGTTTAAGTGGCCTTGCCTTTCAGAAATGCTGGGCGTGCACAGTGTGGATGCAGTGTGTTTGGGACTAGGGGTAGATGGAGATGCTGAAGACTACGAAAAAGCCATTTTTCTTCAAGTTCAACTTCCTATGAAAGCCGTGGGTACCTTTCAAACTAAACCCAACACTACCCTTTGGTATTGTAAAGCTTTTTCTTTCAATTTGTTACAAAAGAAGACCCATTAATTCGATGCTTATGAATGCTTAAACTGTTAGGGTTAGTGTTGGTTAAGTATTATTGGATGAGGTGTATTTTCATCAGTGCTCACTACCAAATGCGAACTGTACTCAGAGCTTTTGTTAGAGATTGGTGTTACACGATTCACCCATGATGCACTTTTTCTGTGTGTAATATTAGCTGGAGTAATCTCTCATGTATTTTATAAAAAAACCAATATATTTACTAGGAAGTAGAGTAATACTCTTCAGTATTACATTGTTATATTACACATGATATTGTGGGTGCGATTCATTTTTTCAATCGAAATGATAGAAGAAAGTCCCAAATTTGTGGCAGATGTGAAGTTAGGACATGGCCTTTGTGTGTCATAGCTTGGGGCATGGTTTACCCTCCACACTGACTCCTGTAGAAAGCTTTATTTACCAAGGGCTTTAAGCTGCTCTTCTGTGTTGTATGGCATTTCAGTCCTGTGCTCTTATTCGTGTGTACGGGTGAATATCTTTCATTCTTACGTAAAAGCACTTTTGCTCCAAAGTACGAATCAAAGCTTTATGGCCTTTTGTGGTGGGAGTCAGGAAAGAGCTTACAGAGTTTTCAGCCATGCATTCCGCACAAGGCAGCATGCTGCACTCACAGCTGCAGCAGGGCCTTCCCCTGGCTCCTTAAGGTATAAATTAAAGAACTGAACAAACACAGTACCCTGCAGACTTCCTCCATCCCCTTCCTGCTCCAGACCCTGTGCTTCCCAGTGCAGGGTGCAAAGCATTTTTCTACCCATGGCTGCCCTCCAGGCATTTAATTACCCACACAGCCCTGGCAGGGAGGTCAGCGTGGCACTGCCTGGCATGCCTGGCTGCAGGTGTAACCTCATTCCTTTTCCTACCAGCGTGGATTTCCAGTTGAAAGCAGCATCTCAGACAGGAAGTTTTTTAGGACAGACATATTTTGTATAGCTTTTAGCACTCTGGCTCCTGATGCTGCCCCCTGGGCAGAATAAAATATTCATTAATTGGCATGACAAATCACAAAACCTGCTCCAGAATGTTGTTATTCTGTGGCTGATCCGAACTCTGCTTAGGACTCTGCTGGAGATTTTTTTTCTTTCTCTTGTCAGACTACTTCAACATGAAATGAGCCATCTCAAAGTGAGGTCTTTTCATTGGCAATTAATCCCTACTTCAAATGAAAATCTGTGTTCAAGCAGGTGACGAACAGTAGTCTCATCTTCTTGAGGAAGAATTGAGGCTTTAACAACAACAAAAACATGCTGAATAGCAGCATTTCAAAAGTAGAACTGACAGGAAAAATTACAGGCAGTATTAAGTCCAGAAGTGAAATGGCCAAACTCTTTCCTTTTTCTCTTCCTTATGTAGAAATAGTGTAGCAAGATTGAATGGTATGTCATTACAGTACTGGTGGAAACTTTAGAGCTTGTCCTGAAAATTAGGCAACACATCTCGTCGTAGCTCATCCTCCCACTAAAACCACGCTGGTGTCAGTGTTTTTGCAATTTTGTTAGTGGCGTATGATGACGGGGGATTCAGCTCTCATGCTTTTTTTGATGCCAATAGCATATCCCTTATGTCACCTGAACTCAAGGCTTAGATAAACTTCTCATGTTGAGAGAGCATGGACAGGGAAATTTATTCCTCTTAGAACTCTTATTCTTCAGTAAGACCAGGATGTACTCTAAACTTTGTATGAAATATGTAATCTCATTTGTATGGGTTTGGTTTTAGTTTGAAATTTGCAAGTTCTGCCAAAAAAAAATTCCTTAAAACATATTTACTCTTTCTGTTTTCTATCCCAGAAATTGAGATATTCCAATTAGAAGATAATTTTCAAATCTTGTATATCCATAACCTGAAGTAATTTTCATCGGAAAGTTGTAGGTGGAGTTGCCAGCTATCAGTGTTGAAGGAAGATGTTCCTGAAAGGAAAGTCCTCAAAAGCTAGAGCATTGTTTTAAACTCCCTTCTGACTGGTATTTTTATATGCTGCTATACCCGTTGTGTGTTGTAGAGATTGCAGCGCTCCTTTGAAATTTCCAATTATGTGAGACCTTCCAATTATGTCTCTTATTGATCAGCATGCTCCAGACTAGCCTAGGCGCAATCGATGATCTGTGACCCTCTGGGAGGTCCCTGATGTGCTAATCAAAGCTTGTGGATAATTCAGGAACAATAGCATAAGCCTTTGTGGGCTTAGGATGTTTGCAGTGGAATTAATGCACTCGCTAGTTCAAACCAAAGGCTTTGCAAGCCAAATGTCAGCTTAGTTCTTTGTTAAACAGTTTTCTTTTACAGGTTTCTAGTGACATGTTAAATTACGGTAGTAATCTTTATCAAATTCCAAATACAAACCCAACATTTATTTTTTAATAGTGTAGAAAAATCTTGAACAGAGCTTTTCTCTGTTTCAGCATTTCCTCAGTTTCATAAACAGATGGAATAGAAATATAGAAACATAAATATAGCCTTGTAATTTAATGACTACTTCAGTGGTCTGAAGGCCATAATTTACTGAAATGTAATGAATTATTCTTTGTGAGGGAGCATGGTGTGGCAGATTTAACTTTTTTTTTTCCTTTAAGCATTCTTCATATTATTATGTGGGGTTTTTTTTTCCCTTGGAGAATAAATTGCACAGGATTTTTTTCCTCTCCTCTCCTCTTCCCAGAAACAAAAAGACTGCAAAGTGATTAGGATGTGAAGAAAATGCTGAAGTGAAAACTTCTTCACTTCTCTGCTATTATAATTTAGTCTTGATCCTGATCTGTCTTCTATTCTGCCAGCCTTGGTGTTAGTCTGCCTGAGAGTAAAGGGAGGGTGGAAGGACACCTAATAACAGTCAATTGGCTTGATTTTTCTAGTGGTCCCTTTGGGACTACTCTAGCAAGTTTAGAAAATTCTCCATTCTAGCTGCACGGTATAAGGAAACTCAGCTTTCTGTACACCTTTCTGGGCCTGTGCTTAACAGATATTGCTGCAAGAGTTGGAAAAAAAGAGAATTTTTAGGAGTTATAAGGATTCTCTTATACTGTGGTGTTCGGAAATTTCGTTAGGTTTTTGATGAACATTCACACAATGTCTACCACTAACCCTGAATTAAAAAAAAAAAAAGGCATTTAACTTTTATTGACATGATTTTTTTTTTACATGCCCATTTTGTTTTTTAAACAAAAATATTTTTCAACTGATTTTTGCTAAAGTCAACATATTAATGGTTAGGGTATTTCAGCACATCTGAAGCTAGCTGAAAGCAGTAACATATGTTGATGAAAATATCTATTAATGTTTTCCAATCTTTCATCACAAAATAAGAATTCTGTCATTTCTGTCCAGAATTCTGTCGTTGCTGAACTGAAATTCAGCTGGCTCAAAATCTCACTCCAGTTTGTTCAGTTTTCTCTTAAAATAAATTCTGCTTTGCCAAAAGTTAAACTGTGAAAGTGAGTTACTGCAGTCCCTTCTGACTGGACTCTGTTAATGGCTATCTGCACAGTTTGCTGAAATCTTTCATCATGAAAGACCCTCTGGCATGGCCAGTACTTCAGCCTGCAACCCATATACCTTCTGAGCCATTCGCTTTGGGGGAAGAAAGAGATGTCTGGCAGACTAGCTACGAGTAGGAGAGTGTCTTTAGGCTTGACTTTTTGATCCTATTAGTCCCCAGGCATAACTGTAATAGCGCAAAAAGCTGAGTTACCTTATCTCCTTGTCCTCAGAGTTGTGTTCAGGTTCACTTGCCATGTCAGTGCTTACACTTTGTTATCACACACTTCTAGAAAATGCTTCGCTTTAAGCAAACTATTATTTAAGTGTAATACTGTCATAATAGTTTACAGATGCTGATATTTAATGGGGATCTTTAAGTCTTACAGGTAGGAATGTCAGTAATTATCTATTATTCGTGTATCACATGCTTCAGCTTAAATTCAAGATCATAATGAGAGTTAAGCTAAAATGTCTAGGTGATTACACTGTGTTTTCAGTCACAGATACTGAAGTTGATCTTCCTAGTCAAGAAGTCTCCAGCAGACGTGCTAAGATTGATGATACATTGCAGAGAAACAGGGACTACCTGCTTAAAAAAAAACAAAAATGAAATTAGCTTTGTCAGAGCTTATTTATCTTCTGTCTTCCTCTCCTATCCTTTGATTAGTTTATAAATCAATTTACTATTTGTTTAACTCAATAAGGAAGAAGCTTTATGAGGTAAGTGGATGATCTGAAATGGCTATGTTGGCTTTTGTAGAGTCCTTAGGTTTTTTTTGTGAAGGACAAGTAGTGATTGTCTATATTCTTTCTGTGTTGGATTTTCCCCATGGAAATTAAATGTCCTCTGCAATTATAGGACACACGCAGCCTCTTAAAATACACAGAAATAATTGTACAGAGTTTATGTCAGATTATGCAAAACCATGGGAAAGGGAGAAAACATACTGTAAAAGTAAAGATGATGTGTTGTAAGCAAAGGCTGCTTAAGCTTTTGCAAAATCATGCCTCCTGTATCTCCCAGCAAAAAAATTACTGTGATCCAGATCAAAAAATGCTATTCATTAGCATTTATCCGAGATGCTTGAGCTGTCTATTAAATTTTGTTGTTTGCAATCAAATTTATAGTAGCCACTTGCTTTTTATTTTCTACAAATAAAAAATTAGTCACTGAAAGCCTGAGGATTTCTCCTTCAAATGGAAAGTACTGCAAGTTTTGTTCTTCCAGCCCCTCAGTCCACCAGAGTACCAAATGTAGAATTCTCAGGCAGCCAGATGCTGTCTTGAATCACCGAGTTATTACCTTGCTTCCTTTCCTCGGTACCGTGGTTGCATTCACTAGGGGCATTCCCTAGCTTTTTTCATGTTTCAAAAGGAGATACAAGCCGTATCGTTCTTTCAGGCTTGTGATGTGTGACTTGTTTCTGCCTACATTGATCTCACTCGAGAAACTGGTAGTTCAATCAATCCAGATATAGAATACTCTGTAGTAATCCAGGCATTTTAAAAAAAAGCAAACTCTTTTTGAAGACTGTTATATTTAAATATCTTTTCCATCTCTAAATGACATGAAAAGTAAAAATTCAACAGTGTTGCTCAAAATATGACTTGGTGATTCAAAAATATCTAGCTACAAAAAGAAAAAGACATGTGTGTTCCTTCATTAAGTGCTTTTTAGCTCTGTGTCTAGTTCTGTGATCTTCCTGATGGATTATCCTGGAATGTATGGCAAATAATTGGTTGTACGAAGACCTTTACAAGGTCACCCTGACAGGTGAAGTCTAATTTCATGCATCACCAGCCGATTAGTTCAACAGAGGTGGATATTTAGCACACAGAAAAACCTATTCCTCTTCCTAAAAGAAGAGTTTACAACATTTTTTGAGATAATGTAGTTTCTGCAATTAGAAACACTTTATCAGCTTTCATGAAATATGTATTTCTCTTTGAAAATTAAGCTTTCCTCATAATCAAGCTTTGACTTAATCGCTACACAGGAAAAATGCCAGTAAACGACAACAACAAAATATTAAAAAACTTCTGACAATAATGCTCATTGATCTTTAGAGAACAGTAAACAGTTCCTTTCCGATAGCCTGGTTTTGTCAGCACCTGCTCTATGAAGACACTAGTCGTTGGTTTTTCTGTTGTTTGGGTTTGGGGTTTTTTTTTTAAATTTTCAAGATAAATGATAAGTTGCAGCGAGATAGAAAACAACTTCCATTGTTGCAACAGGCAAATTACCATCCGCAACACTGTTGCAACAGGCAAATTACCATCTGCAACACTGTTGCAACAGGCAAATTACCATCCGCAACACTGTTGCAACAGGCAAATTACCATTTGCAACATTGTTGCAACAGGCAAATTACCATCCGCAACACTGTTGCAACAAGCGCATGTTAAATTTTTCGTGTACTTTCAGTTTCTAGTTTAATGTATACTAAATTTATTATGTAAACTTAAACCTGCTTTGGATATGGCCCACAACATCCACGCCTGACACAGCGTACTCAGCTGGCTACAGAAGTTTAGTGAAGTTAAAATGAATTGTTCCAGAAAGTACCTTTTGATGTCATGAATTATTTCTTTTGGGGAGTGTAGGAAGGAAGGACAAAGGATTGAATTAATCTTTATATGATCCAACAAGAAAGTAATATATGTGTTTCATGATCTGCATCCATATTTTGTTCTGCTGTTTGGAGTATCCGTGCTGGATGGCAGTGGCGGGATTATGGAATTGAACTGTTAAGATAATTTTTCTGTGAGTTGTATTCTAAGGTACCCCTCTTTCGGGCACCTCTGGGGAGCTGGTGTGTTCTTGATGCATGAACAGGCTTTCCTCCAAGACACTTGAAAGGAAAAGTGTCACTCAGGTCACTAATCCAGCCTTTTTCTGATACTGCTGCGCATAGTAACTAAAGGTAGAAAAATCCATCAGGATTATTGTCTTGAGGGTTAACAACTGATTCAGTTGCCGGCGTACAGATTGCTGTACTTGCAGGATGTATGGTTTGAACTTCTCTTTCACTTTGTTACAGAAGACTTTCCGGAAGTATGAGCTTTATAAAGGTTTGTCTAGATTTCTGATGTACGTCTGTGACTACTGCTGTTAAGCTGGTGACCAGGTCCCATATGGTGATTGCCTGCTGCAGTACAGTGAAGGCTGAACATGGGGTGTTCAGTGAGCCCGGGTGGGAGGTCTGCGTGTGCGGCACTTGTGACTTCTTATCTTAGAGCTGTATTTGCTAGGATAAAGGACTTTGCAGAGGTAGATATATAAATGATGTGTTCTGTCTTTTCTCTGAAAAATTGATTTTAAAAAGAAAAATGGAAGTAAGGGAAGAGCTCAGCTGACCTATCCAAGTAAGCAATTCTCATGTAAAGCAGAACACAGACCTTAAAGTCCTTTCAGTTAGGAGAAAGGTGTAGTAAAAGTCCTTCATTCTGAGACTTATGATCACCATGATGTGTTCAGGGGTATTATTGTATGGAAACTGAGGGGATCACTTGATTATATAACTGCCAATACAGGGGAGAGATGGAGAAACTCATGATGGCAAGCAGCAATTTAATCTACCGAAAATACCCCCAGAAGCAGTAATGAGATTGTTCTTAGAATTTGAAGTTACAGAACTTCAACAGAGGGCGTATTAGAACCCAGTAACAAAATGAAGTAGAATTTTTCTACTCTAATGCTTTCCAATGGCAGATGCCAATCCAACATTCTGTCAGGATTTATTTGTGTAAGCATCTTTGGAAACCTAAAGGGTTTCTGCCCTGGCTGGCAGACCGCTGCAGACCTGGGTAGGTAACCAGGGATTTTAAGTTCCTTCCTACTTCTCAGTTTTGAAACTCTGAAAATGAAATGCTTAAAAGTATTTAACAAGTGCAGATTTCTGTTCGATCACAAACAGTTCAAGCTGAACTTTTAATTTTATGGAATTCAGAGCGTTTTGTACTCCTAAAATTGATATTTCAGTGGTATCTATGATTGTTCCAGTATAGTAATTGTGAAAACAATGATTCTTTAAAATGAAGAGAAGAATAATGAAATTCAGAAGAAGTAGTTAATTCTCTTTTTTTTTTCTTACACAGTTCATCATTTCGATGTATCAGAAGTCATAAGGTAAAAGTGTATATTGGAAAAAGACAAAAGGAAATAGTAATTCTGCAGCTGATTAAGAAAATATTGTAAAAGGTCACAGAGTTAAGCGTTCATTTCTTGTGAAAGGTTGAAGAATATATTTGGAAGACTCCATCCCACAGTCTGGTGGCTCAGTTTCTAAGTGACTAGCTGTATTACTGGATTTTAGCGTAAAGCAACCAATGGTAAATACTAAGATTCTGCATTTGCAAGCACACCTTGCTGTTGACTAACACATAGCTGTGCTATGTTGTATTGAATGTGAGATTTTTCATAAATCATGTTTGAAAGTGAAGGTTTCTGGCCTATGTGGGATGGTTATTCGATGGACAGTTGAAGCATTTTGTGTGCATAGATTTAGATGTGCCTCTACGCACAATTTTTCCTAAAGGTACCTGCCTTGTGGGACATTAATACACTTTCCATAATCATGTAAATTTGTGCAGAAGCAAATAGTTTGTATGTGAAGATTTTAAATTCCTATAGTTTAGCATAGACACCTGGTCTGTAAGTTATGAAAGCAAAACATGTGCGTTTTATGATTAGCCATTTTGTAAAACATCTTCCGTGTTACAAAACATTCCAATTCTCTCTGAATGCTCTGCTCCTTTTGAGCATCCTCTGTCTGCTTCAGCAGCAGCAGCCAAAAACCCAAGAAAACAAAAAACTCCTGACAAAACCCCAAGCAATTTGTACTGTTAATGTCTCACTTCTTATTTTCTTTTTTTTATTTTTTTTTTATTTTTAGAATTTATGAACCTGTTAATGATTTTGAAACTAGAATCTTTCTGTCCTGACTCCTAGGCTGAAAACTCTGCCCGTCTCTTGTTGCCATTTGCATAATGAGTCAGAACAAACAGCTTTTTGTGCTCCCTGCTTTCAATGCTGCTAAACTGGTTTTAATCAACACCTTATTTCATATAAGATGAAAGCTGTTGAATATGTTGCTGTATTCCGTGCCTGCAACTACATTTAGCAAGACAAATATATGTCAAAAGACTAATTCTATTTTGCTAGTATTTATTTAAGAGTTAGTAGAAAATTAGGGATCTTCTGCTGCTTAGCAACATAATTTAAATAATATCAACGTGATAAAAATGAAAATAAGAAACGAAAAATGATGTCAGCATAAGAACTGGCATCTTCTTGGTCTGTCCACTGTAAGGTGGACATCCGGCAGTTGATGGTCCCTCTAGTCAGAGAGAGGTGCTGGATGGAGGAAGGTACGTACTATCAGAGTTGAGAGAGATTTTGGCCAGTTGTGGACTGGGGTAGTATGGTTACTCTCTCGCCCTCTCATTTTCCTCCCTGATTTATGTGGCTGCACTGAGGAGGGACAGCTTGGCCCACTGTGACTTGGCTCTGCAGGGGCTGTTCAAAAGTGGGCACGTAGGACAGAAGCAGGCGTGCGATGCTGGGAGACCCTCCCAAAAGGTTGTCTGTGAGTCGCAGCTTAGTTACCTTTGGTGTCTGGCCCTTCCAGCAGTGGGTACTGAAAGAAGAAAGAACGTCTCTTGATGTGAAATTAAAACAATTTAATGTAAAAAAAAAAAAAAAAAAAAAAAACAAAACAAAAAAAAAACTAGAAAAAGGAACCCAGAAGAAACAAATGAGTAAAATGTTATTTCTGCTTTGCTTAAAGAATTAGTTTCTGTTCTGGTTATTCTCCACAAAGCTGGTTGTAGGCAGCATGTTCTGGGCCGTTTGCACTACGCTTGTGGATAATCAAGGTTTAGATAATCAAACAATAATCTTACTTATTGCTGCATTTGGCTGCTAACATGTATTTTAAAATAAAGGAGTTTGAATAAAGTTGGTTCTTATTGGTAATAGTTTGCATACAAAGAACTAAAAGTTAGAAGTAGTCAGGATAGTGTATGCCTTTGACAGAAGTGGCCCCCACCTCTCTTCCTAATAATTTTATATCAGTGTTTGTGCAGTGACTATGCTTATAAAGGTTCCATATCCACGCACAACTGTGTTCTCAAACGGTTAATCTTAAGAAGCCGACAATCCTCCTGTGCATTTGTTAGAGCTGACATTCACCCTCATAGCTTTAGGCTGAATGGTTTTTCTTTTTTCTCTCTTGAAGCCTGCTAGCACTTCAAGCGGGTATCTCAGGAATGTGTATGAAGGACGACAGCCTGTGCTTCCCTATTCACAAAATACTGAAGCTTCATCTAATTCCTTAGAGGAAATTTCTTGCTGTGCTCTGAAATTAGAACATATGGGTCACTCCAAAGGCCTGGCCTATCTCTTTCTGTTGAGGTGGGGTATGTTTTGGGAAGAAACTGAGAAATCCATGATTGCAGACTGATCACTTTGCCTGCTATATCCTTCCAGTTTCCATGGTCCTGAGAATTGTGTGTTTTTATAATGTGTCAGGAAAAGATGAATCCATCCCAATGAGCAAGAGAAGATTCCCTTGAAATATTAGAAAAGGCAGAATTACTGAGAGGATGTAATTATTTTTTACTGAAGTTTACATTGTAAATACTGTTTTTGATAGCAGAAAAAAAACACATTTTATTCTTAAATACGTATTTGCACAAGCATCTCAATTCATTCATAGATTCAATGTCACGGATAATTTGTAAGAACTTTCCTCCATTCAGACAATGCATTTGTTATCGATCATAGAATCACAGAATCACTAAGGTTGGAAAGGACCTCTGAGATCATCAAGTCCAACCATCAACCTAACACCACCGTGCCTGCTAGACCACCTCCTGGAGTGCCACGTCTGCGTTTTTTGAACGTCTCCAGGGACGGCGATTCAACCACCTCTCTGGGCAGTCCATCATCTGACTATACATTGGAGAAGTGATGATAAATGTTGGAAATTTTCATAGGCATTAATTATTTCATGGAATTGTAAATAATTCACTTAGTTTCTAATTAATTATTGTATGTTTTGGTTGAATTCAGCATAAATGTAATCTTTATCTACTTAGTGTGTGAAAATACTTACTTTTTAGGGCTGCAAATCCTTACAGATCCTTTATTGTGCCTAAAACTTTGTATTTAGTGTATTATCAAAGAATTTTTGCTTCACTCCTTGCAAAGATGAACTAAGCTGCTTACCTTAGTGCTTAGAGACTAAACAGACTGCCAAACACAGACTAAATTGATATTGAACAGAATTGACTGCTTTTGTGGTTGATATTTCTTTCAACCGATCCTAACTGTAAAATCTTTATCAAAGAAAACAACTCCATGATATCTTTCTGACAACCTCTTAATCTCCCTGAGATTCTGGGAGAGCTACAATAAGCCAGTCTGTCAGTAACATGGCTTTCATCTTAATATCCTGGAGGTATGTTACTTGTTATCCCTTAAAGGAGATGAAGCTTTCACAAGTATATGCTTTACTTGTGTAGCCCAGGATACTTCTGTAAACTGGAAACTTTCCCGGCTCCCTGCCTTTGTCACTTAAAATTGCCAACAGCAACAGAGGATGAGTGCCTGCAAAATGTACTTTGTTGACATACAAACCTTGAAGACTGATCATTCCAAAGGTAACAGTCAATATCAGAACCGTATTAGGTTGCATACTGTATTTTCCATAAGAAAAATAGCTGGTATGAACTGAGGCTGTTGGCGAGACCTGAATTCCCTTCTGGTGTTTGAGAAGCCAGTACAAAAAAAAAAACTTTTAAAAGAAGAAACACACATTTTGAATTAAATCTGAATGTCCATCCTCACACAAAAGTTCTTTCCTTTTCAGAAAGTCTAGCAATGGGATGCTCATATAATACATGTATATCAAATTATTTCCAACTTGTAAACCCTGTCCTACTGTGCAGGTAAAAACAAAGATGTGCTGGACAAAGGACGTGACCATAAGAGGCGCATTTCTAATACATGGTATTTGAGATTACATGCAAATAATTGCTAAAGCATTGCTTTATTACTTTTAAGGATATCTGCTTGAGCAGGTGGAATGCTGTGAATATGCCTATGGCACTGTGTACTTTTAAGGAAATACGCAGCATTTCCCTGACAGCCTTATAAAATTCAAAGTGATCCTGTACATTTCCCTTGTTAGTTAAGTTTGGAGGATGAAAAGCTTGGGAAGGGACAGTATTTCTTGCCTATCAGGTGGGAGGTGCACGGAGGGAAAATATTATTGTGCTGGCAGCCCAGAAAGCCAACTGTGTCCTGGGCTGCAGCAAAACCAGTGGGGCCAGCAGGTCGAGGGAGGGGACTCTGTCGCCTCTACCCTGGTCTTGTGAGACCCCACCTTAAACACTGTGTCCAGCTCTGGGGTCTCCAGTACAAGACAGACATGGAGCTGTTGGAGCAAGTCCAGAGGAGGCCACAAAGTTGGTCAGAGGGCTAGAGCACCTCTCCTGTGAAGACAGGCTGAGGGAGTTGGGCTTGTTCAGCCTGGAGAAGAGAAAGTTCCAGGGAGACCTTTTACAGCACGCTGCAGTACGTAAAGGGGGACCTACAGGAAAGCTGGAGAGGGGCTGTTTACAAGGGCAGGGAGTCACAGGACAGAGAAGGGGGAATGGCCTTAAGGTGAAGGGGTGGATGCCCCCTCCCTGGCGGTGTTCAAGGCCAGGTTGGATAGGGCTTTGAGCAACTCGATGTAGTGTAGGGTGTCCCTGTCCATGGCAGGGGGTTGGAACTAGGTGGTCTTTAAGGTCCCTTCCAACCCAAACTGGTTTATGATTTTAGGATTTAAGTAGTAACAGCATACTTGTTAATTTGTATTATTTTCTTCAAACTTGTGTTTTCTCTTTCTCTAAAATAGTATACCACCACTACTAATACATCTTCCAGATGTTGCCTTGTCACTCTTGGTGGCTGTTATCTACCGAGGAAGTAGATGTTTATTGTTTTGGAATATTTTTTTATTAACACTTTTACTGTACAAACACATTTTATTACCAATTAATTTATATCACTGTTTTTTTTTAAGAATGTTACACTCACAGACAACTTCATATTTTACACTCTACTAAATAAATCGAGTTATATAACTGCAGAAAAACAAGATCATATCAGAGAAACTAAAAGCAAACTTTTGAAGATGCAGTGTCTAGTTTGACATTAATGCAAATATGCCCTGTATCTCCTTTGTGTAGCAGAATACTTCAGTGTTTAAATTGAAAATCTAAATTTGGAACTGAATTTCTGATTCTGTAAAAGGCTAATTGCATTGTTAGTTTTATACATCAAATCAGTGAGACTATTCTCTTTCTTACACTGAAAATGGGTACAACTTTACAGACTCTATAGATTGGAGGCTGTAAAAATAGGGATAGGTCAAATTGGCAAAGAAACCTGGTTTTGGTGGGGTTTTTTTTTTGAAGCACGGTTTAACTGCATTCTGTAATATCAAAGGCAGATTCTGATGAACTTCGTGATGGTTGCTTGAACGTCTGTTAGAAAATATAGCAGAAGTAGCTTAGTTAAACAGATTACTGGGAACAATATATTTGTTATTCATCTACTGGTTCTACAGGTCCCTGTCTTTCTATAGAGAATACTAGAGCAGGTTTCAGAGCTGTGTCCACCTCTGAATATCCCACTCTGAGATTTCACTTCATCGCCGCACCGAGGGCAGTGGGATGTAAATATGCAAATACCTTCCCAGTCACTAGTGACTGCTTATTTGTGAACACCAAATGTGGAGTAACCTGAGTTTGGTCCTTCCAGGTTTTCTTGCATTTGCTGTGGGCTGAGAACATTAGTGCCCTATGGCACTGTTGGCTACCAGCGTTTCTGCCAGACAATGTGAAGCTCACAGCACGTGTGGCTTGACTTAGTGATTGCTTACTGGAGTACTGACCCTTTATTGGTTTCATTTGCCCAGTGATGTCATTCAGTTTGATTGACAAGTAGATACTTTTGCAGGACTTACAAGGGCTGCTTTATGACATATTTTTATTAATTAATACTAAATCAAATTTAACTTTTATCTTTTTCCTGGCTTAATGAGTATGAAGACTCTGTTGCTGAACACAGCAATGAGTTCCAGCCCAAGGACTGAGGTTAGGAAATGTAAAACAGTCTCCTAGGTGTGACACCTGCCTTTCACAGCATGCTCCTAGCTACTCCTGTTTTGCTTTAAATAGGTGTGCAGAGGCAGCCACATATCAATGCTTATGCTAGTTCTCTAATTTTTCTAACTAAAGTAAAGATAAACTTAATCCATCAGCAAACTCTGCCCATCTAGGAAGGTCATATCTGTAGTTCTTCCCTGGTCAGAGAGGATATAATAGGTCCTAATGTGCCTTGACAGCTTTTACTGTATGATCACTTACTCTTTACAGGGTGACAGTTGTTAAAAATTACTCTAATTGCTAGACTGATTGAGGATGAGACTTCTGCTTTATTAGGAGGATCAGCTCTGAGTGTGGAGGCTTACCAACTTGTGTGGTAAACAATCAAGCAATGATAGGCACTGGGGTGAGAAAAAACTGTCAGGAAGAAAAGGTCAATATAGGTTGGTAGATATTTCTCTCTACTGCTGGAGAAAACCTGGTTTTCCAGCACCTTGTAAACATGTAAATCTACTGAAGGAAAAGTAGCAATTTTAAGTTGTAAGGTCCACTTAAAACCTCTTCTGTTTTCAGGATTAAAGAGCAGAAAAACCTAACTGTTGCTGGGGAAAAAACTGTTTTTTAAAATTTTATCCTGTCTTCTATTGCATTGTTCTTTTCTGTATTTGGAAAGACATTCAAAATCTGCATAATTTTTGATGCAAAGGATGAACTTGTCAGTATTTGCTTCTATGTTTGGTTCTCTACTCCTAGCCTCAAAAATTATCTTTCTGCTACCTTAGGTCTCTCATGAGTCTCCCCAGGCTGCAGGGATGCTGTCGCCATTATTCTGATCCAATACTTGTCAGCTTCAGTCCTAGAAAACCACAGGAAAGATCACACGAGCACTCACAGAGGTACTTCAGTGGGGTTTCATGAAATGTCTAGTGAGGTATTAAATGAGATAATTTCTCACTTAATAACTTTATTAAGCATCTGGAAGAAGGAATGTGTGTCACAGCACAAAATCTTTCAGTGAATGAAAACCAGATGCTGTATCTGTGTTGTTGAGGTAGAAATGAAAATTACTTGCCACCTGGAAAAAGATGATACCAAATAGATCTATGGAAAGCTTGTGGGGGAAAAGCCATTTGTTGGATAAGAACAATTTGGAGAACTGAAGTGATACATGTGTGACTTTAGGTAAAAACAGAAGAAAAGGTGGGGATTTCCAAGAGAAATGTTGGAGAAACCAGTAGGCATACATAGCACATCATCAGTTCAGTTTAGAGCTGAGATTTGAGGCAGTTTTGATTCCACACAGAATGCTATATTCAATTTTCAGATTCACAGCACAAATAAGTAAAAATTTACAGAGGATTGAAGAAAGCAAGGCATAAATCTTGAGGACTCAAAGGAAAGATTGAAAAGGAATTATAAAAAGCAGAGTGGGTATAATATTAGATAATCTAATTGTCAACAAAGTAATTGTATGTAAGAGCAGATAAAGAACTCAATTTTGTGTGTGTGTGTGTGTTCAGCTATGAGGGGGGCAGTAAAGGGGTATCATTGAGACAAACACCAAGGAAAATAAAGCAGATTCTGTTGGTGCTGCTGAGGAGTTTCTCAGTGGAAGTGTTACTACCTGAAGCATTCAAACTGAAATTGGGAAAGCACTGGGAAATATGCTGTGAGAAATGAATCTCTGTTATTAAGAGAGTATTAGGTGCAGTCTGTATCTAGAGTCCCACAGTGTGATATGGCATGTCACCTAGACAGACTGGGAAGTGGGAGAAAGGCAATGGGGAGCCCAAACCAAATTGTTTTAAAGTCTCTGGATGTGCTGTGTTTATTTCAAAGACTTGCAATAGCCTAAAGGCACAAGCGATGTATGTTGATAACATTGGATATAACTATGGATAATATTGCTCAGTCTGTATGTTATAAATATTTAAAGTTTTCTGTGGGATTAATATATTTGAGAGAGAAACATGATGGCTACAGTGAAAAGTAACCAGATTATGGTGGAATTGTGTGGGAAGAAACAGAATCAGTACTGGTGTAATTGAAGTCAACAAAGAGGCTTTAACTGAATATGAGCTTCAATATGATTTTGGGAATGCTGAATTTCAAATTGAAAAACAAATTGGCAGAACATTCATATGACACGTCTGCCTCGGTCTGTGAGTTTAGGGAAGATAAATTGTGCTGAATGACAACAAAAATACCTACTTCTGCAAAGAATGTGAAAAGAATAGCATCTCAAAACCAAGACATCACCTTTAGGGTGGGACAGAGAATTTAGGCACAGAAGAGTTGATGGGTGGAGAGCAAATAGTGCCTTTTGCGGTTTCGTTTTGGTTAGGTTTTTTTTGTGTGGTTTGGTTTTGGATTTTGTGGTGTTTCATTTTTGGATTTTTTTTAAAAAAGATTGTAGGAAGTTTAGTGGTGGGTTTTTTGGTGTGGTGGTTTTTGTTTTGTTTTTTTTTTCTCGGAGGAGGGAGGGCAGACATCAAGCTATAAGCTGACCTTAGAAGCAGAAAGAAAGGAAGGTGGATATGGATTTGAGCATAGAAATCTATCAGTTGCAACCATGCTAGATTGGAAGACTGATCGGTTACCCTGCCACTGTGGGAGCACAGGGCAGCCAATGTCCCTGGAAGGGGATGCAGCAGAATCGGAGCCTTGCTGGTGGTTAAGCTATGAAGGAAGTGAGGAGTGTCTTCAGGCTTCCCTGAAACCGTGAGTCCTGTGACCTCCGTGTGTGGATGCAGCTGGAGGGTTGTTTTGTACTGTAAGTCTTTAGTGTATTGTCATCGTTTCCTTAGGACGGATGTAATAAATTGGCCAGGTTTATAGAGCTTGAAGGACCATTATTTTTATAATTACAGACTTTAACTTAAGGATCTGTAGATCTTTCCAACATAGATCACTAAAGGACATTCTCTCTGAGAAAAATATACTGGTTTTATCTTTCTGTGGCTGTCTGGGTTAAGTATCATTCATTAATGCTAATAAACCAAGCCTCTGAGAGGAAAGCAGCACAGGCCATCCTTTTCCTTCTCTAATTGAGTCTGAAATTTGAAAGTGAGTAATTTTTATGGTGTCTCTTATATTCAGGTGCCTCAGAAAACTTCAGGCTTGTTTTACTAAAATCTATGTAACTGCAGCCACTCTGGAGATTGAGCCACTCTTGAATCTGAAGATTACTAATGTAATGCAAGAAAAGTATTAAACGTACAATGCAAATACTGCCTGGATCAAGCTTTCCAAACTGTAGCTGTGAAGATAGTTAATGGGGTTTGGTACAAATCTATCAAAACTGAGATGATACGGGGCATACACACAGCAAACTTGGAGATTTCAATTGATGTGTCTGTAGAATGTAGGTCCCCTAAATAAAGTGAAATCTTTTCAGGAAGAGACATTTCTCCCAAATTGTGAAGGCCACTAGTTCTGTGGTATATTGGAAACATCTCCCTTATGAGGAAAGGCTGAGGGAGCTGGGTCTCTTTAGCTTGGAGAAGGGGAGGCTGAGGGGTGACCTCATCAATGTTTATAAATATGTTAAGGGTGAGTGTCGGGAAGATGGAGCCAGGCTCTTCTCGGCCTCACTAAGCGATAGGACAAGGGGCAACGGGTGCAAATTGGAGCATAGGAGGTTCCGGGTTAACATAAGGAAAAACTTTTTCACCGTGAGGGTGACAGAGCACTGGCACAGGCTGCCCAGAGAGGTTGTGGAGTCTCCTTCTCCGGAGACATTCAAAACCCGACTGGACGTGTTCCTGAGTGATGTGCTCTAGGTGGCCCTGCCTTGGCAGGGGGGGTTGGACTAGATGATCTTTTGAGGTCCCTTCCAACCCTTGTGATTCTGTGTGATTCTGTGATATTCGATGCTGTTTCCGTAGGAGTGTGACTGTCTCCTACGCAGCAAAGCTGACATGATGCTCACAGTAATCAGGCCATTTAAGAGCTTTGCATACCTTCAGCTGAGTTGTGAGTTCTTATTTCCACAATAAGAAATAAAGCCAGTCTCAGACCAGGCTCTAAAGCATATGTGGTAAGGAAAATCAGTCAGCTTACATTATACTTTTGTTGGAGCATTCACTCCTTTCTTTCTACTTGCTAATTACTGCAAGAATACTGGCAAGGTAAGAAAACCTGTAAACACTTTACTTTTTGTTCTGTGTACATGGCACTCTGTTCTATAAATGTTTTTTTTCTCATTAACAATCTGCAATTCTTGCTACAAATGAAAGAAAAAGAACAATGTGCTAAGGAAGCTGTGAAACCTCAGACGTAGTTATAGGTGGTTCAGGAGAAAGTACCCACTATTACTTTCTTATTCTTTTAACTAGATATCAACCTCTCCATGACCCTTATTAAATTAACTCAAGTTTAGAACTAATTTTGCAGCTCAATTTTAGATACCCAACTTGCTGATATTAGGAAATTTGATGTGATACCTACTTACAAAATAAACTAGAAATGCTGTTCGTTTGACCTTGGTTTTAATTAACCCAAGTGTGTTTTGACATACAAGCCTCTGAGGGCATACCACAATATAAAGGACACTGCATAAAAGTTGCTTGCATTGCATTGTAGCTCAATGCAAATTTTGGAGCTGATCAGTTATTTTTACCTTAAGGCAACATTGATCTGAGTTTTACAAACCTTAGCTGCAATTGCTTAGTACGCTGAAATCGCAATATATACGTAAAAGCTAATTAATTATAGAACTTGTGAAGGCACATGTTTGTTTATTGTATTTTCGTTAGACTAACTGTCCTAAAATAATTTCAGAAATGTAAAATTAAAGATAAAAAAGAAATGACCTAATTATTTTATAAAGGACAGTCTGGCATTGAGATGAGTAAGCTTTCCCATTTCTATGAATATCCACACTCCATAAATTCCTACCTTCTTCCTTCTGTTCCTGGAGTTACCTGCTTGAGATCCCTCAAGATGTTAGAATGCATTTCTAATGATTACTCATTAGTGGTGATTACCCCGTACTACTAACTGTTCACAGGATTCTTTATTCTTGTTATCCTTTAAAACTCTAATCAATATAAAAGGTTCTCTGGTCTTTCAGTAACTTCCATTTCTGCACATCTCTTTAAATGAAGTCATCATTGCACATGCTGCATTTTTTTACTGCTGAGCTAACCCACCTTTGCAAATCAGAGACGAATTTTGTGACTGGCACACTCTACATCATTGGAATTTTAAAGTATTAGAGATTTGGAAGTATGTATTTGGACTCTTCAGGAGTTAGAAACGCAAAAAGAGAACAGCACAAAAACCCCCAAATGATCCAGATTTTGAAAAACTAAGATTTGTGTAGTGTAAGGAAACAAAGTCTAAATATATATTGATGACTATAAAGATCTCCCATCATCTTCCCTAATGGATTTACAAGTCTCACAGTCAATTCTAACGATGACTCTTAAGCTCTTAAATTAGGTCAGCATTTTTGGAAGTTTTACACAAATCTTAAGCCTTGCAAAAACTATAAATATAAAAAGTGAATGTAGGAATGAGATTTAAAGTAATTGATAGCATTTATATAGAAGCCTTACTTTATATTTCTAGTCAGAGTAAGGACTGTGAATGACAGCACTAGTTGTATTTTCTGTATGTTTTTCCTGTTACCCTTTTCTTCCCAAGCCTGACCAAACCTAGGGGTCTCCGCTTCTTCTGGTATGTGATGATGTTCTGCTCCTTGAACGCTTTGGCAGCCTGACACTGGACTGCGTCCTGTGTGTCAGTGTCTGAAACAGAAAACAGGCAATTTCAAGTTGACAAGACCTAACTGTGATCCCTTCCCCAGCAGAGCAAGGGACTGAAACTCCTTTGCTGCAACATGATGTTCTCTGAGAGTACTACAAGGGAGAGTGCAAAAAACAATGCAAAGGATAGTTTTTATTGCGGACACACCAGCTACTGGTGTTTTGTTTTGTCTTGAACTGTGTGTGCTTCTCTGCGATGGCCGCATATTGTATCTTGTCTGAAGTGTGTATTCATTTGTGTAAAGTAAGAAAATGAGGAGTGTGTAGAAGAGATGCTTCAATGTGAGAAAATGGTTCCATATAAAGGTTCTAGTTTTGTTTTTCAGCCCTTGTAGTGCAGGAAAAGCTTGGCCTTTTATACTCGTAACGATTTTCACCAGAATAATATTATATGCATGCTTACATAAATTGTGGTAACTGATAACTCTTTTTTCTACAACAACTACTGTTGGTGCCGGCTGTTTCACTTGGAGGCATTTGGGTACCCAATTTACAGGTGCTAAGTGTGTGCAGCTCTGTCTTCCCACTATGCTGGACCTGCGTTAAATATCCTGACTATAAAGACACATTGGTCAGGTAGCAAAATGTCTCAATTAACAGTTGTAGAAAACCACCAATTATTTATGCTATATTAATTACTTCAGTCTTTTCTGATTAAGTAAATAAGGTGAATACTTAGTATTTTATTTGAATTGAAAGTTAGAATGTTAGTGTCTCTAGTTTTTACTTTGAAACTTTTTTGGTAGTGGGAAATTGAGCAAGTACTAAAGGCAGTTTTGTAGTACTCCTTTTAGTATTTTATTTGTCATTCACACAAATAGCTCAGAAAAGCACAATTAGGGCAATCTCACACTTTAATTAAGTTCCCTGACAGAATGGCTAGTCACTGTAAATGTGGGAGGTTTCCCAAAATTACATAGTCAATGTTTATTTAAATTTAAGAGAAAATACTGTTATCATAGTATATTTTAAGCAATTTATTTAACTGCAACACCTAAGTTTGTACTAGCCTTTGGAGAGCTAGAACAAATTTAGAGACAAGCTTGCGAATAGGAGATCAGGTTCTCAGAGGGATGAATGAAATTTCAGCATTCTTGTACAAAGTGAAATTTTGAGAGGCGTTTGGTTGTAAGGGCATTATTTCTGAGCACTTTGAAACTTCACCCATTTCCACTGAGTGGAGGGAACTTTCTTTTGAAAATTCTTCTTCTGACCATCCCATCCAAGATATTAATGATTAAGTAAATACAACTCTTAGAACACGACTGGTTATTTTGAAAACTATTTGTCTTTACTTTTATCTTCATTTTGCAGAGGAGAGTATCTCTGTATTTGCATTGTGGTAAAGCAGCGCAAAGGGTGGTAATAGCACTAGATTACTTTCTTAACACCTGCAAAACCCCCCAGTAATTGCTAGTTGATGCTGAGGTTTCCAGCAGGACCTCCTGCCATCATTGTGATGATCTTTAAATTCTCAGTCACAAACGCACAGAGCTGAATAATTCTCGTGCACAACTTTGCAGCCATAAGTGCAGAAAACATCAGTCAGTTAAGAGACAATTTCATTTGCGTGTGCTTTCCCGTACACTCTTCTCCTTTCCATTTGGGGGCAGAGGGATGGACTTCCAGTTTAGCTTCATAATTTGGCTCAGCTTGGTTGTATCCCATCTGAGACTTGACTTTGCAGTAAGCCAATGCTTTGACACTTCAGCCCTTTGAAATCAGGACCATCTCTCTTTGGTGGAATATCACTACCCTGAGAAGTTATGGCTGCAAAAGGTGAGAGGGACATTGTCTCCCTGAAGTAGGTAGGATTAATTGAAAAAAACCCTAACTTCTGATAAACTGGAAAGTCCTCTGAAAGAGGACTGTGCACAGAGAGAATGAAGTGTCAGGTCCAGTCGATGAGAGGTTGTGACATGCTCATGCTCATCCAGTTGCTGAAGAAGTCGTAGCAGCTTTGCAGAATGTTTTGGAGCGGAGTGGCATTAACAGGCAATATCTTAGAGGAGGCAGAACCTTACAGTGACCAATTTTTCCTGGGCTTTGCAAAGACCAACATACTTCTTGTGTTGAGGAGTGGGATACATCTCACCCACCTAGCTGTCATAGGAAAAGAAGCTCCTGAAGTCATGTGACTGGCTAGGGATTTTCCCCCTTTTTAAATCTTACCTTCCCTTCAGTGACCCTTTAGAAAGTTAGAGGGGGTCGGGAGTAGGTTGTCAGTGATTCATATTGACACTTATTCTACACATTTCCTTTTGTGCCATGTTACTCAATTTTTTTCTGGTTTTCTTACCTGAATTTATTGGTTTGGGATTACAGTTGAGGGTGCGGTTGCTTAATACGGAGAGCTGGTGATGCTTTTTTAGAAAACAAAGATATTTGACAGCCTTAATCTCTTAGTACTTGATTGGTGAGAGCAGACAGTGTGATCAAACAATTTTATTTTTTTTTTTGCATCAGTGTAGAAGGGCTGGGTGAAGTGCAGAAGAAAGAGGACTGCCAAGTACAAATCTACTGTTCTGCATGTGTATCTTTCTACTTGCAGGGAAAAGAATGCTTTTCCCTGAAATACTTTCTTTTACCCCATCTTAGCATAGAATTATATACCCAACCCTAAGTTGTGTGTCTCAGTATAACATTGCAATATCACCCTGTAAACAAGTAAAGTATTTTGGGAATTTTGCAAAGTTACCATCTGGGTGCTTGTCTGATGTGTGCCTTGTTGCTGATCTTTTGATTAATATGGTGTTCCTGTACTGATTAGTGGAGTGACAGCTCGTGCATCTTCTGTTTTGTGTAAACGCTGCTCCCCTCAGTCCCTGCCTGTGAACGGTAGGATGTGAGTCGTGCAATTTATTGCCAAATGTAGCCTGTGCTGAGTTTGGAGAAAACTGTAATGAGGTAACCCAGCAAGTGCCATGTTATTAGTTGTAGCAGTGGCAAAGACTGTGTGGTTTTGGAACTTTTGAACTTGCCAATTTGAATCAAAAGCTCAAGCTTTCAGTATAATAATTTCAGGTTTGTAGGCATCCTTGTAGCGTAGCACAGTATAAAAAATATTGATGTAGCTCTATGCTGTTCTTTTTGAACTTCTCTGCATGTATTAACTGTAGCAAAGGAAATAATTTACAAATAATTGTGAAACACTATGAAATTTTAAAAATGGTTTGAATGTACCATTTTATACTAGTACTGTACAATCTGCTAAGAGATGACATGTATAAGATAAAGAACACTTGCTCGTGGTGTAACTTCTTCCAACAGCATAGCTATCTCATCTGTACAGTTCTGAAATGGCAAGAGGTGCTCTCTGAGTCTCAGATAAAGCACATCAATTTATTTTTTCTGACAAAATCGGGCGCATATATTGCTAACAATGATAGAGATGGAAAGCATTGCATTTTTTGCATTGCCGAAAAGTGACTTACTGAATTTAAGACAATATTTTTGTTTACCTCATGAAATACTTAATTTCTTGTTAAACGAATTGTTATATTTCTTGTTAAAGTTGTTGTTTTTCCTTAGCAGGAGAAGCATTTATGAAGAAGAGTGAACGATTTATTCTTTTGGCATAAGAGAAAATGGGAACATGAGTGGTGCTGTTGAATTTGCTGGTCTGTGTGCTGTCATTCTGTATTGCATTTGCAGAAATATCACACTAAGATTTTTGTATTCCTCTGATTTTACTTGTTGCAACCTGAAAAAGAACACACTTTAGAAAGATGATTTAAATAGCAAATAATGCATGCATTTCTTTCCTTTTTCAGTTATTAATCATTTATGTATCTTTAAAAGTGGCAGGTTTGCCCTTGGGTTTTGGTCATAGGTCATCATGATTTGCGATCCGGTATAGATTCTGTTGTGGCTAGATACAGGGCAGAAGAAGAGAGCCTGCGGTATTAATAAATCATTCAGTCCACTGTGGTAATGCACAGTAGTTTGTATTGCCATAGTGTTAAAAAGCTAGCAGTCAGACTTCTCATCAACAAAAAGTTTTAAAGAACCTAGAATCCTTGAAAATGTAAGCAATGTTGGCTAAACATCTGCTAGACCTTTTTAAAGGTAATAAAAGATCTAAAGTTTGGACAGCCTTTCAAGAGGGGTTCAGGATGTACAATAGTCTTTCAAATCATCAGTGAAAAACAGGGGTAGTACTGATCACCAAAAAACTGGGTACTTTTTCTGATCAATTTGATAAAGGCTATATCTAAAATTTCATGCTTGCTATTGCATATATTTTAAAGAAATAAAGGCATGCTTTAAAAAAGCCAGTATTTCATAAATCAGTTAATAAAGAGATCCCAGAAAATTTTGAAAGCAACAAATCTTTAGTGGCATTTTTACCTCCGTGTTGTATTTTGATACTGCTTTAGCTAAGGTGCGCAGTTGGACTTGCCCACTGAAATTCTTTTGGTAAAAAAAAAAAACAAACCCCTTTCTTGTAAACTACATTTCTCACATCTTTTCTTCTTTTCCTAGCAAACCTGCATCATTTATTTTACTTAAATATTTAACAGCAAAACTGCTGTTACAGTATATGCTACTGGGAAACACTGTTTCATACCTTGCAAGATTTTAGTCTCAAATTGTCTTTTTCTTTAACAGACTGCAACCTATCGATTAATTTTTCTGACTACTGAGCCCTTTGGAATATGGAAGAATACCAGAATCCACAGATTTTTTGGTTTAGACCTTTCAGCTTGATTAAGAATGCTGATAATTGTCTACTGAGACTTTCCAAAGGGCATTGATCTCATTGATTTTAAGTACCCTTAAAAATCTGGCTTAGGTGTCACAGGAAGTTACTGAGATTTTAAGTTACTAAGCTGTGCTAAATCTCTGGGTGTGTTGATGCTGGGCACTGGAAGCTGGTGCTGCTGGGAACTGATGCAGCCAGGAATGAAAAGCCGGGCTTGGGAGGAGTGCTGATATCACAGTGCAGGACTGCACAAGGCTAACAAACCTCTGCTGCCTTCATTTTGGTGACAAGTAATGATATTTACAAAGGTTTTCCACTCTCCTATGGCTGCTGGGCTTATTTGCTTAGGCATGGTTCTGTGTTAAGCCACACAGTTTTTCCAAACTTAGGCTGGCTTCTTTGTAATGCAGCCTGCTGCATTATGTTAATACATCAACTCAGGCATCACTGTTAGAGTGTTTGGGGTAGGCATGCCCTTGGGTTGATGTACAGGATAGCTATGAATGCCACCAAAGCAGAAACTTAGTGTTTCAGACTTGTGGATGGAGTTGTTTCATGGTTGGTTGAAACAGTGTGGAAGCATCTTCTGTGGTATTTTTCCATTCTCTCCAACATGCTGTTCCCGATCTTATTATTCTGTAAAGTGCGTGGGAAATATGATTAGTTTTAGTCCAAATACAAAGTAGGTCATGAGCAGACTGTGAAATGTGGGTAAAATCCTTTAAATGAAATTGTTTTATTGAAGGAAATAATCTAAATGCCTCTAAGGCGGAAAGACTGAATATGAGAGAGATGTTTATTGAAAAAATATATTGATAGTAGCTTAATATTGTACTAATAAAAATTATTTCAAGATGCTTTGTACTGATCATTAAAAACACCATATTACCTTTACTTATTAAGACAGACTGACGTAAGACTATAGACCTGTATCCTGAAATCTTTGACATTACATCTGCTTTCAAATTAGATTTTTTTTTTGTTACTCAGCATCCTATCATTTCTATTCCAATTAATCTCTTTTGATCTAGATCTTGCTCATAAAAGTGTTAAGGGGACAACAAACTGTATAAGAAAAATTATCCATTTACTGTAGCTCAAAATGCTAATGGTATTGTAATGTAAGCCAGTCTTATCCTGATAAGTCAGAGGTAAACACTTTATCCTTCTTGTGATCAAGCCTCTTAGAGTATGCTCACTTAGTTGTTCAGTATGCTGTGAGGAAAGCTGATATCCACTGCACATTAGGCAGTTTATTTTAGCAGGAGAGGGCATTGCTGCTGTTTGATAAATGAGAATCAAAATACATTTACATGAGGGACTGAAATGGTGATTTTCCAAGTATGATAAAGGAAATAGCAATATATCACTGTGTACAGCTAGTCCTAATGCTAGATTTTTTTTTTATCCTGTTGAGTTAGGCTACAAACTTCTTTCTAATGTGCATACATGGAGCCTTGGTTTATCTATAACTTTTATGTAGGCTTAAAAGTATATACAAAGTAAGAAAAAAAATCAAAATAAGGCTGGATCACAAAGTTGTGCCATGTCTGGAACAGAAGTACTATCTCAAAGCCTTCTATGCTAATCCAGTGCTTGCCCATTTATCTTTGAGTGTTGTCTTGGACATGGAGTACTGGGCTGAAAACCAGAAAGTCATCAGCTTCACCAGAGCTTAGTCCTCACACCCTAGCTCAAATAGCTGGTTGTACTAGAACAAATTTGTTCAAGTACAAACTCACCAGAGTCTGGTCCTAGTTCACATGGCTCTTGATTCTGTAATTAACAGTGTTGACCTTGAGCGGGTACATTTGTCATATTTTTCTCATGTTTAAAATAAAGCAGTAAAGCTTACTTAATTTTATAATATAATTTGAAGATTAAAGGGTTTGGTCTCATTATCATTGCTGTGATTCTGTGCAAAAATGTTTTTTTCAATGGGCAATGGTGGGACTGTGAGACAAAATCCAATTTTTATCATCTTTACTGTATTTGTTTCAACAGCAGCCTGATTGCTGGGCATTGCTCTATTGCAACTGCAGCACTTTGTAGCTATGTGACACACTGAGACTGTTTGTTAAAATAATTTTGTAGGATACTGTTCATGCCATTTCAGGAAGTTTTCATATTTTTTTAATTGAAAAATTGCAATGGATTGAGTAGTTTTCATACTTGATGGTGAAATTCCTGTGCCACTGATAGTGAGAAACATATATTACTTATTGTTAAGTTGTATTTTTTCATTCTTCTGAATGGTGAAAGCCATTACAATGTCTTTCTTACTATGTTGCCATTAACATCTAGAAAAATTCAAGTTTAAAAACAAAAAGCTGGGAGAATGAAATGACTAGGTGTATCTTTATAGGAAAGTACAGTTGGACCTGAGTTTGTCCTATTGTGCTAACCTTGGTATTAAAATTATGACTTTGTCTCAGTTTTTGGTTGGCGTGACAGCATCTGAATCTTAACCAGAAATCCCAGTACTATATTCTGCAACAACTGAGTAAACGGGTTATTTTAGAGCACCACGTCTCTCTTTGTGCAAATCTTTCCCATGCTTTGAGGCAATATCCTCATGTATCAGTATAGAATCGTAGAATATCCTGAGTTGGAAGGGACCCATAAGGATCATCGAGTCCAACTCCTGGCTCCACACAGGACCAGCCCAATCAGAGCAGATGACTGAGAGCGTAGGCCAGATGCTTCTTGAACTCAGTCAAGCTCGGTGCTGTGATCACTGCCCTGGGGAGCCTGTGCCAGTGCCTGACCACCCTCTGGGCGAAGAACCTTTTCCTCATCTCCAACCTAAACCTTCCATGCTGCAGCTTCAAATATATATCTTATTCGTAGTAGGATAGAGTGATGTGACCTTCATAATTTAAGATGTGCTTCGGAATCTGAAAAGATAAGATATGGCTTTGGTGAGGAAAAGACAAAGAATTAAGTTGGATGGGATACAGATTTTTTCAGCTAGAATGGCAGAAATCTGTGCTACTCCTGCTGAGAAGGATCTGCATGGACAGAGGGCTGCTGAATTCTTTCCTGGGCAGCAGTAAAGGAGTCTTGTAGCAGTGTTTGAAATCAAGTAGATGGTGAGGTACCTAATTCTGAATGAAATCAGTGCACGTTTAATGCGAATTTTTTTCCCCCCTTAGCCTTAAAAATTGACTGCTTGATGCCATATCTGTTTTCTCTTTACAAGGAGGCAAAGGTGTAGCTGATTGGTTGATCCTAAATAGCTTTACTTTCCTCTTCCTTTCCCCTCCCTTCCTCCTTTGCAAGGTACTATGCTGTGGTATTTTTGGAACTATCTCAAAGAACTTGGTTAAATCTTCATTCAGTCTAGAAGGAAGCAAGGTAGAAAGCCTAACCTATGTTCTGTCGAAGTTAACAGAAAAGCTAATTTTGACTGCAGTGAGCTTTAAATCAAACCAAAAAGAGGGAAACATTTCAAAACCATACCTAGCTACCTTATTGAAATAAGGTTTTGACTAAGTGGAAAAAGGTGGTTTGCTATTATTTTCAAATGATGAAGAAAGTTCAGGGTTAACAGCAAGCTCTAATTTCTACAGCAGGTAAGTTAAGATGGCATTCCTTTGTAGGAACGTGGAATGGGAAGAAACTAGTTGTCTAGGCTGAATTCAAAGCATCATGTTATCTCTGTGGGTTTTTTTCCGAAGTCAAAATAAGATTTTGCAGAAAAGTCTACAAGTTTTTTTGCAGTCTCTCCTTGTTCTCAGTATTAGCATTACTTTAAATCTGCCCAGTGACTTTAGTAGTAGCCCAGACTTCTCAACTGTTCTATTTGTCTTTTCCTACTAGGTATTGAGGGGTACTCTAGGTGTAAAACTATGCTGACAAAATTGATGGTGAACAAATTTGTGTGATCACTGTAACTTTTATGTTGTGGGTTGTTTGTTTTTTTTATTTCTGACTGATTCAACTGTTTAGAAGACATGACAACAGTGGCTAAACCTGTAGCATTTCTAACAAAAATTATGCTTGTGAAAATCCCTGTCCTGTGAAAAATGGCTAATACGGTAGTCAGTGTACCATATGCCTAGACTTGTCTCTATAAACAGCTAAAGTTTTTTTCATTATGAACGTTACTGCTACTGTTCATTTCTAAATTCAGCACTATTGAGGGAACAGGCAATTACCCGCCACTCTACTTATTCGCTGTTGAGCTTTTTAAGTATATTTTGTAAAATGATTCACCTCTCTCTGTGCTGTGAAACTCATGTCTCTCTCTGTCTTCAGTAGTCTCTTCTATAATGCATACGTAATATATGTGTGTATATGTAGAGACATATATACATTTTTAATTGACTTCTATAATTTTTTTAAGTGTGAAGGGAATTTACTATTCATAAAATAGTAAATTCATAAAACTGAGATACTACTAGCTGGGGTTAGGCCTACTGCAGATGAATGCTATGCAAGCTCTTCTGTCTAGTTTCGCCAGTGCTTAGTGATCTCACCTGCATAATTTCTTGCTCTACCTATTTTTCGTCTCATTTTTCTCATATTTATAAGAGTGATTTTCACAGTGCGTTACAAGATGCTTTGCATATTCTTGTGGCTTAGTGATACAAAGTTGAAGAAAAGCACGGCCACTGAGGTCTTCCAATTCTTTGGAGTTAACAGAATGAGTACCTGAGCTATTGTATCCCTGTGATTGATCTTGTCACACTAAAGTATTACTGGCATTGGCTTGATTATAGTCTAATATCTGTCTGTATAAAGTGGTCTACATTTAAAATAGCTTTAAAATGCCAACAGAAATGTCATTATTGGGAGCAAGTCTCTGCAGAGGAGTTGGAATTGCTTTCTGTGAGGGTGTTGTTCCACAGAGAGAGTTCTTACACATTTCTTTTCATTTCGTACTCTTAGAGGTGCAACTTCCTTATGGCCTTGCAGTTTCAGCACAGTACAAATGCTGAACTTATTCTTGGATCATCCCACTGATATTAAGTAGTATGATTTTTCCAATGTGCAGATGCAAATCTGAGGGAGAGTAGGCTGCCAGTCTGAAGGGGTCAGGTGAGAGGGTGGTGGAGACTAGTGTCACAATGTATGTTTTGCATCTCGGAACAGTCCTTTTCTGAGGAGAAAAATGCACTTTGAGCTTTGGGGAATATGAGAGACACTGCTGTTGTTTGGAATTTGTTGACCTATGCAAGGAAAAATGAACTGAAATACTCCATGTCCAACCAGTCACTATCAGCAGGAGAATGCGCTCTGCTGTTGTGTGAGGACTCAGGACTACAGACTCCTAGCCTCTTTCATTGCATGCCTTTCTGTATTGCCCGGGGAAGGGAGCAGGGCTCCTTCAGGGCTAGCTTGCTTCATAAATGAGCTCCTATCAGTTGATATATTTACATATCTGGCAGATTGCCATACTGCTTACCAGACAATAGATGTTTATTCTCTGGTCAAGTAATGCTGGCAACTCAGATTTCATTATTAAATTAATTACATGCTTCTGAAAAAAGCATGAGTTTTTGAAGAGGTTTGTGTGTTTTATGTTTTTCATGTATTTTTGAAATGCACAGCTCTAGTCAAATGAAATCTACTGTTTTCATTACACTAGTACAATACATTTGTGATCCAGAGACCATCCTGATATAGACACTGTGACTGCTGCCTTATCAGAAAACCTGTATTATCCTTCCCTACTACTATATTTGATGAAAGTCTCCACTGATATTGATGAAATTCTCAGGAGAGAAGAGAAAATAGAGAAAAAGGAAAAAAAGTAGCTCTGTGCCAGGTGCAAACATATTGAATTGCATTTGAAAGAGAACGCTGTGGGAGATATGAGCACCAAGCACCCACCCCTTTATGAAAAGGTGGAGGTGTGTCCTCTGTAGCTGTGCACACCATCTGTATTATTCACCTTCTCTTACTGGAAATTGAACTTCTGCATCTGACTGGATGTGCTTGAAATGAAAGTATTTTAATAGACCCAGGTACTTTAAATATGAAATTGAACTGCTGTGCTGCCAAGTGTGGGGTAGATTCCATGCCTCCAGATTGACTAATTACGGACCGCAGTAGTTTGAAACTGGCTTCTGTCTCACAAAACTCAGAGCAGCTCTTCTTTTTCCCTCCTGCTTTATGTTACTGTTAACCAGTAAAAGCTTTAATCATCCCTTTCTGTCCTTATCTGCCCTGCAAGAGAACAGTTGTGAAAATCGCTCTATGCTTCTAAACTGGTTTCTCATTCAAAGGGACCTAGTAGTGGACAGATGGTCAAACCCTGGAAAATGACAAATTAACAGGAAGGGAAAAAATTCTCTCTGCCAAATACCTGTGCAGCTCACTGGGTGAAGGGAAAAGGGGGGGACAGGTGTGGGGTGTGGATATTTTATTCCCATCTCTAAACTTGTACGAATCTGCCAGATTTTCATTTTGTTTGGGTCAGATTCTCTGCCCAGTGTAAGATTTGGAGCATTATCTTCTTTATCTCTTTCATCTCTGGTATTGCTTAGCAAGGCATTTTGATGAAAATGTGCCCTAGGTTGTTCTTTGAGTTCAAGCTGCAGCCGTACGAATGAAAAATGACAGATGGGGCCATTTGAGTGAAATCCATCTGCTATGACAAGATTCCTAAGGGCAGGCTTTGCAGACTTGTTGGAAGCACCCAAGCAGTGAAGAATTCCAGTGGGTTAATGCTTTGCACCATTTTCCTGTTAATTCATTTAAGATTTAGAAAACTGCTGAAAGTACATGCCCTCAGCTGAAACTCTTGCAACTCTGTGAGGATGAGCTATCCCTGCTATTTTGTTAATAGAACCACCCAGAAATATTTCTTGAGATATTTTTTCCGATTTTACTAAGAAAAATATTTCCAAATGTACTGTATTAAAACTAAAGCTTCACATTTATAGAAATTAACCAAAAATATTTGTTGAAACTTTCATTTATGAGCAACTTTGATATCATGTGGGATTATTATGCATACATGTTGATTTAGATGTTATTTTGGTATATGCTTAAGAAATCAGGAAATAATTTTTTTTTTTTCCCTGCTCTTTCTATAATTGAGAGACGTAGTAAGGGATGGGAAAAGGACTCCAGTCTGGGTTTGGTCATATTGTGAAAACTGACATGGGTTATAGTTGAGGACACTACTGCAGTGTTATTAAAGTGTTCTAGGTGCTTGCATGGTATATTTTTCTCACTCAGAATTACAGTACAGTTATATTTTGGGGTCAGCAAGGAAATTTTCCCCTGAGCCTCATTAGCCAAGAATCTTGTGAAGATTTACTCCTGTAGCTCTTAGGGTCTGGATTCCTTTGGTATTTCCTAACAAAGTCCCAATCACACAGCAATGCTACAAAGTTGATCTGTTTTCATGTGCTGCAGTATAGCTGTCATCGGGTGTCTTCTACTGTCAGGTCTACCAGCTGTTAGAGGCTGCTGGGCAGTATCATTTCTCTTGAGCTAAGTATGGGTATGTAGAATAAGAAGAAACTTTGCAGGGCTTTCTGTTAAATGTGCTACTGTAATTCAGGCTGACCTCTGGCAGTGAGGGTCTAGACTTGATGATTTGACTCCTTTTAGTCTCATGCTATGTCCTGTTCATCAAAGTGTCCTAAAACTTGCCATCAACTGGCTTGCCACCTTAAGAGACAATGAGACAGTGTCTCATGACAGCCTTGAGTGTAGTGAACTGATTTGAGGTGGGAATCAGCGCTGGTTCACTGAAGGAAAAGCATTGCAGTGATACAGATCAAAAATGCAAAGAACCTTGCACCTTCTCACTTTCAGGGACCATACTGATCCTAGTTTGTGTCTTCATTTGGATTCTTCAGACCACCTTGATTTAGCACAGATTTCCACATGGAACATTTTGAGGATGGATGCTAAGATGGTACTGCTGTTTCCTAGGATTTTGATGGCAGAACCTCAAGTGCCTTTATACTAGAGAAGACCTTAGCTCAGGAGAAACACGCAGTTTCTGCTGCTTCTTTTACATTTCTTTCTTGGTTTTGCCTGAAGTTCAAATGGGAAGAAATTTCCAAAACTTGGTAATTCGAATATTAGTATGTCATTATCTAGGTTGAAGAGTTTCTGTCATCATTTTAATCCCAGATTATTCATTCCTACAAGTAGAACAAATCATTTCTTAATGTGATGATGAACACAGTCTTTGAATCAAACGTACTTTGTAGTTCTTGTTTTCCTAATTTTTTGGTAGTTTATATATGTGGATAAAACTGGCAGAAAAGTGGTCACTAGACTGTGAGTTGGCAGAAAATAATGATAGCAAATCATTGTGGGAATCAAGAGAAGCATTTATCTGGGACTTGTGCATGGTCCACAGCATGAGTTTACCTGCACCTGCCTTATTGAAGGAGAGCAACACAATTCTTGCATAAGAAATCCTCCTCAAAGTATTTAGCAATGAAATTAACATAAAGCGAGCTGGTTAAAGAGCTATAATTTTGCTTTCAGTTACTCATTACTCTGTGGTAAATCTTCATTTGGGTCTATAAGAAATATTCTTCATTTTAGTGTATTCATTTAGGAAAATCAAGGAGTTACTTAATATGCAGTTTCCATGTATTGAAACATTCTTTGCATTCCTCTTTGTTCCTCCAACACTTAGTGAAGTGTGTTTCAGCATAATCAGCCTCCCAGTGGATTCTAGCATGAAAACAAATCTCACTTAATTTAACTAACTTAGGTTTGCAAGGCAGTGCAAGGAAATTAAATTACCTGTTTGCAAACACAGCCTCCTCTCTCAAGAAACTTTTTAAATATCACTTAAAACTTTCATGTAACTCTTTCCATTGTCAGTTTTTAACTGTTGTGGTTGAGCCATTAATCAAAACTGCAAGCAGGTGGGCAATAACTCTGACTTTGTCAGTGATAGGTTTTACTGTGTAGGGACTTTTAGCAGACAGTACATTTGGGGTGACGATTCTAGATTGTGAACTCAAGGAAACACGGGGATGGTGTCAAACTGGAGCTCACTCATCTGTAAGGTACACTTACTAAACTGTAGTGGTTATACTGGGGGAGCTCTCAAGTTCATTTATACTTTGTTGTGGGTCTGGAAAACCATATTATGTATGTCTTTCACATGCCCAAATCATTCCATATATATTTTGAATATTCACTATTTTTCTGTTTTGTTTTGCAGTTCACAAAACCTCAGCTGCTCTTGTTTTGTGCATGTGCTAGGCATAACACTCACAGTGTTTAGCACCTTCCAGCACCTATGGAAACAAAGTTCTATTAAAATTATGCACCCTTACAGAGGAAGCCCATTTCTGTAGAAACAAATTACCCTTTTCTTAGAGGGAAACTCAAAAATTGCAGCATAAGAGCAGGTTGCAAGTTTTTCATCATGATGAGCTTTATCTGAAACATTGATTTATTGACTGAAAATTTTCAGGGAAGTATACCAGCCTTGATGAGTCTTTTGTCAAGAGCATTGAAAGTGATAATTTGAGAGAGAGAGATCCTCATCAAGCCCATAGCCTAGAGATTAATATATTAGTCTTATATGTGGGATCTGGAGTCTCATCTGAATTGTTAATATCTCAGTTGGTTATTTTGGAGCTGCCTTCATGCTAAAACTGTCTTCCTGATGTCATCTGCTGTGTTGTCTTCCTCTCTATTTTTTTACAATAAATAAATCTTGAAATGTTTTGGTTTTGTTGTGATAAAAAAATATTTTAAAATGTTTTCTGAAGCCAGGAAACTGTCTTTGCCATATTTATATGGCTCTTATTTCATATGCTATTCCTGTAATGCCTGGTTTCCTTTACCTCCTGCAGCTGTGGAGGAGAACAAGCACTTCTCTTCCCCCAGGCAATGTGCTCAGGGCTGCTGGCGTTGTCCTTCTCCCACAAAAGGGAAGAGGTTTGTCTGGCATTCTCATCTCTACACAAGAAGCAATAAAACAAGGAGGCAAACTAGTATTCATGGTAAACAAGGCAAGCACGGTAAGCAGCACCTCAAACATGAGGAGAGTAAATCTCTATCCCTTCAGATAAAGTGCTTTTCTGAATGACAGTTCCTTATGGATCTTTCATCGGGATAATGTACAGCATCCGTTATCTTGAAGGACTGCTCTTAGATAGAGGTGATCCCAGAGCACTGAGTGTTTGCAGCTTTGGTATGTAGGCATTAAGTCATAGTAATATGAACACAAGTACATGATTGTGTGGACTGTAGAGGTGCCTGAGACGGCAAATTAGATCTCAGCCAGTCTCAGTAAGGGAAAGCATCATAGCTGATATTTTAGAGAAAGTTATTCACTAGAATAGAAGAGTGGGGATTGAGAGAGGTGTCTTTCCTCCAAGACTGATAGACTAAAGGAGTTGTCATTAAAGGTAGTTCTTGTAGGTAGGTGCGAGTACAAGGAATATCTCTTTGAGGATCTAAGGTGCTTGTAGGAGTCTACTATTACATGTCTAGCTGTATCTCTGCCTCTGTATCTGGCTCCTCTGAGTGAAAACAACACTGGCATTAACATGGTTATGAAATTGTAACTGATCAAGTTTAGTATTACCTCAAACCAAGGAATGGGGTACATGCTAAAATGACTTATTAGTATAATCTCTTTTGGTTCTCTTTCCTAAGTGTATAGATTTGCTTTATAGATATGAAGTAAATACTTGCATTCTTTCTTTTTGAAGAGAGAAGGAAATCATGCTGATGGATACACAGCAGCTCTCACTAGGGTGCTGAAATAGGAATGAAAGAGTATGAAGATTTCTCTGCTTGTGTTTGTGCAGTAGCCACAGTCCAGGCTGGTGTGTGAGAGGATTACCTGGGTGCTAAAGACCTTGTGGCATAAAGCGTCTGCAGTGTGAGTTTAAAAAGCCTGCAGATGCAGGCTGTAGCAATCTGTTATTCTCAGACTGAATATAAATGGGTCTTCAGGATGGGGGAAAGAGCACAACATACACTCTCAAGAAATAATTCTGTAACACGTTTCTATCAGTAGTAAAGCTTGAGAAAGTTCCTGTTGTGAGCAGGTACTAACTGCTTTGCCATTTCATTACTCCACTGTCATTGTCCTGTGGGGTTGTTGTAACAATGCTGGAATGATTTTGAACTTTTTCTGCTCCACTTTATATCCATTTTTCTTGAACTATCTATCCTGTGATTTACAAATCCCACACAAATAATTGTGTTCTCCATGCTATTCCAAAATTCAGTGAGTACAAGACACCATTTTTTCTCTCAATCTTCTTTTTTTTTGTTTGTTTTTTTTTTTTTTGTTTAAAGAAGAATTAATTTGATCCTGAGCTAATTTAAATGGTCATATTACAGTATCTTAGCATGATACAATGATGGTTCCCTGTAGGGGTGAGGAAGCAGCGAGTGCCGTATGTACTTGATTCTGTCACTGGGGAAAATATATGTGAATGCGGGGTAGATTTAGTCAAAGTTGGCACCACCCTGATCAGAGCAGCTGGTCTAATGCATTGGAGAGAACTGAAGTAACCAATGCATAGACTGTATTGCAAATATTAATTTCTGGCAATCAATTTTTGGGGTTTTCTATACGCTGTTTGCCCAGTTGCAGGTGTGTAGTGTGTTTCACCATAACTTAGAAGATGAAGAATTATTATGAAATAATTTTGATTTTTACAGGAAACTGCCTGCAACTTAAAATACATACTCACTGCTTTGGGTTTTGTATGCCCATCTCCTCTCCAGGGAGTTATCCCAGTGTATCCATGCAGCCTTTTGGATAAAAACAAAAAACAATCTAGCAAAAAGGGTAACCAGTATGAAGGATTACAAATGACACTTCTGTGTCTACTCTTGATGCAAGTAGAGCTGCCTCTGACAGGCTTATCTTCTGCAGTTGGCAGTTTGGCACTTTACAAGGCAGATAATCCATGCAGATACTGATCTAGCAAATTCATCTGTCTTGGTGTGTTGAAAATCTACAGATCTATGTCCATAAGTCAATTAACTCATATCAAAGACTGAAGACTGGAACATTCAGTGCTGAGTGTGTTCTACAGTCCTTGGCCAAAACTGTTTAAACATGCATCTATTTTATTAACTGTAACTAATGCATGTTGTATAAAACCTAGACAAGATTTAATATTCTCCTTATTGCCCCTAAATATTACAGTTTTGTCAGTTCAGTTAGGAATGTGTAGCAGAGGTGGGAATTATCCTGTTATTTCACTATTATTAAACTTAGCATGCAGCTAATTGTCAAAGTATTTTTAAGCTAAAAAAATAAAAATAAAATGTCATTGTTAAAAATTTAAAATTGAGTAGTACTGTTACATTAATTTCAGTAGAAAGTAAATGCTGTGGTCATCTTTTCCTCCAGCTGAATTGTTTCCTCTTTTAAAGAGGTGCCAGATCTTTTTGTCAGTTCAACATTCCATTCTACTTCAATTACATTTTCTATAGAAAGATACTGCTTAGAGGCTGATGAAACTGAACACTGACAGACCATAGTTCTTACCTCTGAACTTTGATTAAAAAGTTCCTGCAAAGGGAAGTTGTTGCTTTTATTTCTGTTGTTTACACATTTAAAAAATGTTAGTATAATAACATTTAAGTTAAAAGAGATGATAATATTTGTATACTTGTCTCTTGCATAATCTAGTTAGTTTTGAAAAGCAGAGACTCTTACTGTGAATACATTCATATGTCTGTCGCCTTACATATGAAAAGCAGTTTATTTTAATTACTTCACCTCAAAGCCAGATTGAGGGAAAGAAGGACTTGTACTCCCAGTCAGAAATGATTACATGTAAGTCTTCCATATGTGGTTCTATCTAGAAACATTTTCTTCTTCTATGGGGAAATGTGGCTGGACTTTTCCAGGAGCAAATGGAGGACTTGGAGTGTCTGTCTAGTTCCTCTGTGTTTCCTTGCTGCAGAGGGGATGAAGATGATAGCATCTTTAGTAGTAAGTGGCCTGAAAAACCCAAAGGCAAGTCTTTGTCCATAACAAAAATAAGTGGGCAGGTTCTTCATTCAATGGCAAAGCAATGGCTACAAAATCAGCCATGAGCCTTTCTAGTTTTGTCTCTTATGCATATATAGTATCTGTACTGTAGATGTATAAGTAGGGGATTTTATCCCTCTCGTTTTCATCTCCAAGTTCTTTTATGCCATGCTAATTACTATTCTGTCTTTCACTTCTGTGACATGTCTTTGCATTATCTGTCACTTTTTGAGACTCCAGCTGCTACGCATTATTAAGGTAAATGATATCTTAACGGACAACTTAATAGATATTTTCCTCACTAGTGACATAGTTTTACCTCTTTTCATGTTGGTAAAAAAGAATGTAAGTGGACAAATCTGTTCTCTATACTTCTTAATCATAAAAAAAGAAAATCCTTGCCACTGTTAGCACAAATAGTAATAGAAATACTTTTTCCTACTGCTTAATGTACCGAACAAGTAAGTTAAAGATATATTTGTAAATACCATATATTTTCATATACATAAAATTAGGACTTGCAGGTTTTATCAGCCTGACTGGCATTGTACTCCTAATTTTTAAAATCTTCATTTTGTTAACAACCACATGGAAATCAAGGAAATGATACTACTTAAAGGACACAATTTTGGCTACAAAGAAAAGTTGTAAAAAATATGCTGTCTGAATAAAATAATTTTAAAGGAGTATTTGAGAGCTATTGAGTGCACTCCTAGAGATGTTGCTCAGAATTCTGGTTTCATTATTATAAAAGGTGCAAAGAGTAAAATTAAACTTAGATATTTGATAAGATCTGTAAAGTACTAAGAACAACACAGGAAGTACAAACAGCCACGAAGCTATTTGTCCTTGTTCTTTTCTTTGAAGACGCTACAATATGCTTGTATTCAAATAGGATGGCTATACAAAGAAAGAACATTAGAAAATGGTTTTATATCTATAATTTGCTTATTTTAAACTTTCAGAATAGCAGTTAAAAAGGAAAGCTTACCATGTACTTATTTTTCTCCTCCTATTAGTGTAAACAAGCTCATGGTGTGCCTGCTACTAGGGCTGAACAGGTTGGGCACGTCCAGTAAAATCTGAAAACCAGAATAACATTTTATGAGGTATTTTCTTAGGTATTTCTCCTGAGCATAAGAGGAACACCTACACAGACCTAAATTTATTGCCACTTTTAAATACAGATTTCATGGTCCTAATCTTACCAGACGTTTTGGAAGTATTTGAACTCATAAAGAAGAAGCCCCGCTGAAGCTGGAATATGGGGCATAAAATCAAAATTTGCAGGTTGTGTTCTTTTAAAGGAGTCGATTGTATGCTTCACCAAAGGGGAACAGTCTAATGTCTTCTCCTCACAACTGAGTAGTCTGAATGCTTTGGATACCAGAAGAATATCCCAGTATTGAAGATAATCAAATGGCAGACTTCAGCTTTGCTCTGTTTCTCTTGTATGTTACTGTGGTGGGTTCACCTGCCAGATGCCCACCAAGCTGCTCTCTCGCTCCCTGTCCTCAGTAGGACAGTGAGAGAAAATAAGGAAAAAGCTTGTTTGCCGAGATAAAGATGGGGAGATCTTCAAGGCGTTTTCCCGCCCCTTTCTTCAAGGTGTTTTCCCGCCCCTTTCTTCAAGGTGTTTTCCCGCCCCTTTCTTCAAGGCGTTTTCCCGAGGTGCCACCGGCTCCTCTGATTGGCTCAGCCCTGCCCTGTGGTGGCGCCGCTGCAGCACCAGCTGGGCGCAGCCCCGGGCTCTCCTCACAGAGGCAGCCCCACCCCGCCAACACCTTGCTACCTACACTTGATGGAGTTAGCTATTATTTTTTCATTTATTGTTAGTAAAAAAGCAATATTCAGTTTCTTCAGGGATTAGGATGGATGCACCTACAAATTATATTTAGAAAAACAGAAGTCTGAATTGAAAGAGAAAAGGAGAAAGGTACTTTCCTCTGGGACTCTGTGGAAAGACATGAAGGGTGTTGTGTACCAGTAAGTACCTGCATCATGGCGTCTCTGTTTTGTGCCTATTAAGGTGAAGTTTTGTGGCTCCACAATTCCTAGCAGCATGCTTACTGTGTCTTCCTATGAAAACTTTTGCCACAATTCAGTTTATGAAGGAAACAATACAGTAGTAAATTGTGATGGATTAATTTTTTTTTTTTTTCTTATTATACAGTCAAGTGCTGCTTTGGGAGGTATTTCTTTAGAGATTAAACATCAGCTTGAGACTTGAAAGTGAGGTGTATGGGACAAGCAAAGAGGTTGGGAGGAATGGTGGCGGTTCTTTGAAGTTTGCTTTGTGAGTGGAATTTCCAAAGTTTAAACTCCAATCACTTTTCATCCAAAATATTTGTATCGTGCTACTTAAATATAAACCACTGATTTTTCATATTGTTTTGGAATTTGGGGAGATGTATTTAAGGGCTTTGAGAACATCTGTAGTGATTAAAGATCTTTAAAAAACAAAACCAAACCCAGACAGTTGGTTACCTCTGTGAGTTGTGATGGCCACCTTGGGGTGCCATCACCTGAGGGCTCTGAGCCATCTGAGGTTTGCTGTTCTTGCAGAGTTTTTTTCTTGTCCAGATTTTGCCCATCTGAAAACACAGAAGTAGCCGGATTTTGAGGCCACATTAGGAATTATACTCCTGTTTCAGGGCTAGGGTTGGACTGCCAAATTTTATTTTGTTGTGGAGTCCACAATAGGTATAAGCATTTGATCTGGATGGTTGTATGTTTGTTTCTGCTGAGCTTAGAGCACAGCATCTTGTTCTGCAGTTTTCACTCCATACTGGTACTGTTAACTGCCAGAATTGGGACTGTGAAAGTTGGGAGGTAGTTGAGAGACTTCCAGCTTTCACTTGTGGTTGCTACTTCCCTGAGGCATAAGTGGCCCCATGAGGACTTGTGATTTTATTGCAAAGTCAAACTGATGGTAAAGCTTTGACTTTGCACTGGAGTGGATTTGGAGCATTCATAAATTCAGTTGCAGCTCAAGCGATTTCTTACGGATGTTGTGAACTGTGTAATGTAGATTGCTATACATTCTTAATTTTATCATTTAGAAGCATATTTATTCACAAAAAAGATCATATTGTTCACTTCAGCATTTGTCATGATACTGTTTAGTGTGTTAGATCTCCAGTGCAAGTTCAATAGAACTATGTTTATACACCTGCCTTCCGAGAAACATCTAGAAGGAAATTATGAGGGAAAGACTTTTAAAGGTTTATTCTGTCTGCATATGGCCCCTTGTAGTAACTGCTGTTCAAGATGGAGATTGATGAGACATTTTAAAAGCATAAAAATGTACTCGTAACTATGGCCTGTCCATTTTCTTTTTTCAATGGAGCCCTGAGTATCTTCAGCCTGATACAGCTAAATGTGCACCATTCCTTATGGAAGAGGAACTTGTATTGATATATTGTGGCCATTGTATAAAATTAAGCCAAAACTATCTAAAAAAGAAATAAATCAAAATATTGGTGTAAAAAGAAAAATAAAAAGATAAGTGTACTGCAATCAATATCAAAAATAGACAAGGATGAATGAATAAAAATGTTGACAGAGGTACAGGAAAAAAGTTCATTGCCTTTACCATCAAAAAGTTACCCAGGCAACAGAAAAAAACCAAACAAGCAAAAACCCAACCCCTGAATTTTACCCAATTTGTAACTTGCTGTGTAATTGCTCTGTATAAACACTGATGAGTAACAAAGCTTGTCATAGCTTGCACCATACAATCAGTCCTGCGAGACTCATTGTGGTAGTAATATTTTTCTGTGTACTGGTCTCTCTACTAGCAAAATGTTCTGCTATGAATGACATTGTGAATCCTTTTGATATTCTCTGGATCCAAATGCCCTCAGCCATGTGCCATCAATCATAATCTCTTGTGTAAAAAGGATTTTTATTTTGTTTGGTTCAGAAAAAACCCCACAAGCAGTTACTCATTTTGGTTAGTGCTAGTGCTTAGGCTCTTACAGAGGATAGTCTGAAACCACAGCACTTCATAAACATGCATACTGATTAGAACTTTTATTTTTCATCATGATCTAGTAATGTAGTGATAATGCAAGTAATAACCCATACCTAATGATTTTGCATCCAATGATTAAAAGAATTACTGTAATATATTTAGTGCCAGGTTCTGAAAAATAATGGTAAATAAATTTCCGTGTGCATTCTTACTAGACATGTGTTCGTTGTTTGTCCAGCTGCCAAAAGAAAGGCCTGTAAAAAGAAAAAATAAATTAGGATACCTGATTTCTGATTCTTCTCTCTTCTGGAGAGGAAGGAACTGAACCAATGCTCCTATTCAGTGTGAAGAATGCATGTGGACAAGATGACAATCTGTTTTGAAGGCATACAACAGAAACTGGGTACCTGGGGTGAAGGTTCGTATGGGCTCCTTCTCATTAATGTTTCTGTTGCAAACAGTGGAAGTGACGATAGGATAAAACCAGAAGTAGTAACAGAAGCTGGAAGAACACAAATTGAATTTTCAGATTAATTTAGACATAGTCTTGGGGTCTTATTGGGATTAATTCACCAAAGATCTTTCAGTCCTATCTCCTAGCTGTGTGAAAACATGATTTGGGCTGATATTTTGGCCTAAAAGTAGAGTAATCTCAATGAAGTCTGTGATACTATTTCAGATTGCTCTGGTATAGTTGAGATGTGGAATTTGAGACACTTTGTTTCACAGAAGCTTTCTGAGTCTGCAGAATTCTCCAGATATTTATTACATCCTCCAAATGAAATCAGCTTTCTAACAGATACCATGACAAGGGGAGGGTAGGAGTGTGGGAAGATGTCGCTTTCTTCGCTGCTTTCCTTGTCTTTGGGGAGTGATGCTGGTATGTGACAGTAGTTACAGAAACACTGTAGCCAGTGAAACTTTTGGCAGTAGCTTTGACTTACGTTGCTTTCAAGGGTCCATGAAATTATGACTTGCACAGTTACTTGTCCTGCTTCTGGTAAAAAAAGAATTAGTAATGAATCTGGCCATAAAATTTCTCTCTAAATATAACTGATCTAAAACCCCCAAAATACTATGAGTAATTTTGACAGAAAAATATGTTTTTTGTATTGTTAAATCCAGTGGTTATAATTGATTTGATGTGACATTCATTTTGTTCCTTTAAATCCATTTTTTAGCAATGTCCTTCAGTCAGTGGCAGCAAAGACTAGAAGCTGCTAGTGTGGAAAAAATGACCTGCCTTTTCCCTCAATCATCTGTTAATTCTCTGATTTTGCAGGCAGCTAGGAGATCTTTCACCAAAAAGTCACTACCTTTGTACTGTGCTATCTGCATGGTTATATGCCAATGCCACCTCATAATGTTACAAAAGATGATAGCTTTCCTCTTGCAGTGCTTTCCCTGTAAGTGTACTGGGCATGGCCCTTGCACAGGCACTTTACCTACTCAAACCCTATTCTTAACGTTTGAGGATCGTGATGGACTGAAAGAATGGAGACTGCTGAAAGTGCTTCCGCTTGTCAACTATCCTGTTAAGATGTCCGAACAGGCTCTATTCCTGTGAATAATGCTTAACAAACAAAACCAACCAAAACAACTTTGTTCCATGGAGAAGAAGGAAAAAACACCAACCACCACCACCCTTTCCCCCAGTCCTAAACTGCAAAATGTTGATAGACTCTAAATAGTAGTCGTGGGTTGTGATCAAGGGGAGGAATGTGGAAAGCAGCTGAGATGCTGCTTTGAAGGGAGACTTTAACTTGATGCACCGAGCTGAAAGTTTGCAGTAGTTCAGGAGCTGATTCACAACTGGACACCAAGTCCCTGCCTTGGGGGAGCAGAGTTGTCTGTCAAAAACATGGGACAAAAGGCAGGGCACAAGAACTTTGAGCCATTCAATTGTAATCTTGTACTGCAAGTATGGCAAACCTTTGAGCTTAGTGTCTATAGATTTCTTGTCACCTTCAAATCAGTTGCTTAAACTCTTGAGGTTTTCCTTATTCTCACTCCGGTGAGAGTGTGATCTGCACAATCATCTTAGTGTTTTCCTTTTGGTTCAGTTTTATTTTCAGCAAAGAGCAGTGAAAGGAAGAATTATTACTGCTGTTGTGAGGTAGGAGAGAACAGGTTAGTTACTTTGTTAACATGGCTCTTATTTACAGCAGTGTTTAACAAAGGCCATACCTAGGAAATTCAGTTACTTTTTTCTGCATTCCTTCTCAAAATGATATAAGCACAAGGCCCTTTGTGTTTTTAGCACTTTGTTATGCAAATGTACTGTGTAGTATCAGTGGTAAGACTGATGAAAATATGTGAAGGCATTTGTTAGGGCAGCTTGCTTGTTATCATTTCCCTCTGTCATCTGCATCTTGTTAAAATGTATGAACACACTTGATACATTTGAATAATCTTGTCTGATGTGTATCTATGGAAAGCAGCAGCTCCCCAAGCCTTGCTCCTGCAGAGCTCCTGTAAGATCTCACATATGTGAGCCCTGCTGTTTGCCCTCCGTGATCTGAGCGTGCTGTTTTCCAAGCTTGGATTAAACTCGGAAGGGACTAGAAATGGTGAGCTCCTGTTGGTAGATTCAAGTTAGCATTCTTGATGTAAAGCCACTCAAAGTTCTGCTTTAAAAAAGTAGATACTTTTGAAAGATTGTCAAGCCCTACTCTAGATTATATGTCCTTTCTAATAATAACAGGTGTTTTTCTTCTTTGTGTTTGGGGACTACTGATATATGAGACTATATGTAAGTGGTCAAATGTAAGTGGTCCTCTTGCCCCTTCTTGCTGAACTATAGCCATTCTTTGACCTTTGCCAGGCAGGTGGCTTCAGTTTCTTCAAACATGAAGTGAATTGAGCTTTTAGATTCTATTACTGATACAAATTCTGTAAAATAGCCTTTTTTTCTAAAGTCAAATTAGTATCTTTTTTTCTCATTTAGCCTAATCTTCTAAGGGAAAAATATAGATGACATTTGTCACTCTGTTTTAGGAAACATGGACTACCTTAAATTGTTGTTTCTTTGGGTATTTTGTTGGGGTTTATTTTTTCCTTTTTTTTTTTTTCCTGCACCTGTACTATAACAGTAAAGGTTGATGAGCAGTGTTGAAGATGTGCTGATATAAATGCAGACAGTTGCCAAATCCCTGCATCAGCCTTGTTAAATGCGTAATTATATGATGGTGTGGTATTTCTGCATTTATGTAGCTGCAGATGCCTTCCTGGGTTCCCAAGATTGATACAAACATTCAATTAACTCTGCTGTTTCTTGTTATACTTTTATATAAAACAATTTTATGGTTTTTAATTGTCATTGTCAAGTTACTGTATGTGGATCTTGAATGAAGTTTCAAAGTCATCAGAAACCTGAAATTAATTGTGGTTTTGTTTTGTGGTAGTTTTTTGGTTTTGTTTTAATCCATGAGACACTCTGGACAGTTACAAGTGTGTTTCTAGTTCAGATAAAACTTGTAACTGTCATACAGTTCAGCTGAGGATGTGACGCATTCTGACCTTTCTGCCTTTGCACAGGGGTAGTACATGTAGGGTGAGATCTTTAGGACCTCAAAATGCAGACGAGTACATAAATTTCATAACTGTGATTTGGTGCATTCCTTCTCTTCTTCTTTCAAGCAATGGCCTCTCCAAATCAGGCAACGAACAAGCATCAGTGTTGACCCCTTCAAAATACATATTTTGATGCCTTCCATTTATGATATGGTGCCATTTCTGCATTTATATATATCTACAGGCACTTTCTTCTGCATTCTGGCTTATTTGTTCCATAGAGGTCTCGACTCTTGTCAGGAAAGCCTGAGTGATCTGATCGATGCCCACCGTTTTAGTTTTGGCATAGCCTGCCTCTTCTGCATAAACTAAAAGAGAAGGTTCTTACAAGGCTGATGAGTTAACACACTATCTTAATTGTTTCCTTTTTATTGTTACCCAGCATATATGCTCATTCATTCATATGATTCAGCTATGGTTATCACAATGATTTTATTTTATCCTCTATTGGTTTGTATTGACGTATATTTTCTGGTAAGGCTTTATATGTGTGCTTGCCTTTTAACTGTAGTCATTTGTTCCATGCATTTTATATTTAACATATCATATTTCTTATACAATAACCTCTTATTTTGGAGCCAGAACCTGTTCTTGTGGATGTTAAAAGCCAGAAGATCAGACCACTTTTCTATTAGCAACTCAAATGTTGTGAGGACAGTGTGTCCTTTGAACATATCATTGAACGTGCAATCAATGGACAAAAGATTCTGATTATCACCAATTATTTCTGAGGAAAGAAACCTCAGAAGACGACTATCCAGAGAGCTCTTACTTGAAATTGATGCATAAAAACTGTCTATCCTAGCTGCTCTAGGAAGCCCAGAAAAAAAGTCCCCCTTTGTTATTCACCTTTTCAACTAATCATTGGCTATCTCCAGGGCGACCTTTCGAAATACCAAAAATAATGATTTCCGTGTTGTGAAATCTATGAGATCTGAAATATTGGGAAAACTTTAAGTCAAAGTTTATTTCTTGAAAATACGTCCAGGAGCTTTAACCTTTTCTTTAGATTTCACAGGAATGATTTATATAATTGTATATTTTTATGCCCAAACCTAGTTTTTCATCCAGGTTGTAAGAAATACCAGAAATGTGATTTCAGTCAACTGTTCCTTTGACAGCAGCCGATAAAGTTAATGTAACAAGATAAGCTGGCAGCTTTTTTTTTCTTAAAGAAAACTTGTTTGAAGTTTCCTTTCAAAATTGTGTTGCTTGCTCAAATGCAGATATGTGCATAACGAGGGCTAAAACTGACAGGATGTGTCTATCACTGGAGTAATGAATATCAAATGATCAGTTTGAAGTGAATGAACTGTAAAATATATAATTATCTTTCATTTTCCATACCTTTTGCAATAAAAAAACCCATGAAATGAAATTTGCGATAGTGTCTCCCATGTGCAACATTGTAGGACAAAAGCTGATACGTCATGGGTCAAAATCAATGTTTCTTATTAGTAATTCATAGAAGTAGGTCATAGTTAAAAACAACGTGGTGAAGCTGGGAAAAATAGTGTTATGTAGTTAGATATGAGACTTAACCAATGACCTAAAACATACCCAAAATGTGTAGAAGATGCAATTTCATTTTTCTTCCATAATTCTGTCTTTCGTTTGACAAACAAATTTTTCTAAACAGGCCAAAGCTCTGGAAACTCTCCTTACAGCAGGTAGCAGTACTTAAGAAATGATCTGTGTAATTGTCAAGGAATACTAATAAGTACTGAATTGAAGCTTAGCTGTTTAAAATTAGGCAGACAGAGCTGAATGCTGAATGAATTTATAGACATAGAATACCTTATGCAAGTGCTCATGTTGAACTGGCCCAAGCAATTCATTATTCTAGTATTATATAATACCTATTTGGAGGAAAAAATATTGATTGTATCCAGTCATTCAGAGTTTCTTAAAATTAGATATTTTCTCTAAGACATGTATTTTGATTTTGGTGGAGAAATATAGCTGAGTTATCAACTTCTAAACAATATGCGTACAAAGGGATTGTGGTATCTGAGGGCTGGATGTTCTGTCTGTCTAACCATTGATTATTTTATACTTGTTTGTCTCCTTGGTAGTCCTCATAGCCCGTTACACAATATGTGTTTTACATCAAGATACAAACTAGCAGATTTCTCTAATTTTATTTTTCTTTGTTTGCTTTATTCCTGTCAGCGGACCTAGTGGCTGGCCCATAACTCTTGGGCCACATGTGACTTTGATGGAGTTCGTGAGTTTCCAATTCCCAGAGTGCAGGTATCATCTGACAAGCAACAAGGCTGTGCTAGAAAAGTAGGGGGTGGCTAGTGTTAATGCTGGTTGTTGGGAAGAAATGCGAAGTAGAAATCACTGTAGATGATGTCATTTGTTTGCCGTTCAAGTGAGTGAAACATTCCATCCTCCAGCAGAGAAAAGGAACCTGGTGGCATTGTCATCTCTCATCTATGACCCAGTTGCAGACTTTCTGTGGTTTTTAATGATGAGGTTTTACTATGTGGTTTTTTACAGCTAGGAAGATTGGTCAATCTTGCCATAGTGTTTTCTTTACTGTGAGGTCCCTTGTGCAGTGTGCCACAAGTCTAAAAGCATTTTGACGTTGTCGGAGTAGGGCAGAAACGCAGACAAGAACTAATCCTTTTTGAAAGAGGAAAAACAAAACCTTTAAGTAACACTTATGTTTGTATCTAAAAGGCAATGTAGAGCCCAGAATGCAGGCTTCAGTTATGTTGAATAACAGAGGGAGGGAAAAAACATAACGCATACATTCAGGTGATCTCTAGGTTTCTTTCCTCTATTTTGATATGTCCTTTCTCACTTGTTTGTATGATCACACTAAAGTGAGAGGGAAAAGTGTACAGGGAAGTTACTTGGAGTACTGCTGGAAAACTGTCTAAATCACTGTGGAAGCTGATAGATTGCTCTCATTCCTAAAGAGGTTGAGATCTAAAAAGCCTTTTGGGTGCTGTGTTTGGAGCAGTATGGGAGCAGGAATGTGATGTTTGTTGGTGCAGTGCCATGGTCCAGCTCTGACTGGATCAGGGCTCCTTGCTTGGTTATTATGACTCCTAATACAGACAACTTCTGCCACGCTTTCATTCAGAGCACCAACTGTACTCACATTTATTATCTAAACACATAAATGTGGATATGAGGAGGGAATATTTGCTAATGTATGCATTGTACTTTGAAACTAGGCTGTTGGCCGCTTAATTTCTATGCAAATAAACTGGTATGTTTCAACTTAGGAGACACTCTATGTTGAGGGGGAAGAGAAGAAAGAAAAATAAGAGGTTATTTTCAGGTTGTAATGCAGAAGAGAGAGGTGAGAGAGTTTTGAGGAAAGAATACACTGTTCAAGTAGAATTAGTGATAACCTTTGGTTTAAATCTGTAGAAAATGTACTGAGAGAAAGAAGATTGCCTTGGAAAAAAATAAAGGCTGCATTGATAATGAAGAAGAGCATAAAAGACAATTACATTAAATATTGTGTGATAAAGTCAGAGCTGCTTATAATCAGAAACAGTCTCAAAGCTTAAAAATATTTATTTCAGGCTGTTCGTAGGTCTAAACTGAGCTGTTAAAAGGAAATAAATGAACTAGAAAAAATTAAAGTATAGATAGAAAACGGCTGAAAAATACAGTATTGTTATGAGAAGCAGGATGTCTTTATGCTTGACATACTGTTTATATAGCCCATGTAATTACTTGAATTCTTCTGTCTTGAATAGCTGAAACACACAGGCCTTGATCATTAGAATTTCTGGAGCACCCACATTCCTATTATTTTTATTTTTTGGGGGGGAGACAGATATTTTTTTTTTTTGAGTCTGTAGAAGCTTCAGTCAAGGACCACAGACTAATAAGAGGCACTGTATAAAAGTGAAAAGAAGTTGGACCCTGTCCCAAAAAACATGTTGTTCTTTAGGAGAAAATAGGCTGTGAAAAATTACCGTCATGGATACAACCGCACTACTGTGATACCAAATCAGAAGACACTCCCTGGTTATCTTCATTTTCCCTTTGTGTTACTTACCACATTCCTGCTTTCTGCTGTGATTGACACAGACAACACCATCAATTACCACCTGCATTGTACATGCATGGTAATAAAAGTTATGTAATCGTTATTTTATTAATGGATGGGATCATGTAATAAGCCAATATTTTAAGGCATATTCTGGAGAGAGATTTGGGGTGAGAATGGACAGTCAGTTAATATATTTATTTTGAGGTACATTTAAGTTTAAGAGAAATCTGAACACAAAATATGGAAATACTTTCAAATGGACTTTATTCTGTGTTTTTCTGTAGTGCTCTTCTGCCTATACTATTGATAGTTATTTCTACACTTTATTGTTTAATCTGTGGATTTTTGTACATTAGTATTAGGATATTCTAAAACGAAATTCAGTGATTTTTGTGTAACAGATGTCTAAGTCTTGCAGTGTAACGATGATTCTGGCACATGTAGTCCATTTGTGGTTTAACCATAATTCTAAAATGGTACAAGACATCCAGAGAATACATACTGTAAAGTTTTCTTACGGTCCCAGCCTCTATGTTTTTGTCCATGGTCACATCTTTCCCTTAACCTTTCAGCTTCACAAGCCTTTGCCCACACGAACATGTCTAGAATTTATCAGTATCTCTGTTTCTTGCACTCTTTCTGTTTTTTCCCCTCTTCTCTTAAAGTACTTGATTTTTTGGTTTCAATCAGGGAATAAAACATCAGTTTTCAATAATGCAATCACTGTTTCAAAAAAAAACCACATGGCTAATTTGGAAGGAGTAGTGGCTATAATAAAGAGAAAGATCACTAGCCACTTTCAATATAGCCTGGGGCACCATTGTTCTGGATCAAGTAAAGGACAGGTAGTTTGAAGCAATACCTGTCCTTTATGTAATCAAGTTCTCTCTACTGGAATATCCTTCAGGCCCTGCTCTGTGGAAATCTCTAATGTTGAACAAATAATGGAAAGATGAGCATCACTATTTTCTTCTATTTAAAAAAAAAATAAACGCCTTTAAAATCCATAGCATTAGGATTTAGCTCATTTCCAAAGACTTCCAAATGCTTAGGCTTATGTATAGGAGCATGGGAATTCAATGAGATTAAATTTGTGATAACACTCAAGAGTCTGTACTATCAAAAATGTGGCACAAAATATTATAAAGGTTACAATTTCATAAGATTTTTTCATTTATTTTACTCTCGTAATCCGATAGTGGCTTTAGCTTTGAATTTTTCAAAATACCATTCTCAACTGCAATGTATTGCTGAACTTCTTGAGACATAATTGTGTAAACCCTAAGTTACTCCATTTTTACATCTTCAACTTAAGTTAGTGTTTACAAAGAAAAAATGTTGCTAACCTCAGTGCTAAGGTACTAGTACCTTTGAAAATCTGCTGAGCAAATGCTAAAATGTCTAGAGTTGTGTAATACTTACAATATTTGCTTTAGAGATATCATAATTGAGACCCATTCATAGGAAGAAATGCCAGCAATTGGAATTCCCTGATTTTAATATTTCAGGCAATCAGAGAGGCATTTGTTCTTTAGTTAAACATGGAACCCTGCAGATCTGTAACTCCTCAGTGAGGTCCATCTTTGGTGCTATTAGGGCATTACTCTTGGCCTGCATAATCGTTGATTATTTTTGTCTGTTTCCTATGGCAACACACTGCCTAGATAAAAATGTTTACTAGTGATCTGTATGTTCCTTAGCATTGCTTTAAATATCTGGATTATTTATAGGATATTGATATCCAGTCCATGAAATAACTGTGCTGGAATCCCTGTTCAGATAGTATCATCTGGCAGAACTCTTCAGAGCATACTCCTTTATTGTTTATTTAAGGAATAAGGACTAGAGTCAGATTTATTTAAAATGCGTACAGTAAATTCTCATAATGCAAAAATAAAGCCATGTTCTGAACAGCTGTCAATTCAAATGGAAGAAAGGTAAAGCATGTAAGAGTGGGGCAGTTTCCTATAGCGAACATGGAGTTAGTAATTATTGAAGAAAGTTAAATGAAAGAGAGGTTAAATATTGTGAATGTCAAGCTTTTATGTATTTTTAAATGAGAATGAGGCTGCTCATAAGAAATTTATGTTGAATTAGAGGTCAGCATTGGTGAACAAGATAAATGTTTTTTTGAGTACAGCTCAATACAAAAGAAAACACAACCTTGTTTGTTTATGACCTTTTTATGTCCTTGTGACACAAATGAAAACATTTTTATGCTATTAGATACTGTCCCTCAACTGTATAGACTTCCATGTATGAGCACTTAGTCAGATGTGTGCTATTGAAGTTCCCATGGCTAGTTGTGGGACACACTCATCATATAATTCTAGTTCTGTTCCTTTATACATAGTACACAGGCAACCTCCTGGTCTGAACATCGAGGCATATAGTCTGTGGTAGTTCAGAATTCAGTTCTGCATTCTGTGTAGTCTATTTATTATGACAAATACCGATAGATAAATTTATAAGAACTAGACATCTTAATCAAGGAGATGAAATCTCTTTTATATTAATGAAAATAACTCGTGAATTTAAAAACAGTTTAAGGCACAGAAAGCACAACTATGGAGTCCATTACCTAAAAGATGACAATGAGGCACAGTGTATTCTTATATGCGTTAGTAAATTCTAAATGTGTTTTTCAGAAAGGAGTCAAAAGTAAAGATGTTGCTAAAAGTTTTACATATCAATATTGTGAGTAGAGTTTTATGAAATTGGTAGCTATGCTGTTTTTCCTGAACAATACAGGTTTGGGTTGACCAGAGCATTTAGTATGTTCCCGTTAAATGTTTAATATTGACTTGTTCAGTGTTAAAAATATTTCTCTTCTTCACTCCAAAATCCCCACATTTTTACAAGAAAATCAAGTATATTTATAGTTAAATAAATATCTAAGCTTGTCAGAATAAATACATGTATGTTATTGTATGTTACTTTTCTTTAGAAATAGCCAATAGATTACTGCCTAATATTATCAAGTTCATTAGACAAGGTGTTTGATGTTTTTGGTCAAATAAGCTTGTAATAAGAATGAGCTACTAACAAAGGAGTGAGCACTCCACCTCAGTTTTTCCCCACATCCCCGCCTTATTTTTTTTCTGTAAGAACAAATGGTGCTAATGGGAATTGTCATTATTGAAAGACCTTCTCTTGGGGGCCTGAAAATGTGCTTACGGCAGAAGGCTTTCTTGTGCAGTCTATTTCATGCAAAATAGGTTTTTGTTGTGCACTATGATCCAACCAATGCCAACTAATCTGTAGGAACTCCACTGAGTAATTTAAAGTTGCTGAGAAGCACTGCTTATAATGTATTCTTAAGTTAGAACATTGTCCAAAGAGTTCACATCTCATCAGATCATAAATCATATAAATTGTGCTTTAACTGAACTTAGTGTCAAAACTCAAATTGCCTAAATTGAGACGGGAATTTCACATTATTATTTTATGTAAAAGCACATAAAGCATTATGATTTAAAGTTACCTATCTAAAAGTAAACCCAGAACATAACTACTGGTGTTTCAGTAATTCAGGCACTGGTGTTTCAGTAATTCAGGCAATGACATCCCATGGAAAACTAAGCGTGTAAGATAAATTGAAAAGAATAAATTTATTCGTCTGTCTTTGACAAAATGTGTAAAATGTATTCTATATGTGAAAGTTTCAGGAACGATTTCAGTTTCTTTTATAAGTAGGGAAACATAGCATTCTGATTTCTGCTGATATTGCCACTCCTTATGCTGAGAAAGATTTAATCCTCTAAAATGCAAACATTATATTACTTTTCCTACTTCCCACCCATTTTCAATTTCTACTTCTAGCTCAGTCTTTTTCCCTCAAAATGCATTTATCCATATTCTCACCTCCTCTGCCTTCCAGAGGAAGATTTAATTTCTTTACCAAACTCCTAATCCTCATTTCTTTAGTGACCTTAAACCTTCAATGCTGTCAATCTTTTGAACTCTTTGTTGTTAGCTGCTACTCTATGAGATTTTAGATTTCATTCTGACTAGCCCTGGCCCATTATGGAGCAGAAAATGCAAGAAATCCAGGTTTGCATCTCTGGTCATATCTTGGAGAAATTAAAGTCTGTAATGTTACAAAGTTACATGCGCACAATACAGTCACGTGTATGAACTATGTGAACAGGACTTGCTTATTGAAAACGCAACCTTTGAAATATTCCAATTATCAGTAACTAGAGTTACTGGAGACTTTAGCAAGTTTCTGTTGAGAATATGAGTTTTCAAAACTTCTATTTTGAATTGTAAGAGTGAACATTGCACAAGGCACATTTGTGAATCAAAAATGTCTTCTGACCTCTCCCTCTTCCTCTTTAAAATTCCTACTTTTGGATCCAAAGCCCAGGGCTGTTGAAACTATACAGAGAAAAGGCCACTGGATTTTACCAATGGACAAATTCTATTTTTCAGTTACTACTTTCTCTAAAATACCTGAAACAATGAGCTAGAACTCTGGGCCTTGCTGACCCCACAAGTCTTACTGTGGCATTTACCCAGCAAAGTATCACCCCAAAAGGAGGAGTGGGCTGCCAAACCAATGACATCCAGATCTGGGGAGGAGTTTTTATCACCTATAATGACTGTGCATTGCAGGTGTCAGTATGTCATCTGCATCATTACGATTTTTATGTTATGCAGTATCCTCTTAATAGGACATCAGAAGCATTCACTTTCTTTGCTGTAAAAGATCAGGACTTGTCTCTTGTAGTGCAAACTGTGTATAAGGCATGAGGTTCAGTCTCTTATATTCTACAGAATTTAATAGGGTTTCATGCATATGTTTAAAAGGCTTCCTACGCATCCTCAATTTGGCTGGTTTTTAAGGGAAGCCCTTTGACACTTAGAAAGACAGGATTCCCACAGGCGAAGATCATTGAAATTAGTAGATGAAAAGACTTAGAGCTGAACTAAGTGGTAAGAAAGCCTAAAGTTTCTGTTGATTTTACTGGAATCAACAACCTTATTAAGCTAGAGAGAGAGATGAGAGAACATATCATAGAATCACTAAGATTGGAAAGGACCTCTAAGATCATCAAGTCCAACAGTCAACCTAACACCACCATGCCTACTAGACCATGTCCTGGAGTGCCACGTCTACATGTTTTTTGAATGTCTCCAGGGACGGCAATTCAACCACCTCTCTGGGCAGTCCATTTCAATGCCTCACTACTCTTTCCGTGAAGAAGTTTTTCCTAATATCCAACCTAAAATCAGTACATTTAAATGGAAAATAGATCCATGGTAATATTTTGAAAAGAAAAAAACCAACCAAACAAACAAAAAACCAAAGAAAGAAAACATTTGCATTTGTAAAAATTCTTAACCCTTATAATTTGCTACCTCAAGTTTTGACTTCCTAGCTTAGAAATCAATAGTTAAAACAACTAGACAATATAGAGTCAGCCCTAGTGTCAGTAATTTAAACTCCCAATATTCACTTTTTTCTTTCATAGTTCTTTTATAATGTGTTATTTTTGGATCAGTGACATTTTCGAAGTATTTTAAGTGAGAAACCATCTGAATTTTGGAAATACCATTGTACTGTATTCCTTGTACATATGCTGCTTTCCACCCACTCCCTCCACCCCAAACAAGTGTCTGTCTTGGGTTATAGAAAAGATGTTGTCTTTCCTCATGAGATGATATCCTCAATAATACTTCTGCACTGACAAACTGCAGTTCTGTTCACAGGCATTGAGAATTGGAAGATTTAATTTACAGAGAATACGATTACCTTCAGAAAGCCCTGTGCATGCCTTGCAGCCTGATAAAACAGGCAGTCGTCCTTTAATGTTATAGACATTACAGATCCAGAGTTTTGTGTACCTATAGCCATACTCATAGTGAAGGTCTTTTTGGATAGATTGCAAAAGAGCTTGGGATGGGAGGTGGTTGATGTTTTCTTTTCCTACTGCTGATGTACCAATGTCCTGTCTGTGATTTTCTGTTTCTGCTGCAGAGCTTCCCACGGGCCATTCGGTGCAGGTGTGAAGTGCTCAGATCCAATCAGAGTTTGTAGGGGAGTTTGGCATGAGGGATGGGTTGTTTTTTTTACCATATGCAAGGTGGCAAGTAGCAGAGTGGGTTTTTGAGCATACCATCTAGAAGGGATAAAACTCAGGGCACTGTGCAAAGGATAGGGAAAGGCCTGAAAGTAGAAGGTAGGAGTTTGGTATATTTTGGGGGTTCTAAACTTCGTCCATCCTTTCTCCGTATTTGTTTTGCTAAATTTTGGGAATTGTCCTTGAACTGACTTTCAAGACAACTCTTCTGGGGGCATGAGTTTTCCTGCAGATTCTACGGAATGAGTTGTTTTTCTTTTGCCTTTTTCTGTTTCATTGTTTTATGTGCCAAGTGCATTTGCAGATGAAACACAAAGTGGCAGTTTGCTAGCAAGATGGTTTAATTACATCCAAAGGCTTGTAATCACAAGCTTTGTTGGGACGGACTATGAAAACGCAGTGGAAATGATACATATGAATTTTAATGAATTGACCTCTAACTGTAATAAAGGAAAAAGATTAATTGCCTTATCCTAGATGCTACAAACTGTTTACATTATGATTTTATATGAATGACTAATAAATACTAGTAAGGGAGGCAAGTTTTTTTTAAAAAAACCCATACCACTGACACTATACCTATATTTCATCTGTACATCTGAACTATATATGCCTTTGAATTCATGAAAGCATTGTACTAATTTCAGCTTTTACCCATCTAGAAAAATGCAAGGAAAAGGTAAACAATAAATGCTTTCAGAGAGATCTTTTGTGCAAAACACAAAATCATACTTTTTCCTTTTTTTTAATTTTAGAGTTAATGTAAGTGTGCTACAACATAATACACCTTAAGAGGGAAAACAATTTTCTGTATAGCTCTTATCTGCTGAGTATCCAGCTTGTTTGCTTTTTTAAGTTAGCTTGCTGTATAGTACTCTGCTCTCACAGATCCTGAAGCTTCACATACATATCTGTATATATGTTTCTTCCATTGTTAGAAAATGCAAATTAAAAAATGCAGTTTGCCTATCACTTTATAGGATGTTGTTAATTGTAGACACTGCTGAGAAACACTGAAATATTTTTTAACCATTCATGCCTCTTCCATTTTAAAAACAAAATAAAAAGTTCCCACCTAATTTTGAGATTTATACAAATTCTAAAAATGTACATGTTAATCTTCAAGAGATTCTGATTAGCACCTTATGTAATGGGAATTAGATAATTTCTTAACGATTGTGATTTTATTTTTTTTTCTATTTAAACATACAGATGCATATAGTCTAGAGTAGACAGCATGGTAATATGTTTTGTTCTGGTGTTTAAATAAATACAGTGTGGCATCACTGTGTCTTTGGAAACCTGACCTAAAATTTGACTGGTTTTTATGTAACTGAGAAAAGAATGAAACTTTAATGTAGTTTGGGGAGCATTTTAAACTAAATATGGACTGAAAGAGGAAACATAACTGTATTTACATTAAGATCTTTAGGTTCTAACTTATTACAGTAAAAAAAGTGATTTTTTTGTTCAGATAAAAATGAACAAAAAAGGAAAGGAAATCCTTTCCTTTTATCCAACAAGGAAAAATCCTTGTTTTGGATATCTGTCAAAAAGGTAAAGCTCTTTTAAGGAAGCTGTAATTTTCTGCCAATATTCTACATATGTTGTCTAAACTACAAATTATTCCCCTTAACATGAATACAGCATGGATCTAAATGCCTGGTAATCTATCTCAAACATATTAAATTTATTTTTCTACAGTAATAAAAATAATTATTTGAAGGTCAGGGCTGGGAAAATGGAGGGTAAAGGGAAATACTGTAAGTTACAGGAAGTCGTGTTTTAAGGTGCAGGTTCTGCTCTAAGGCGTAAGAATTAGTGACTGAATAGCAGGTGATGATTTTACTTCAATACATTGATATTATAGCAGTAGAGAAAGTAGGTGAAGGAGGAAAAAAACATGCTCTTAAAGAGAATACAACTAGAAGAATATATAATTTGTATTTAAAAAACATGCAATTCTCAAGTATTTTGAAATTTGTATCAGTAGCTAGAACAAGACAAAACAAAATACTTTTGAATTAATTTTTAAGATTCTATTTGTTTTAAAGATCCTGCACAGGGATAGGAAAATAGCAGAGGTTTGAGACGTGTGTTGACCTGTGGATAAAAACTGATTTGAACCAACCTAACATTTTGTAGCTGCCCTTTTGTCTTGGACGGGGGAATGTAAAGTATTCATTAATCATGTTATATTTGAAAGTACTTTTTTTAGAATGTAGTATCTTATGAAAGCCTTGACAGTGGTGTATGCTCCTAGTACGAGTTTCTACGTTAACATTTTAGCAACCTTAAGCAGAGGAAATATAAACAATCCCTCGATCAGAACACCAGCTACTAATCTCAGTATTATAGATTTATTTTAAAACAAGTATCCAAAACAGTGTAAAAGAATGAACAAATTAAACAATGTGAAAATATTTCAAAAGTATAGATCTTCTGATGCAAAAGGATTGTTTTGCACTCCCAAAGCGCGTGGATGATTTCCATTATTTTAAAAATTTCCACAGCCCAGGTTCCGTAAAACTTGTATAGTAATAATTTTTCCTTTGGAGATGTACCTTATAAGAGCTTGCAAATAATTTGACCTTTTATTGTATTTTGCTTTTGTTTTATTGTTCCTTTCTTATTCCTAATATCAGTCTCTAAGGTCTAGGGCTAAACTGTAGAACTTGTTCCTAATGTACCTTTTCTCTTCCCACCCCAACATAATTTAAGGAATTCTGCTGCTGTCACTTATTTGACTGTTATTACTGCTCATGGGATATTAATGGAAAAAAGACTAGTAGAATTGCACTGTATACTGAGACTATTTCTTAAGCAAAAGTGTCATCAAAACTATTCTGTAGAATCTATAGTAGGAGTTTTTTTTTGAGGGGGTGGGAAGTTTTTGTTGGGTTTTTTTGCTTGTTACTTCCTTTTGGTGAGAGCTCAGACAGATAATAGAACCAGGATGAAGGAAAAACTGGGTTTGTTACTTTAAATTTTTAGTTGCATAAGGAGTTATTTTTTCATGCAAATTCCTATTTACTAGTTCATTATTATTAAATTGTATCTGCCTTCAGTTAAGAGATCGCCTTTTGTTCTCTACAGTGTGTGTCAATCAAACCCTTTGAGTCATATCAGAGTACCAGTGGAGTATATTTAGGTGTCTTGGATGCTCAGGCAATTCACGTATACAAATAACAGATACAGAATACTTCAACTGTACTGCAAACTGGAATCCCAAATGTCTTACAAAGCTCTGAAATTGCATCCATCACTTCTCATATTTCAAAATCGACAAGACTTTTGGCCTTCATCCTATTACATAAATTCACCAATCTCTCCTCTGGCTGTACAGTCATTACAAGATGAAGAGATTTGAGTTCCCTGTTTTCCATTTCACCTTTCCCTGACACATCCCCAGTTTAATCTTCCCATTGCTTAGGTATTGCAGAAATGGGCAAAACCACTGTACAGATAAGCATGCTTTCTTCTGAAAGAATGTATATTGCAACATATAAATGAACCCAAAGTTCTCATATTAGTGGTTAGAAGATAAAATAATTCAGTTTTAAAAGGACCTTAGATCATTCTTCATATATCCACAATTTCCTCGTAATGAAACAAAGAAACAAGGGGGAAAAAGAATGAATTTCAGTTAGCAGTAAATATATATATGTATTTTTTTCTTTTTCTGAATAGCCAGTGAACAAAATATTTGTTAATTGCCCAGCTCTTTCACTGTGGCCAGAGACCCCTCTGTTGTCTTGGTGTTTATTGCTGCTTTCTTCACATAGAAGAAACTATGTGGGAGAAACTTGAAAATCATTCTTGGGATTTTACGGAAGACAAAGCAGGAAAGAGTTTAGGGTTTTGTGTGTGTATTTTGTTTGTTTGTTTTTATAGTGGAGTTATTTTAAATAATTTCATCTGCTTCAATTTATTTTTGCTTTAAGTGCCAATCCTTTATCTTTGACATCATTTCTGTTACCTCACCAGATGTTTTCCTTAGCATCTTATGCACACAACAAAATAAGACGTACAAAATTTACCTTGCATCTGGACTCAGTGAAAATGTGGTAGATATTCTTTAGTGTAGTGCTCCCTCATGCCTGGGGGTAGTACATTCTTCAAAGTGCAATTTGTTTAGGTTAGCACCATTGTATTTCTTATGTAGGAGTTCCAAAAACAACATTCAGATCGTAGATGTGGGAACAAAATGCTATTTATAAGCATAAGAAAGGCTAAGCCTCTTATAAAGAGGAAGGGTAAAATGCATCTTTATCCTGTCCAATAAATAGGAGATGGTTGATCAGAGGGATACACATTCAAGAATAAGACAGTCTGATGATACATGGTGTATTCCCTACTTTAAAAGTGTCTTTTTGTATGATCTTCCTATGTACTTCAAGACCAGATATCCTAATGTTCAACAGCTGTATTTGAAGGACAGATTTTTCAGAAAAACTTTAGATCCTATTTAAGCATAACTAAAGCTGGTTTAACAGAAAAGAGCTGGTGGCTGTTATCAAAGTGATTAAAATGTAGTTTATTTTTTGGCTACATTGTACAGAACACAAAAGTAATTTTAGATATTTTTCCAAAAATATAATATGAGAAGTTGACTGAGAGTCCAATGTTCTTACCTGCTCTTCTGCTTGCCTTTGTGTCTTGACAAGAGTTGTATTTGTCTGGATGTCTCTTCTCTTGCATCAGAGTTTTGCAACTGAAAGCAATTTCTTCAAAAGTGTCTGACCCTAATTATGTCTGACGTTTTGGAACACATTAAAAATGTTTTGAAAATTGGCTTTTTATTTTGGTGTCTAAATTGGAGGGATGTCTGTAAATGTTGGCTTCCTCATCAATGGATTGTGATACAACATGCATATCATTTTGGTTTAATATTTGAATGTTTATAAAGTACTTTGGGATATTTTTAGTGGCTTTTAAGTAATAACATTAATATTGGACATATGTTAAATAATTTCTCTTTAAAGATAAAATGACCTAAATGGATGAAAAACTAATCAAATTAATTAGGTAAACTATTTCTTTTCTAGTGAACAAACACAAGCCCTGGATTGAGACATCATACCATGGAATCATAACTGAAAACAATGACACTGTAATTTTGGATCCTCCCCTTGTTGCTTTGGATAAAGATGCACCTGTTCCCTTTGCAGGTAGGAACGTACATTAACAGCAGTATTTGAGCTTATGGATTGCATTATGAAGTTGTTGGCATTTGTAAGGGATGAATTTGCAGTGCAGGGATAATGTAATCTGAGGGATACATTTAGATGCTGTATCTGAATACTCAGGACTTGACCATTGGCCCATACACCTTGAAATGAGGTGTCTTGTACAATGAGTGTGTCTGCTCATTTATTGTGAAGCAGAAGTGATTACTAACAGCATAGTATAGCAGGTTTCCACAGTCAACATATATTTTACTGAAAACACAGGAATTATATAGTTAAATTTGAATTTTCTTTTATAGAAATGAATCATTACAATTGCCTAAAGTAACAATGCACAGTTATTTTTGTTTAGTAATAATTTCATTTAGTAATAACAGTCCATGCTTTCTCTCTTCCTACTCAACTCCCTGGCTATGGGCAAACTATATTACAAATATTTAAAGTTCCTCAAATCTTATGGTACTGTGTTAGTACTTTATAAGTGTTAAGACTTGGACAGAAAATTCAACAGAGGTTTTGAAAATTTTTGCTCATATTGCTGTATGGTAGATGTATGTCATATAGAGGTTTTTACTTGTATTAATTTTATTTTTCCTGACATTTATTCTGTCTTATTGTGAGTTTCTGAAGCAGAAAATATTACTTCTGCATGTCAATAAAGTTTTCTTTTAAATTCTCTGTTTCATTAAAAATAATGAAGGGAGAATATTAAGGCTTGATAGCTGTTCTGAAAGTCCTAAAAAGATGTTAAAAAGATTATATCGCTTAATAACGTACATCTTTCATAACGAAAGGAACTAGTTAAGATGAGTATCCTTGTTCTTGTGGAATACAGTCATGTTTGGTAAGCACTGAGTCATAGTACTTGGCCCAAACAGCATTTTACAGCATCATGTAAGAATTGTTATTAGCCATTTTCACCAAAAACGTCTACTGGTGTACTCATACCCTGCAAAACAGGGATTCACAAATGTTTTTTCTTTATATATTGACCTCATGTTAATATCAAGAGTGGTTTGTCATTCATAGTGTGCCACAGTTCTTGGTTGCACAGAACACTTTTCTTCCTTAATCATATATATACTGCGGATGTTCAGTGGAGGGGATTCAGCTAAATTGAGTCCGAGGTAAAAGCCTCAATAGCATATACATATGAATAAAGCAACCTCAGCATGAAATACTTTTTTCTGCTAATCAGTTCCTGTGACACCAAATTACTTGCTAATGGAAGCATAATCAATGTCCATTCAGAGATAAGTAGACAGCCTCTAACTGGGAGGTACTAATTATAAATAGGTCAGGTGTACTTTTTACAAAGATGCTCAGGATAAGGTGTCCTTAACTCAGTTACTAATTTTTGAAGCAAAGGAAGAAGTAGTTGTTTCCAAATTATTTTTTTAATGCATTCATCAGGAAGCAAATATATGTTAAAACAAACAAAAAATGTGGAATGAGACAGTTATCTGTAATGTAAATATTTGAGTACACCTTTTTCTTATAATGGTAACTTTCACATGCATGTGCAATTCATTCTTCCAAATGTTTGTGGAAAACTAATGTAAACTTAGATTAAATTCTGGCTAAACTAAAACTATCTGTGAAATCTTCATACAGTTGCTTAGGAATGGAGCTTGATTCCTAGTGAAAAGATGCTCTCTTCATTTTTGGGGATTTTTCTATTACTGCAAATGTTCTGTCTCGTATTTGCTGCTTCTACTTGTGTTCCCTTGGGATCTTTACAGGAATGTTAATCACATGCACTGTTTCCACTGATACTTTCACAAACTCTTTGCTAACTGGAGATTTGCTAGCCTGATTGTTTTCTTCAGTTTTTACACTAGGGCAATCGACATGTTTTTCATGAATTGCTGATTTACTGTTGTAGAAAATAATCCTGTGAAATACTGAACTTGAACAGACAGACAGGCTTTTCTGATAAAGGTTACATTAGACAGTTTTAATTTTGCTTCTTCATTTATTGATTTGAATTATTTATATTTTAAGAAGTGTTATGGGGTCTAGAAGTGAAAATACTTGGTGTATATTTTCTGATATTAATAGTTCATTTCCAGGTAACGTTGTACATTTGGTCTCATAAATTGCAATCCAGATGTAATAATATAGAACTGATTGAACCCTTAATTCCCTTGAAGGGCCTGGATTACCTACTTGTTTGGAAAAACCTCTATCTGTGGGTTGATGGGGTTTTTTTTTGTTTAAGACTCTTGCCTTTTTACAATTGTTGGAGTAACTTCTTATTTCTGTTTTAAATTTCTGCTTTAATAACATAATTTTATTTGGCTTCACAATATATTTTATTATAGATCTTTATGGGAAATTCAATTTGTATAATGTATTTAGTAGGAGAAAACTGAAAATAGATATAGCTACAACATGAATATAATTCAGCAGCTGTACATTTAATGGTATTGTAGTGTGGAATTTTTTTCAATGGCCATTGTTTTTTTCAGTGTGGAAAACTTATTCTACAGTTTAATCTATTAGTCTTCAATTGTACCAGAGAATTAGAGCTCCAAAAGTTCCTTTCCCATCACCCTATAAATGTTGTCAGTATTCTGTCCAACTATTGAAGGGGAAAGAAAATTTATAGTCTTTTGAAAGATTTTCCATGTTTGGTTTTTTGGTGTGGTGTTTTTTTTTTTTTTTTTGTGTGTGGTTTTTTTTTTTTTTTTTAAATGGGCCTGGATTCAAGAATGTTTCAGGACAGTTTGACCTATGCTTAGATAACTACTTATTCTCAAACAAGCTTTATTAAGACTAAAGGAATGTGCTTTCTTCCTCTCGAACTATAGACATTGTAATAATTTACTGGCAGATTGGCTGGCAGAATGTAGTGTTGGTTTGTGGGTTTGTTTTTTTTTTCCATTAGTACCAGTGTGTATTTGACTTAAACAAACAAAACCCCACAAAACAACACAAGAACCCCTCCAACAAACCAAAAGAGAAGCCAAACACCAAACAAAAAACCAAAAAAACCCACCCAAAACCCAACCCAGCTGCTATATATCCTTTCAGTTCTCATATAGCCACAAGTCCCATAGAAACAAAATTGAACTAACAGCAGAAAGAAAACTCTCAAGTTAGCCACCGGGTTGATGGTCCTAGAGAATGTCTGTGTAGCTACATAGCTAGATGTTATGTGGACACTATAATCTTTCTACTTGTTTTAACTTCTTCCTTTTTAAGTGTTTGTCTTCTGTCAGTGATAGACTGAGGAAAATTTACAGGGTTTATAATTGAAAGGGATGACAGGTCACAGTGAAATGCATAGTTATTTCATACATTTATTTACTAATTTATACCTATTTATTCCATATTTATTTCTATATCTTGCTAGTGAGGGTGTAGTCCTCTTGGAACCATGCTTAACTTGTAGAAGTAAGGATAGGTAGTCCTTGTTTATGGCCAAGGCAAGGAGAGCTTCAGAAAGAAGGTGCAGTAGTGTCAAACCAGACAGTGTGTCATGTCAAAACGAGTGTGCCAGGGCCATGTACTAGAGAAACTGTCTCCGAATTGTCTGCATCATGATTTATAACATAAAGTTAGTGTTGAAGTCTGGGATATCTGTAGATAGGCTAGCACAGTGGTCTCTAAGATTATAATGATAAGACGTGCACTACTATAACAGATACAAGCAGATAATGAGATTGCACTGTTCTTCTCATGCAAGAAAGCACAGGTCTGCTGTACAGCCCTGTCTTAAAGGAACCAGAAAGGTTTGTATTGCTCACTGTAACAGCTCTGAGTTCAGAGCAAAAGGAGCCTGGAAGTGATGCAGGTTTTCCAGCCCTGAGCTGAGTATTGTCAAGGATGCTTTGAGCAATGTACAGATCACCTTGTTCCTGTCAGTTGCCCTGGTGTGCAGGTAGTTCATACATTTCATATTTTTCACCTGAGCAAATCATCTTTCACCTAATAACTACTTTCTTACTAAGCACAAAAGCAGAACTAAGTTAAGACACATTTGATATTCAGCAATGATTATGTCTTCAGTGCTTTGCTTTGTTTTCTACATGTGTTCTCATGTTCTCATTTTTCTCTTTAGTTTGTATGTTAGTTGCGGCATATACATACTCTGAACAGTATTTTTGTTTTCTCTTCTGGAAACTTTAACGTTGTTCCTAGTACCTGTGCCTTTTTGCCTCTCCATAACTACTAAGGTAAGTCTTTTACTAGCTGTCTTGTAGTAGTACACACATTATGGTGCACATCAAATCTCTATTCATGGACTGGTCACAACACAAAATGACTATAATTTCTTACCTCTGTGTAATGTTTAAAATCAAGGGTGATGACAGGAGAAAAAGGAATCTTCTGTGCAGTTACCCTCCCAACAGGTCTGTGTTTCCAGAGAGGACTCTCAAGAGACTATAAAAAGACTAAGTGTGCCTGTGAAAATGCTGTCCGTCAAATGTGATCAGCATATTTCATAACTGGAACATGAAGACTTTCACAAGATTGCAATGAACGGTCTTTGGTGTCTCTCTATATTCAGAATTTATCATGAATTGTGCAATAATTGGAGTATATCTAAAATGGTTCTTAAAACTATTATGGTATGTACGTATTAACTTCTTTCATGCAAGTACATTTTTCAGACCCCTACTTTTGAAGGAAAGCTTGAAAATACCATCGCAAATAGTTAAGTGTTAGAAGTAATATAAGTAGGTTTCCAAATTTGTTTTTCAATCTCTTCAGGAAAGAGACTTTCACACACTGATCTTTAAAATAACTAGATTCACCATAGCAGCCTGAAACTTTTTGCAGGGTATCACAGGAAAAAACCCAACCAACGAAAAAAACTAAACTCTCAAAACCACAAAGAAACTACAAGTCCCATAGAAATAGGTTCTGCCTTCCACCCTTCTCTTCAAACACTATTGCATAGGTGCAGTAGGGTCTTACTTATTATCTAATTTAGGGAAATCCGTTGGAGGAATCTCTCTTTAAAAAGATATAATAAAATTCACCTTTAATGAGACTTGCACCAACTTGCTGGGTCAGCCATAAAACAGTCATCTATCACGCACTGCTTATGAGGCTGGAAATCACTTCAAGGGTTTGCCTTTCAGACTTAGGAGTGGTTTGACTAGAAACAAGGTGAGATCAGCTGAATCAATTTGACAATGTTCTGTTTCTGTGATAGCAAGAAGCCCTCACAAAATGCTGTAGGATTTTGGAAGGCTATTTGGAAAGGACATCTGTCTGCATTTTAATAACAGCAACTCCATTTCATCAGCAACGTTGTGCAAAAATAGATCTGAAAGAAACTTCACGATGTCTCCAGCCTATCCTCCTGCCCAAGGCAGGACCCATTATACCTGTGTCATTCCTGATAAATAGTTTTCTGTCCTAATCTTAAAGATCTATAGTGACAGAGATGCAACAGCTTCCCTGGGCAATCTATTTCAGGCTTCACCATACTCACCGTTTTTCATGATGCTTAAACCAAACTTTCTGTACCACAATTCTAGCCCATTAGTTTTTTTCCTATTCACCGTGGCTAGGCAGAACAGATTATTCCCATTCTTTTTGCAGCAACAACCTTTTATGTTACTCCCTACAAGCACTGTGAGCGTGGTGGTGGTGGCTCTTCGGCTATGCATTTTGTTACTGATACAGACATGAAACAGAGAAATAGGAGGTAACTTTCAGACAAAGGAGATGATGAATGCCCTTTTCACCTTGAAAGTGAAGAGCCTAACTCCTACCATTATTAGGCTGATATACTTGCATTTGGGTGCAATGTGTTGCACTGAGGTGAAACTGCTGGAAAATTTTACAATAGTGACTTGGGTCCATTAGGTCTTAAGCTGCTTTTATACTCTTGATAGATTTGCAGATAGCCTTTTTTTAAAAGGCTGGGTATGTGTCTTCCTGACTCCACACTGACAGGTACTCTGTATCTCAGAAGCAGATGCAAATCAGACTTCCTTTGCAGGTGGAGTCCCAGTCTCTGACTACAGTTTTTGCTGTGCTAAAGCCACTGTGAAGCATAAGGAGACAACAAAACAAGCCAAGAAGGATGTCTGAATATTCACTAAACTATAAGCTGTATCCACAACCTCTCCCAAATCTTTGTTATTTTAGCAGTTCAGAGGAGCGTGTATTCTCAGCTGCACCACAGCAAATCCAGTAGTTGTCAGTCTACTTACACCCAGGGGCTGAACACAAAATCCCATTTCTCTCCTTGAAAGTGTGAAGCTGTCTAGCCTTCTTGTTTGTTTTTACTGATAAGCAGTGGCATTAATAACATAAACAATCTTTTTGGTATAACACTAAAAATATGGAAATTATTTTTTCAATTTGTGACTCTGAATACTATTGTTTTTAACTAACTGTCAGCCAGACTTTAAACATGCTGTCAGTTTATCATGCCCAGAATTCATTTGTGTTAAATACTTCACTGTGAAAATGATGCATGATCAAAAACTTTGAACTGCAAGTGAAGCCATGGAGTATTGCAGTTGTTTATAACAAACCACCTGCTGATTTTTTAAACTTCTATTTCTGAACTTTGTATTTATTAATGAAGTTTAAGGAGTTAAGACCATAGCCTTTAAAGTCAAAGAAAATCTTGTCTTGCTGATCGTAATGTAAGGTAGAATAAAATATTGGCAGAGTTGATTCCAGAGGTGCTGGTTTTGATCCAGGGATGTTGCTCATCATCCAGTGAAGTTACAAGTTATAAATGCTTAGGCTTCAGATTAAAAATGCACCAAAAAATCACTCTGACAGTGACCTCTGTTGGTTAGTCCCTGAAGTTCAGAGATGAGGGGTTTGAGGGTTTGTTGGTTTCTTTTTGTTGTTCTTGAAGTTTTTGGCAACTAAATTTGATTGCCTTTCTTTGTTATTTTGACAGTAGTGAAATAAAAGCAGGCAACATTAATGTATTGAAAGAAGAGTAAACGGTTCACAAATTCAGGCTCTTCTAATGGAGCTTTTAGTAGCTACAGAGTGGTCTGTCATTGCAGGTGTAAATGGTTAGGCAAAAAATTAAACTTTAATGCATGGACAGCAAATGTAAGTTGCTTCTGTCAGAAAGAAAACCCCAATAATCAATGAAAACATTGAGATAAACTTTATTGCACCTAAATATGCTGGATTACTTGAAGTCAGAAAGAATCAAATAAAGTAACCAACTAATTACGGGTTTGATATTCACTTGGGCTTTTAGACTACCTATCGAAAATGTTGATGGGAAATAAACTGGAAGTTTTGAATAGTTATCTATATAAATAAAACTTGATCTGTGGAAAATTACGACAGGATGTTACTCTGGATATGCAAACACAGACATGAGGACAGGGACAGAATCTAGCATTTTATTGTGCTGAAGTATCAGACTAAATGACTACTTAATTAAAAAAACCTGTTTACTTAACACAGGTTATAACCAAAGTTGCCAGGAAAATAGTGTCGGTTGTTCAACTTCTGGGCTGTTCAGAACACTCGTGATAAACCTAAATGGGAAGTACTGAAATTGCTAAACCTATAGGACCAATAATTGGTAGCTGCTGCTATGCTTTGACTATGGATGTGGATTTTGTCACACACGTTCTTTGAAACTAAGGAAGCCTTTGTATCTGAGTACCATTACATTTAATAAAAAGAGTATAAACTTTAACAATTCATTAATGTTATCATCAGAACTCGGGCTGGTAATAGCTAGGTAATCCAGTAAAACAAAGCTTTCTACCAAAAAAAATAAAACACCAGTGTACAGAATTGTTCCATTCAAAGTAGCAAAGAACTGTGCCAAATTCTAACTAACTGTATTGTAAAAATTATTGTTATGCAACAGTCCTGTACGTGACAGGGGAAACTGAGAGATATGGCCTTCTTGGACCTTCCTGCTAGTCTGCTAAACCCTTTCATTTTTAAGAGATGGTAAATCTTGAATCAGTGGAACTAAACTCAGTGATACTGTAGTAATTTGTCCCATGAGCTGACTGTCCATCATGTAAGGACATAGCTGCATTAAATGAGACAAAGCAATGCGATTATCCAGTTATATTCACATGTATATTATGCTGTGTACAATGCACCTGAATCTGCACTTGAAATATGAAGTTATTTCAATGAAATATTCCATTATTTTTTTATTTTCAAGAAAATATTTTAAATGCTGCAGGAAGTATTTTTTTTTTTTTGAGGTACTATTTTAACAATTTTTTTCTGCAATGGAACATTTTGGAGTGAATTAAGACTGTAACTTGCTTTTGAGATGTAATTTTTGCTATGTAGGTAAGCATGGATTCTACACACTTGAGTAGTTCTCTAAAATCAGTGATGTTTCCTCAGCTATGAGTTTTTAAATTCTGAATATTACAGGAAGGATAGCATCATGGGAAGTACATAGCATTTTCCCTTCTATGATGTTAAGTGCCTTCAAGCATTTTAAAATAGGAGCAGTGAAAATCATGACAGCTTAAGTTCTTACAATTTCAGGTACAAATACACATTTTAAAACATTTATTGAAATAAACTGAATTATTTGAAAAATGATGATAGCAGACATAACTCAAAGGCATGAAGCTGGTTAGTGAAGAGGTTTAAACAAACAAAAATGATACCACTGTTATTTCTTTTTTTCTTGTTGCATAGTTTCTTTCTCTTCCTTATTTGGTATTCAAGTGGTAAACTTGACCTGTCCATTTTTGCTGTCATGAGTATGCCAACCTGGGTATTCAAAATCTGTGGCCATCTTTACTTCCAGTACTACAATAACATAAAGGACTCTCAGAGGGAAGGCTGAGAGGTAGTGTGAGGACCTAAGTGAAGGAATAAACAACCGCTCTGTGTCACATAGTAAAACTTCCACTCTAATATCTCTCTTCACACTTTCATTCCTTCCATAGTCTGTCCATTAATTCAATTACATCTATCTCATTCATATAAATATTTCCTTCTTTGTGTGCGTTCTTATGTTTGTCATATTCTTAGGTGAAGGAGGGTGAATGTAAAAAAAAATAATTGTGAAGGCATGAAGTGTTACTTATACAGAGTTAGAAAATCATAATACCATGAAGGTTGATTTTATTGACATGTGGACTTGGAATTTTCACCACTTGGAATTTTACTGCAGTGAAATTGGCACTACAGGATTCCAGTTTGCTTTAAAAATAAAATCCATAGGCTAAGTTAGTTAAGGTAATGTCATGATAACATGTATTGCTCAGAATGGAACTACTTCACAGAATCACAAGGGTTGGAAGGGATCTCGAAAGATCATCTAGTCCAACCCCCCCGGCCAAGGCAGGGCCACCTAGAGCACATCACTCAGGAACATGTCCAGTTGGGTTTTGAATGTCTCCGGAGAAGGAGACTCCACAACCTCTCTGGGCAGCCTGTTCCAGTGCTCTGTCACCCTCACAGTGAAAAAGTTTTCCCTTACGTTAACCCGGAACCTCCTATGCTCCAGTTTGCACCCGTTGCCCCTTGTCCTATCGCTTAATGACACCGAGAAGAGCCTGGTTCCATCTTCCTGACACTCACCCTTGACATATTTATAAACATTGATGAGGTCACCCCTCATCCTCCTCTTCTCCAAGCTAATGAGACCCAACTCCCTCAGCCTTTCCTCATAAGGGAGATGTTCCACTCCCTTGATCATCTAAATACTTGAGTTAGTGTAAGGTAGCAAGGACATGTTTTTTGCTTGAAATGGTTTCTTTTAAAACTATTTTAAAAGAACAGCCTTAATAGGTAATTATTTAATCTTTAGAATTCCTTTTGCTTATTGGTCAGCAATTCTCTACGGAAGGAATAGTTTGAGAAACCCCACTCTTCTTAGAACCTGCTACTTTCCACTCACAGCTGAAAAAAAAGAATATTTTTCTGGTCTGGAATAAACTCTCTCAATAGCCTGTAAGTGCTGTTGCTCCCTTCGCTTGCTAGGGCAACCTGAAAAAATGCATGTGATACTACTTTTATGAAGCAAGAGGAGGAAGGAGAATATAAATAATTCAAACTCTGGACAAGTGGTTTAGGGCATTGATTTTCTACTCAATTCTCCTGCTTCTGGCTGTGTGAAATGAATCAAACCAATCTGTTCTTTTGGCCTAGAGTTTCCTCCACTGTCCTTTTTTCTGTGTGTTTAGACTATAAAACAAATCTTCTAAATGGTTTTATCAAAATGACTATGCAGCAATGAACAGTCTCCTTGTGCAACACCAAGCACAAGGAGGATTTGTCGTTCTCAGCTGTCACTATTTACTGTTTCACAATCTTTTACGATGTAGGTATGTAGTATGTTTATAGTAGATGCAATGATTGGATTAGTGTGGATGTTGAACCTGAGCTAACAATCCTGCTAGAGATGTACATTAATATGGTTACAGAGTGATGAAAACACAACACATGATGTAAAGAGATGCATAGAGAAATGTCACTAGGAGGTTGTGAATGGTACTGATCCCACTGAGATACAGTGATGTAGCAAGGAAAAGTTGAGAGAAATATTGAAAGAATTTGCAGGGTTTTCTAAGGAGGCATATTGAGAACAACATGGCTAATAAGAACATCTAGGTTTTGCTGGGCTTTCATTCTACTGGAATTTTGTTGTAGCAGACTTTAAGGGACTTAAAATTAATTGCCTGCATTTTCAGATATCTGCTAATCCAGACAGGCTGGATGGCTTTGATGTAGCTACAGCATGTGGAAATACCAGACATAGTCAAGTACATCTGATATGTTCAGTTGTAAGTATCCTTATTTCAGCTGTTAACACAGTCACCTTTACTCTTCATGCACTTGGCAGAAAGGAGGTGTAAATTGTCTGTTGGGTTTTTTGTGGTACTGCATCTTGCATTTACTGACTCTATAAAAGACACTTCAAGTTGTTTTGTGTTTTTTTTTTAAACCAAAACAAATCATTGCCTCATTAGGTGTTGTGCAACACAAAATATATACTACTTTCATTCAGGTAATTGGCCTTTGCAGGTATAATACAGTAGATAACTAGACTCTTGAGGTGAGATGTGCTTTCTCTTTTATTAATTTTGTGTTTTAAAGCTTTGCTTGTTTGTAGTCTTTTCCATTTATTCCACCTTTCCTCAATGCAATCAATTCTGTAACTGCACTGTGCAAATTTAGTACAACATGAAATTCAAGGAACAGAGACAAAATGGAAGTCAGCTCATGGCTATAGTAATCACAATTTAACCATAATTTGCAAAATAGATCCTAAATATTAATCCACCGAAACAAATAGGCCTGCTTTTATGTAAAAGTCATAGTGAGACTGGTCAGTGTTGCCATGAGGAAAAGCTGAGGGAACTGGGCTTGTTCAGCCTGGAGAACAGACATGTTCGGGGAAACAAAGCAGTAAGCTCCCCTGACACCTATGAGGAGGGAATTGAGAAGATGGAGCCCGGCTTTTCATGGTGGGAGGGGGAAAGACAACAGATGAGAACTGAAACGAGGGGTTCGGACTGCACAAAAGGCAGAATTTTTTCACCAAGACACTCAAAGACTGAACCAGAATGCTTAGAGAGACTGATCCATCTTTAAGAGGTTTTCACAACCAAACTGGATAAAGCCCTGACTAACCTGAGTTCACACATGCCCCTACTTTGAGCAGGACATCGTCCCAGAGAACCGAGGTCCCCTTCAGTTTGAATTGTCCTATGATCCTGTGATTTTACGATATTTGGATGTTTCTTTCAGAAGTTAAATGGTGGTGGGTGGGAAGTTGTAATGCTGTATCAGAAAGATTGTCTGCTCACTTTCTATGGATTTGAAGAGGATGCCTGTGTTGGCAATGATGATGCCACCTGATAAGGGAAAGGAAACGGAGTCCTCTGTTGCAGTGACCTGGCTGCAGTCAGCGAGCAGTGTTGTATATCTGTGTATTTATTCTCAACTGAGTCAGAGAGGAGAACAGGCTTCACTGTTTAGTGTGAGCCTTATTTTAGTATTGGAGTGATACTTTTATTTCAAAATATATTATTTTCAAAAAGGATCCATAGCTTTTATATAAACTATTTTTTTCACTCTTAACTACTATGGCTATGCAGAATACACACAAAAATAGAGGCCTATGAAATATTAGTTATAAATAAAAACTCCTAAAGCCAATTATTTAACTTCATATGACTGCTGAGCCATAAATGCTCTTTGTGTCTTGTGCTTGCATAAAATCTGGAAGAAAGTACGGTGAAGATATTTGACAGGAGACTGGCTCTTATAGTTCACTGTTATGGCAAAATGACCAGATTGTATTGAATGAACACCTTGGCAGTGGTTCATATCCAGATTGTATTATCCTGTATAGCAATTCTGTGTTGTCTGTAATTACATAATAGTCATGAAAGTCCACATGTCCTTTCTGAACCTTGACAGCATATATGAAGTAAGTATTTCTTTGTCATTCTTTCAGTGATTTTTTTTTTTAGAGAGTGTATGAAAAACAAGTAGGCACTAATATCAGACATCTCTTAGTATTTTAAAATATGACAGTTTGATATATGCATTTAATACAGTTAGACATGCTAAAACATTTAAAATGCAGTCTTTAAATTAATAGTTGAATACCACTTTAAGAAGAAGCTGTATTTTCTGCCCTCAATTTGTTTGAGGACTTTGTGTCTCAGTGGGACTTAATTTTCTGGTTAATTGTTCTTGTGAACAATATTTTGGAGGAGAGGTTGTGAGAAAGACTCGTAGGGGTCCAAACTTGTCATGCTGTTGGACATCTGTCTTTGTTTCAGGTTAATTACAGTATATTAATTTACATTTAATTTTAAACAGCTTTTAAAAAGATTTTGTTACCAAATATAATGGACTTTTTACTGCACATACTGTCTCTTCTGGCTTTTTTGTACCCCTTTGATCTTCAGATATTATAGAAGATTAAATGACAGAAGAGCAGAAGTTAAAAACAACAACCCAAAACACCTGCAAAACAAACAAAAAACCCCAAACAACCTTGATAACATTACAGCTGGGACTATAACTTGATTCGTTATATTTTATCTTTTGCAATCAAAAGCAGAAAGAAAAAATGAAGCTTTTTACTTCAGTCATAAGTGTCTAGTTCCCAGAGTTGTTCATACTTGTTCTTTTCTTTAGGGAAGTGAGTCATATTTTGAAAACATGGTTTGAAGAAAACATTTTATTTGATCTAACTATACTCACTGTGTTATGCTGAAATTTCCTCCTTACTAAATGGCTCTTATAACTTTTTTATTTACTTTCATTTAAAGTTTAAGCCGTAAACAAACCAAAGATGTGGAACTTTCTAGTCCAAAACTATATCCCAGGTTTGAAAAAATGTGTGAATAGTGTTGGCTAAGCTAAAATTGCATTTTTCACTGAACTTCTTGTTTACTGTGTTCTACGTATTTCACAACTATTCAATATGAGGTATTTTAATTTAAATATCTTCAAAGGTTGCTGAAAACTGCCTTTTAATTTTTTTAATTTTTTTTTTTTTACCTACCATAACCAGTCCAGGCTTTTTGAGGTATTTTTTGCATCACTGTGTTTACAGATACATGCATGTTTAAAAAAGAGAAGTTGCACAGATCTGGGTAGATTTTGGTGACTCATTGTGATTGATATTCTTATACCAAGCTGTCACTCATTTTTGTTATCTGTTTAGTCTGAAAAATTAGGAAGAGGGATGAATGAACTCCTATAATAATGCTATTGAAATAATGGAGACACAGACAAGGAAATAACTCGTTAATTACTGCTGTACAATTATTATATAAAATGCATAAAAAGAAATGCTTAGATTTAATGCATAATGATGCATTATTCTGAAGAAAGATGAGATATTCCGTTAGTTTTGGTTCCGTGTTAAGCAGTACAAGCCTTTCTTTTAAAAGGTATCACACTTGCATTGCAGCGACACCCAAATGTCATCTAAGTGCCTGTCAGTCTGGGTTACTGGTTAAAAATGCTATCTTAAAATTGTCCAAGTAAAATTACACAATAACACTTAAGATACCTTCCTGAGTTAATTGTGTCCAAGTACGCTGGCAAGGTATATTAATTTAGTACCAAATCTCATGTACTTTTAATTGAAAAAACCAATCCAAACCCTAAAGAATGGCACAATTAGAAATATCTAACCTTATTCTGGATATCTGCAGAATCTCTTAGTATCTTCACTGACTGGGTTCTTTGCCAGTGACACTAGACTACTGCACAGGAATTTTGTGCAGTGATTTGGAAACAACCACTCCATGTATAAGTGAAGGCTGACACTTCTGTATTAAATGGATCCAGTTTTTATATTATTTTAAATGTTCTCTGATGTCAGCATGCCTCTTGTTTCTCAGACTGAAAGACAATGTAGAGAGGACAGTTCATGGGTTAGAACTTAACCAGTCTTCGGGCAATGGGGCTTTAAAAACAATTCCATGGACTGGGTGTTAAAGGCAGGCTTGTGGCAGTTTCTGTGATGAGCTACCTAAAATGGAATGTTCTGATTACTCACTGCTGTTTTCAGGAGCAAGTGGACTGGATTGAGAAAAGATATGCTTTGGTTATGGACACATTGGGAATTTAAGTGAAGACTACATGTTTTCATGAACTAGCTACTGCTATCTAACTGTATTAATTTGGTACAATAACTTGCATGGAAAATTGAGAAGATTGGGTTCAAAATTATCAGAATTATTTGTAAATTTTATTTATTTTTTTTAAATAAGACATTGAAAATTAAATTGCTTGTAGAATGCTTTCAGCTACAGAACGGTGGTTTATTGTTCACAACTGACATTGATGTGGCCATTTTCTTGTAAGAGATAGATTATTGCCATACTACCAAGTCATCAAATGTTCCTGCAGCTTTCTGTGTTCCTTGCTTAAACCTCTAGCTCTTAAGTACATTATTGCAGAAAGAATTTATTCTATTCTATTTAAGACTAGTTTCCTGCTGATCATAGTCCTCAGCCGCCTTCTGTGTCATTCTTGTTTGGTCCTCAAGGAAACTAGATGGAGATTTTTCTTTACAGTTTATGGCAATAATTGGCTCATTGTAATGTGCAAGTGTCCCTGTTTGCCCTAGAGTGGACAGGAATCTAGAATAAAGCTACTTATCCAGTTAGTCACTTGTATGTTTCCATATTATGTATCAGTGTTACTATTCTGAGCAAGTAAAACATTGCATTAGTGCTGTGCCATTAGAAAGAAATGAAAGACAGCAGCGTTACAGCAAGTCTGCTTACACCATCAGAAAGATCTGTATCTGCCAGACTGTCCTTGGCAATAGATCAGATTATTCTGAGTAAAAATACATAGTTATATGTAGCTCTTACAGGTTTTGTGTGTGGTTTTTGTTTTTTTTTTTTACTTGTAGTTCTATCTATATTTTATATAGTTCACGTGCATGGAACTTTTACATTTTAATAAAAATTTATAGAAGTAAACCAGGATTTTAGATATGCCTTGGAAATGCTTAATTAAGCAGGGATAGACACAAATGTTACGCACAAATTTATTTTTTCCTGCTTTGAGTCAGTAGCTATTCACATTAAAAGTATTTTGTTGATTTACCTGAAAGGCTTTTCTGCAGGGAAAAGAGACAAAAATGTTTTGTGAGAAGAGTGTAGAGGTTAGAAGGAAACACTTGTGCAAGTTTCAATATCACAATTCTTATTATAAAGTAATTTTATATTAAGAGGGAGGAATAATTAGGCATTCAAAGTAAATACAGTAACCTTGTCTCTGCAGTATAACTGCATGAGCAATAACATAACCTAAAGCTTTGTTAAATCAGAAAAATTTATTATAAACTGGTAAAATAAGGACGTAGGAGGTTGACTTAGAAATAATACCCTGCACTCGTGTCAGACATCTTCCAGGCAGGAAATTCCAGCAAGCCAGGTGGTTTTTTTTTTGCGAAGTGCTCTATGTTGTCCTAATTCTGCTCCCAGTGGTGACAATTTTAACTTTTTTGGGTTTTGTTGCCTCCATCATGAGGGAAGGACTAAGCAGAAATGTAGCGGACTTCAGCATTGTTTGAGAAAACTGAATTTATCATTCATGTTAGTCTTTTGTGGTATTACATGCTCTGTCACCTCACTGACACTACAAAGCCTTCATTATCATCTGCTCCTGCTGTGATGTCAAACACTAGGGCTGCCCAACTAATTGGCTCAGCTGAGTTTAATTTAGGAGGACATGCTAGTGTGTTTAAATGATGTGAAATCTCCAACCAATACCATCTATGCAGCTTCAGTAATCTTTTTGATGCCCTAATTCTTTTCTTTGGATAGTTGCTTGCTTTCTCTCTTGCTGGTTCCTGCTCTTTCTCCCCCTCCTCCAATGCCTCGTTTCACTCTAATGGATTGTAAATTGGTTTGGTTTTTTCATGCCCTTCCATGACACTGAACTTGCAATATTCTGTTCTTACTGAAACTCATGAAAGCATGAATAGATAAAATACAGGTAGGTATGTTATAGACATTTATGCTGCACATTCTTTATAAAACTTCTGTTGAGTAATAGCATCTTTTGGACAAAATTAAATTGTGTATACAATATATATACACACAAACACTTGTATTACACTATTTTTGTAATAAAGTAATTCACATTGCAGGTTGGTTTCCCTCAGTTTTAGCATCATCTGTATGTTAAGATTAGAAAATAATACAAAGATTAAAATAACTTGGTTTGTAAAGTGATTAGGTTTTAATTACTACATTGAATGTGACTCCAATTTATAGTTGTGCAACTGACATAAGAGCTGCAAACCAGGTTTATATTACCTTTAAAAATGTGAGGGAGTTGAATTTTTAAACTTCTGATTTTTCATTGATTTTTAAAAATAATAATCTACTATAATTTACTTGCCTTTTCCTGTTAGTTTTAAAACAGGAAAAATATTTTGAATTAATGAGTAAGAGCAATTACCAGCTATTTATAGAAATTAATCTCCATTAAAAAATTATATTTTCATTAAAATTTAAGTAATGAATTTTAAAATAATTTAATTTTAATTCAAGCATTTAAAATTAACTTATTCCTGTTATTCTACAGCAGTGGATAGAACTAATAACCGTAGCATTTCATGCCTAGCATGTGATGGTGGTGGTGTTGTAAAGTCAGGTGAATCCCTTTTTAATGAACCGCTAAAAAGAAATTTTTTTACAAGTGCATTGGTACTTGATTGATTTCTTAGTACATGTGATAGATTCAATGGGTATTTCTGACATGACTTCAGCTCCTTACTGAGATACTTGTCTTGGAGAACTTCCAGGTGTGCTAATGAACAAAATTTATGAATGAAGACAGGAACACAGGAATGGCTAATGTAGTATTTGATGTGAAATCCAGAGTTCAGAAATTAAATTAAATATAACACTATAATAAGCATGCCAGAATTGAAAGGATGATAGTAATTTAACATCTACTTCTAGATGCTTTTTGACTAGGACTCTCTGTTTAGGACAGCAAAGATTCTGCATTCTAACTGGCAATTTCACTGGAGCTGGAGGGATGTTTTTCTATATGGCCTCTTTTCCCAGTGCTTCACTCCTGCAGTGTCTCGCTAAAAGTGTACCTAGGCCAAAGGGGAAAATTATGCAGCTCTGTGGACTTCCGTGGATGTTTGCCCATTTATGCTATTCTGGTGCTGTCCTTATTTGTGGAAACTGGCTGTTAGACTGCATACTAGGAAAAGCATCATGAAAAGCAATGGAAATCATCTGCAATGAGAAAGAAATCATGTGCAATGAAAAGCCTCATAAGCTTTATATAAAATTTTTTTATTAAAAAGTGTCTCTTTGAATCAAATTTGGCCCAGCTGTTGCCATCTGTCAGCTTTTCAATGTCCTTTACAAAATACATTGTTGATCTTGGTCCAGTCCCTCTAGGGGTGTGCTGCTATGTCACTGGCGAAGCCAAAGGCTGTTGGGTATGGGACTGAACATTCAACACTCAACATGACGTACTGAAAACTAAATAGTCTTATGCTTCAATCTGCAAGATTTAGGTAGAAGACACTGCCTACTGTTTACTGGAAATTGTGCTTTAATACTGTATATGAAAGCACAGCAGAAAAATTTTAGCTTTCTCCTAGAGTCTCTGTGTAATCTGCTTGCTGTGGTCTGACATACAGGTAAAAGTTGTCTTGATTAGGACTTTTCTTGCCTATGACTGTGGCTTTGTTGAGCAGAATTAGATATAGAAATAAACCCCCTTGTGCTGATATATTCTTAAGTTTTTATTTCCGTACATGATACTTTCACAGAAGAGAGGGAATAAACTGCTGAGGGATGAACACTTCCATGTGTGTCTACTCTAATGCTGTAACTACGCAGATGTAGAGGTGATGGCCTAACTTCCTAAGAACCGAAAAAAATATTTGATTTCTCAAAACAGCAAAAGAATTTTTTGAGTAAGAAAACTAATTAATAATTCTGAAAATGTATTTAAAGATTGAGAGAAATAACACCTTAATAAGCCAGAAAGTTACAGACTGTATTAAAATACAGTGATGTTTTAATTATTTTGAAGTATTTTAAACTGACTCAGTGTATGAAGGTTTGCTAAGGCTTGAAATAACAATTGAGTTTTTGAACTCTCTTCCTATGATAAATATGCAAAAATCCAAACATCAGAAGTGAAAAAAGGTTTATGAATATTCAGTTTTGAATATAAAAAGTGAAAACTGAGTCATTGTTATTTCTAAAACTAATGGTAAATAATTTAAGATGCTGTGCCAATCTTAGCTTACAATTAATTTTTGAGATTGGTAGACCCTGTGAGAAGCCTGAATGCACAAAAGGAAACAGATGTTGCATGTTTTAGGTAGTTTTGTGAATACTATAATTATAACATTTATTCAGAGTTAGCCTTCATCTTGTGTGAAATTTTCAGACTTACTACTCTTTTGCATTGAAAGAATAAACTGCTGTCATAAAGTATAATCAATTGAAAACTGTTTCATTCGTGAAGTTGCACTGTGTTTTTCTGCTTTTTGAATGCACCGAAGCTGCTTTGTTGTGCTGGCTTTTAGGTTTACACTTGAGTAAAAACAAGCTTTTTAAGAGGTTTGCACTGATCAGAATTGATCAATTTTTTATTAGACAACCTAAATAAGTAACTTATCACACTTCAGGAGGGTGCACAGAGCACAAAACTAGGGCATAGGAATTAATATTTTAGTATTCTGCACTTAAACCATTACAAGCTGTTCTGCTGACCACAATGGAAACAAAAAACGAGTGAGAGGAGCCTTCCCTCTCCTCCATTCGTCGACAACAAAAACTTGAATTGACAAAGAAACACTGTGATCTGCGAACTGGTGTTTCCACTTCACACCTCACCTGTCAGCCAGTTTTCTCATACATTCGTTTTATCTTGTTCTTATCTAAGAAATATAAATTCTTGTAATTTCCTCTTTGACCCAGGATATGTATGTGTAATTAGTCTTTAAAGGAAATAGAGCCCAGAGGACTCTATTTAATTCTTTCCTCTGACAAAGATTTTGGGTGGTTGCTTAAGTGCCCAGTTTGATTACCATTCATTATTTGGTGACCACCAATGCTCACTGAAGAATCTATTGAAAGAGAAGACAGTTATTAATATAAACGCTGCTTTTCATGTTCCTCATACAAACCTATTGGCTGTTATGTATGCAATCTTTCCTCTTTCATATTCCAACATTAATTTTAATTTTTTCTGTCTTGCATATTCCTTTATGTTCTGCAAGATGTTTTCCACCATTTTCAAAAGCATGTTTGCTTCAGTTTCAGGACCGTATCTGAACTGGTCAAAATACAGGCATATACATCAACTTTCAATAGGTATGTATGCAAAGAATATGCATTTAGTTTTTAATTTGTTCCAGATATAATCGTTCCTTTATTTCAAGAATGAATAGTTTTCCAAAGTGAGAGAAACCATTTCTGTTTTACACTGTTTCTGCCCTATTTATTGAGTAGCACAGATTAGGAGAGCAAAACAGGAAAATGTATGCTGCAGTGTCCTGTATAATGGTGTATATACACATGCAGAAATGAAGAAGCAACAAAACATCTCCTGCAGAATGGCAGCTTTGTGAGTGTGTGTGTATTGATGAGGGAAAGTAGCATTGGCTTCTTTAGCTCTTAATACTGCATCTTGAATTTCTTCCTTTTTTTTCTCCCCCAAACTTCTTCCTCTGTTAGAATTTACGATTAAAACAGAAATGAACTTACTTTCAATATTTTGATTACTTGTTTTCTTCACAAATAGTCCATAGTATATGATCTGTACTTACAGAATGAGTTTAAGTTTAGACAATACAGTAATTCTGACTTCAGTGCTATTAAAGAAAAAACATTAGCTTAGAAATATGATCCTGAGTTCACTTGCTGTATTTCCTTGACACATAACCTTTTTCTCTTAGATTTGAAAGTTTTGGCTGTGAGCAAGCTTATAGAATGTCCAGGACTTTGTGCCAGGTGTTGTATTATCTTACCCAGTTCCTATTTCCTGTTCCTGGAAATGTGTAATATCATGACCCTGGAAAAACCTTGAGAGCCTGCACATTACTCCTCTTGCTACAAGAGAGTAACATCTTGCTGGGTGCTGAGCCTGTCATGCAAGGGGCAGGGTATTCCCAGCTATTAATTTAGTGCGAATTCAACATAATGACTGTGTATGTCTAAGAGACTGTACACAAAGGCTTTTTCTATTTTTGCTTGTTTCTAGGTATAGTGGTCTTCATAGATGATGGAAATGTATTTTTCATCTAATTTGGTAGGCTTTTTAAATTAAATGGGGGTTGCTCTTTCTGTTACACCAAAATATATATGTCCGTATTTATGGTCTGTTTTTCTGTCTCTTCTTGCCACACAATAATGTAATAGTCACAGCATTTCTGATCAAATAGTGACCTCATCGCTAATAGCACCTCATGCCAGTACAACCAGAACCCTTTGATTTACACTGCTGTACGTCTAAAGAGGATTACTCATATCAACCTTGCAACTACTGGCAGTTACTGACACTGCAATGCTTTCTGTTGCTTGCTTCAGGAATGTTTTTCAGAAGAAAAAAATAGAATGCTTGTCATGATGACAGACTGACACTTATTCCTGTTCAGATAAAAGGAAACCACCTCTCCATTTGTGGCATTCTCTTTGGCATATTCTAGAAGCCATTTGTGCATTTAATGGATTACTCAAATTTATTAAGAAAATGGACAGGATCCCTTAGGAACGATAACAGGTCAGACTTTCATCTGGCATGAGTTTTTATTGTGCTACTGAAAAAAGTGAGGACAATAGGGGTGTGGCCCAAAAATTTGATTAAAAAGTTTATTCTCCCTTCAAATTGGGAAAATGCTTTGCTTCAAAAGGCCCCTTTGCAGGAATTTCTAATTATTAGTAAATGTATTTAATGGTTTCATATTTAATGCATGATTGACAAGAATGATAAGGTATACATTGTGACTTCGGCGAATCCTTCTTGCAGACGGAAGGGTAGAAAATGTGTACAGGGTTTTTTTTGTTAATATATCTGATTGATTGAAAGAGTGAACAGCTGAAAAAGCGCATTTCTGTGGCCAATTTAAATAATGTGTTGGTTTCCAAAGTGAAGTAATTGCTTCACTGGTAAATAAAGGAGCTTCAGTGTTTTAGAACACTAATGAGTAAACCCAAATAATAATAAAATATGTCAGTGTTCATTCTTGGTCTGTCTAAAGTGTGTGACACAAAATAGTGCTGTTTGGGGAAAACTGGCCATCCAAACTTCCACTGAGAAATAAAAGCAACTAAAAATTTAATCCGTGCCAAAAATTCCAACCATCTTCCCTGCCTCCCCAGTTTTGCTTGAATAGCATTACATCTTCTGTTTTATGATTGTGTCTACGCTATTGCAGCAAATAAATGACTGTTAGATCTGCAAATATCAAAAGTGTAATGACTTCAAAATTATACATACAAAATTAAATATTTAAGAGCTGTTTGAACCCACTGCCCTGTTAATGGTGCTCAAGCCATGAATCTAGTTGTCATTTCTTTTAGTGAAATGCAGACAGCAGTTCCTTGGCTTTTTTCCCAGTCTCCTGTGTAAAACCAGTATATTTCTAATGCATAACCTTCTTCCTGCGCTCAGCAAAGATGGGGCTAACTTTCCTGATGGGCCTTAGCTTCCTGATTTCTAGCACTTGAACAACTGAAAAAGTGAATATCAAAAAAAATCCCATTGCCTATAAAGCAAAATGAATCAACTGCTGCAGCAAAACAGCTAATCTTTATCATTGATACGACAATAGTATCTCCAGTGTGGCTGAGAATGAGCAATGGTAGTAGTAAAAGAGAAATAAACATGTTCTTGGCCAAGTCTGTTATTTTCTTCTCTGTTAACACCATGACTAATTTTTCTGAATGTGTAACCATCTGCTGAAACCAGCAGTAATATCCAAGAAAGTCTGGGTTGGGGTTTGCATCAGGATCAGCAGCAGCTATGTGGCATGGAAATCTTGAACACTATTAATTCGAGTTGGTATACCGGTTTCGCAGCTTATTGTTCACTGCATACCAGCAGAGTTGAGACTTTACCTTAGCACTCTCATCTGCAGGCTAGTCTAGGTGAGACAGTGATCCACTTCACAGATCTTCTCAAAGACACAATGCATAGAAATAGTTTGGACATCAGAGACCTCACAAAATACCTGAGCCGGAAAGTCAAAGGAGCAAAGGGATGGATATCCTTCCCTGTGAATCTATAATGTTCAGAGTGCTTCCTATTCCTATCACTGATTCAAGCAACTGATTTCTATTAGCTATTGTGTCATTTCTGACTTAATATAAAAGCAGTGATTTGGTTTGTAACGTTCTTTATCTCCCTTGGTATTCATAAGCATGAAATATTTCCCCAAGCGTTATAAAAAGATTAAAATTCAATTTGAGTGCTGAAATATGCATTGCTTGCAATTTGGCAATATTCTAAGATTTATTTTTTTTTTTGTTTCCCAGCTTTTTAGTGTTAGGAGAAAATATCTACTATCAAATGGGTTTCTAATAGATATTTCCTCGTATTAGATGACCTTAGTTAACATCTAATCCATTCTACTAAGATGTTTAAATATTTAATTTTACAATTTATAGTGCCCAATCTTTTTGATAAATGAGATGTTTCCATTTATGGCTAAGACTTGAGGGGAGCAAGCATCTAAACAACATTACTTCCAGAGGGGAGAAAAGATACTTTAGTTAATTATTTTCCTAAATGTACATGGTAATATTTCTCAAGCTGCCAAAATGTGAAATAGCAACGTAAAGCCTTGAAAAGTATTAATCAAAGTTCAGTATAATTAAGCATTCTTTGTGTAAATAAGGAGTAGGATGTGAATATCCTTAAGATATTCAATGCTGCTAGAAATAAATGAGTAATGTATAAAAATGAAAGCTTTAAAGCAGAGTAGAAGCTCTACTCATCCAGAGTTTTGCTCTAACATATTTTTTTCATTTAGTCTTTGAGTTAAAGCTACAGATATCTCATATCTCAACTTTGTTGTAGGCTGATCTCCCTATTTTTTTAATATGGATTATGCATATAAATAAATTTTCAGAACAGATTAGAATCAGTTTGCTGGAATTAAATATCGAAGCCGACAGTGCTTATTTACTTATTTCTGTATTAGATTTTCATAATGCTTTACTCAGAGACCTTTCAGGGGTTTGGCAAGGTGAAGTTACTTATTTCTTGAAATGTACTGAAGTAAAGAATCCTTAAACATAGGTGGTATTTTTCATATGCTTGACTATGGTTTAGGATTTCCTTTCTTTCTTTTTTTTTTTAAAGTGACATTCACACAGGCAACAAACTTTGTACCTTTATATAATCTTATCTTGACCTTCTCAGGCATACAGAGAATTAAGTGAGTTCCATTTAATTGAACTTGATTCTGTAAGTGCTCTCGGTATTAGCTCTTCATATACCCATTTGCTTAAAATGTTCGTATAAATTATTAGTGTTTAAATGTATTTATTCACTTTTGTTATAAAATCATCATAGCAAATTTTATTGGCTTTATTGGTTCATAATTTTCACTTTACTTACTGAATATGCAAAGTGATGCAGATGGATTTACAAATAAACCCATTCATCCTCATGAAATGAAGTATAGTTGAGGTCCCTAACTCTGGGATATTTCTGAACATTCACATAAATGCTTTCATTAAGTATTCAGTATCATTGAGTATTTGTGCACAAAGCATATGGTTGAGATACGTGAAAAAGTAATAAGCATTATAAGTCCATTTTGTCAGTACTCAGAGTATTAAATGTCTCTTGGTAGGAAATAAAGGTGTTCAACTGTGCATAGTTTCAAGAAATAATAGCTGTAATATTAATAGACTCTAGACATGCTTTAGTATTTAAAAAATAATTTTTGGTTACTTGTTTAGTCGATCTGCAGGTTTTGACCTACTATTGATGAATTTATATCATACTCAATAAAAATAGTTTTAGTCAAGGAACTTTTCTATGCACATTCCAAAATATTTTCCCCTTAGATATTAAATAAAGTTTTTTTGTTTTTGTAAATATTTTGTTATGTAAATGTTTAAAAAATTTGAATTAAAATAGGTTTTGAGGTTGTAGTTCAATTAAAAATGCATTGATTGCAAAGTATTGCATAGCTGGTCAAAAATGGATCAATTAAGAAAATAATTAGTTATGTTAATGTGTAAAAATGGTACATTACTGTTACTGGAAAATAAAATCCAATTCCTTAACATTTTTATACTTCTTTCAGAGTAAACGTTGTTTCAGCAACTACATAAATTAGGAATTGCTCAGCTTGAGTTATGGACAAACAGCAATGCATAGAATTCCTCCTTTAAATTTACCTCTGAAATTAATTGTGGGAGTGGGGAAGTGATGAAATCTAAAACAGGCGAGAGGATTGCTATCCCTGTAGGGTGATGTTCTCATTGATGAATACATCTTCACACAAATTGTAAGTGTAATGAATTGTTCACATAATAAAATGCTCGCTAGAAATGGCAAAGGTTCTACATAGTCTTGCATCTCTTTCATAGAACCAGCCTGAAATACCAACATGTCCAATGAAAATAAATTAGATCAGACTCTTACCTGTAATCAGGGAAATCTCTTATCTTTTTTAAGACAAACAAATATGGCCAATCAAGCATTCTTGATGCCATCAATCTTCTTTACCAGAAATCTCTTTGAGAGGAGTGTACAGAATATGACCTGAAGGTTTGCGTGGAAATTCACATGCAACTTTGATTGTGGGGATAACATTGCTTATTCTTGCCATACAACTGTTGTCTAACTTACATGTGATTGAAAATCAACTCTGATTTTACAATCATAAATTATCAAATGCCTGTGCTGACCCTCATGTAAGTCAGTGGTTCTGCTGTCTGAACTTTCCTTGCTCCTAATCTTGCCCACTATTAGATGATCTTAGACCAAAAAGAGTCAATTTTCTGCTATTCAAATGATCTTTAAAACTTGTAAATGTAATTAGGCTTGTAGGACCAAGTCTTCTCACTTTTTACTTTCTTAAGTAGTTTTCCCAAAGATGATAAAGCACGAAAAAACTACATTTACTAGTTGAATTGTACAGTTATTATTCTTTTGCTTATATGTGTAAACACATGGATTCCTGGCTTCTTGATATGCCTGTTACTTATTGACAACCATTTATTATATATATGCTATTATATACTATACTGAATGTATAGTATGTGCTATATATACATACTATATATACTATTACACTATTTGATATATATTTTATCAAACATTAAGACATATTGTATGAATTTTAGCTACTTAAGGCTATGAAAACACAATGTTACAACAGAAACATTGAGAGACATTAACCTATAAATTGTTTGACTTTATATTTAAAATAATGGTATTTAAACCTTTTTTCTCTTTTTTTGCTGGGTTTATATGAATTAACTTTAAAACAGTTTGGTCTTTTGCTTTTTATTCTTTTGTAAAGCTCCTTTACTCATTATTTGTTTCTACAGGATGGAGAAGAATAAGTAATCTATAATAAAGAACTTGACCTTTGAGTGTCTCTGTTAGAGGAAATAAGATCATAGAGCCTACTTAACTAGACTCACAGTGAGGAATTTTTTTTTATTATTATTTTTAATGTAATTGATGTAAAGCTTTTAAAATAATGTATGGTGGTAGCAAAAAAAAAAAAGAAAAAACCCAAAACAAAAAAACCAAAAGCATACTAAAGATGCATGAGTGAGTTTATTTTGGATAATTTCGTTTTTCAGAGACAGATCTCAATGGTACTGCTGTCTGCCAGCCTCATGCTATTTTATAGCCCTTGTGATATGCTTGCTTTCCTGGGACTCAAATCCCACTGAAACCAGCAACATCCCAAGGCACTATATTGTTCTTATCAGGAATTAAAGGTTTGTGCACTCAAGATTCAAAAATTATATCTAATCAGAAGCTATACCTAATCACCAACTAATGAGAAATTCAGATTTATAAGACAACTGACACTCACAAAAAACAGCAGACAGACTTATAATTGCTGTCCAAATAATTAAGGAAATTTTTGTTTGGTTTTGTTAACGCAATCTGTTTAACCTTTCCATTCCCTGCCACTTGCTTCCTTCCAAAAGTGTCACCATAATCAATTTTGCCTATTAAATCACATAGTATGATTTCATAGTGTGTGTGAATGGTGTTAAGGTAGTATAAATTCAAACTTTAATAAGACACTGCAAGTCATTGTTATCGCTAGGTGAGAGGTAGTCCAGTGTTGAATTTACCTCCATGGGCACAAACGCAGTGACCTGGATCAGTGGATTCTGCTTTATCTTCAAGGCATGTCTAGTAAGTGTATTTTGATAGCATTACTTAAATATTTTTAATTTAGAGTAGATAATTTAGTATCCAGTTACTAATTGGATAATTTCTAGAATAATTCTAGGTTTTTTGTATTTCTAATGACAGGCAATTATTTCCTCTAGTTAGGATAAAGAATCATGGTGACTAGTGTAACGATTAGACTAAACCCCAGAAGCAGTCACACTTAAGAAGTTTGATTAGAAACTTCCGTATTTAAATATCTATAGTTCCTATTTTGTAAAGATATAGCTTTTAAAATGCGTCCCTCCTTTCTTTGTTTGGGAACTGCCATGTACAGCAGAGCAGTCATGCTCCTGGTGTTAGAAGTAACAATTTGATGAATCTTGAAAATCTTGCATGGGTGATACTAATGAACTTTTCTGTTGTAAAAAAACCTGTTATAAAAGGGCACCTTTCACTTACCTCTCTTTTGTTTGCTTGTGGGTGTTTTGTGGTTTTTTTTTTTGTTTGTTTTGGTTTTAGGGTTTTATTTGGTGTTGGTTTGGTTTGGTTTTTTTTGGTTGTTGTTGTTGTTTTCCTAGTTTTGATTTCTGTTGCTTTACAGTTTATATTGGTGGAAGTGGAAAAGTAGAAGGGGTTTTGAAATTCTTTACATATACCCAGTATTTTTTCATAGTGTATTTTGTAGTGTGTCAGTGTCAGAAATATTCTTTTCTTCCCTTTGAAGTTTCTGGCTGTTCTCCATCAGAGTAAAAGAGACGTTTACAAGTGCTATTATTTCTCATAAGTGAGAAGCTCCAAGTTGGAGCCCTGATTCCAGTCAGAAACCTGAAGACACACTTGGTTCCAATGTTACTGTGTTGCCATCTATAAAAGCTATTTGAGAGAGTTTCATGGCAGTGTCAGTACAGCCCAAAACAATAATCAAAAAAGGAAATTAAATGTGAAGAATTAATAGGAAAATAATAAAAAACGAGAAGAAAATATCAGCTTGCTACTGTCTAAATTCTTGCCAGTGTTAATAAGTTTGGCCCTGGAAGTCCCTCAGCAGCAGATTGCTGTAAACTGGGAAGATCTACCACTATTTTCCCCACTTTTCTGTTCATTCCCTGTTCTTATTTGCTTCTCTTCAGCAGCTGGTACTGGTTACAACTAGAGGAAGATGCTGGGTCAGAAGAGCCTTTCCTCTCATTGAATTCTGGCTATTCTTAGGGTCCTCTTTGTAACAGATCATAAGTACAGCTACAGAGAAAAGAATGAGTGTGTGCATTAGTAACTGTAATAATGCCAACTGTGTGTGACATCAAAACAAGTACAGGTTAAACCCATGTGGTGATTTCTGTTTGTAAATTGCAATGAAATTATTCTAGTGTAAAGTTTCTATCAGGTTTGAATGGAATTTTGAGATATTAAATATGACCTTTATTACACTCATTGTATAAAACACTGGTTTTAGGTATCATCATAAATGCCCTGTTTAAGTGAAGAATTCAGAGAACAAGAAGCATGGACAGAAATTTCAAGAGATCTGATCTTATAAAGGATGTGGGTTATTTGATCTCTTCAAGTGAGGACTGATGGAACAAAGGAATTTTCAGATACATGAAAGAGTTAATAAGAGGAATGTGCTTCTTTGCTTACCTGGACTAGAAAAAGAGTAGTGTTTTGAAATCAGAGCAAGGGAACTTCTGATCTATTACTATTTTGATTTTCAAAAATCCTCTGATGAACTGAGAGTGATTAGCTATTAGACTGGATGGGTTAGGGAATTGTGGCATTTCTATTATTGGAAGATTTAAGAAGATGTTGAAAAAGGTTTGTGTTAGGAATATGTATGCTTAGAGGTACAGCAGGAATAAAGAACCTCTTAAGACACCTTCCAGTCTGCTTCTGATTTTTTAATGAAGAATTTGAAATTCATCATATTTAAGGGTTAAAAGCATATGACAGGATTAAAAGCATCCTGTGTGATGTTGAGCAATGCAATTTCCATGAGAAGAATAGAAATAGCAATTTGAAGTCTCATTCTTTTAACAAGCACTTTTCCATGGAAATTTTTGTCAGTATATCACAAGAAAGGAAAAAAACCCAAACACCCCACATTTAAATATTGCAGCCTTGTCCCTCAATTTGGTATCCAGTTTCCCAGACACGACACAGGAAAAAAATAAATTAAAACATTAAGAAAAGGCTGTTTGGATATTTCAGCATCCAATTGTCTGTCTTGAAGATAGGTACTACTCTTCTATTTTAAGAAGTTTTTAGATGAGTTAAAAAGACATTTTTACATCATTTACTTCATAAAATATATGTTTATAAAATGTCATGAGTGTCTGCACCTACACTGTTTTATTTCGGTGTGATTTATAGAGTCACTTCCTACAACCATATAATCTAGTCTAATGTAACTGTGTTTTATTTGCGGTGTTTGTCCTGTTGTGTCATTCTGCAAGGCATATAGTTTATCTGTCTTTCTGAAGAGCCTGTGTTTTGAAGGCAAACTGCCTGGAATACTTTAATCAAATAGAAAAGTAAATAGGAAAAAACCCCTGTCAGTCTTTTTCTTTACAAATTAAAAGTTAAAACTACTTTTCTTAACCAACAGAATATTCAGTAACGCAGTACATTCCTCGAACGTGAAGTCTTATCTAGGTTTTCCAAGGTTTATCTTGTAGTTACGGGCATCTTACAATTAATTCCCTGATGTTAGAACTATAGCTCTTGCATTCTCTGCATTCTATCTGCAATGGAAGAACCCTGATACACCCCAAAGTTCCTATCTGTTGACTGAGACATAGTTTTCTCTGGCAGTTTTGGGTCATTCTCAGGTACAGTCATTTAAATCTATTGAGGACTTTAAAGATAAGAAAGCTCTTGAATTTGTTCGTATTCAAAGACAGACTTCTGACAGCAGAAGGCATTGGTGTGGCATGCTCTTAGTGCCCTGTGTCACTGAGCACATCAACTTCACTGGGCTGATATTTTAAGTGTTGGAATCTTTAAATGTCTTTTTTTTTTTAAGCCTTTCTGTTGTGGGAACAGCTTGGTATCCTATTTGAAAGTTGTTGTATTTGCAGCTGGTCCACTGGGTCTCCAAAAGTTGTTTAGGATGTGAGTGTTTTTTCTGAGGAGTAGTATAATAGTTCTTTATCAGAGATGGCACTCGGTTATAGCATTGCCTGTAAGTGCTTGTCAGGTTGACAAGGCAACTCAGGATTGAGATTTATTCTGCAAAGTGTGATTGCAAAATACAAGCACAGAAGATATCAGTGACATTTTTTCCTTTTTGTGCAATTAAAAAGTGTTCCATATAAATGCAAGAATTTCTGATGCTACCAGTGTCAAAGAACTCAGCCTGACATTAGGATGTTTATAAGTCTACCTGAATTCCAATTTGCTCTTCTTTTTTTTTTCTCTTAATTTGAGCAGAGACTGGAGTATGGATAACTCCTCCCCTGGTCCTCAAAGTGTACATCATTTGATGACAAAATGGATTGCATTTGCAACTTCTGATCTGAGAAGCTGAATTTTTCAGCAAATAAGCCAGTTAACAGCGAGATGCAAGAAATGTCCAGGCACATTTCTAGGACATGATAATCTTGGTCTCTTTCACAGTATCAGTTTGTATTTTAACCAGCTTCTTTGAAAACTGGTAGTTGTTGAAGGCTGTGATTTTGTTCAAGGCACAAGCTGAATTTCTGTGTTTTTAAAAAGCTCTCCAATGCAAGTAGAAGAGGCTAATTTCTTCTGCATGTGTCCTGAGACTTGGTGAGTAACAGAGAAAGGTTCAAACAGATCCTGCCAGACTTGCAAGTAACTAGAATTCATGTTCTAAGATGGAGAATAGTAAGACCATAGACTATGTATAGGCTTTGTAACAAGGATGTTGTCCTTAAGATGGCAGTTACAATCTATTTGTGAAATTCTTATACTTATCTTGACTTCAGAGAATGGCATTTGCATAAATGCATTAGATTAGAATAACTTTCTAAATTATATTATGCATTTCCTTTACGTATATATTGTCCAAAGAGCCAAAGCATGTGTAAGTGGTGATGGTTGACAGGTGTAAGTGGTGATGGTTGACAGGGGAGTTACACTGGGAAACTGCTGAATAAGGCATGGCTAGATGTTGCACTAAGCCATTTTTGGAAGGAAAACAGTTAAAGAGCAATTATAGATCTAATGCAGTATGGTAGAAAACACTCCTTTTAAAAACAGAGCTCAATGTAAGCTATGTGTATTAAGGACAGCAGCAAATACTCCTCCCTGGATGCAACGAGAAAGTCCTGTAAACTGTTCCCTAGGGCAGAAACTTTTGAATTCAAACCAGAATCAGATCCAGATTCAGAAGACATTCAGGAAATTAAGGCTATTTTCTGACCATTTTTTATCAGGTGTAGCTAAATATCATGGTCTAAAGCTTTGTTAACATGACTTTTATAGGTGTGCTTTATTCAGTCATCTGATTACCTCTTAACTGTAAAGTTATTTCTTATTAATAGACTTAAATAATACTGTTCTTTATATTTTAGTTACTATTCCTTTAGATTTTATCCTTTAGGGTTATTTTGTGGGGTTTTTTTTTTTTTTTTGGCTATCCTTTACAAATTTTCATAGGTCTTCCTGGAATTAATTGATACTAGTAAGGAGTTGATTAGATTTTTATGATTGTTGAGTGTTTCTGGCAGCTGGTAGCCAAACCAATTGCTTATAAATTATAACACATTATAAAATACAGGCTCAGAAACCTTTTCATATATTATACATGGGGAATAAAAACCAAACCCAAAACATTTCTTCTGTATACAGTAAATAGCAAGGGTAGTTTCCCCTGAGGGCTCCCACTTATGTGATAGTTGTTCACTAAATGTTCATATCTGATTTAGTACATTGTTGGATGATAGCAATCAGGATGCTGGCTGGTTGAGTAATGAGATTCTGATGACTGCTAGCTCCCTGATGATAAGTGCTTCAGAATCATTAAGTGCTGTAAGATTTATAACGTGAAGAATGTAGAAAGCCTTTACTATTTAAAAATTATAGTAATTGGGTTTTATAGTGGTTTTTTTTTTAATTCCAATAAATGAAGCTTAGTTTGCGTTCTAGTTTGTAAGCTCCTGAGAATAAGGATTGTTTTTTCATTTGTGTTACTCTCATCACTGATTAACAAATAAATAATAGAATTTCTGTATGAATATAGGGGGAGCATAGCAAGATGGTGGTTAGCCTTGGCAAGCATTAAGGCAGATGCACAAGCAACCCACACATCACAAAAATATCATAGCAGTTGCATGTATTCTCTCAGATTTTTGTTTCTCTTAATGACCTTTTTGCAGAGTGGCTACATTAATACAAACATTTCCATATAGACATATTGTACAATGTTACCACAATTAAATATTTGATGCTATGCAGCCAGCCCTAGTGCTTGATTTAGTTGTTCCTTTTTAATCAAAGCTGTTTAGTCAATGAATATATAGCTTAAACATCTTTTTAAAGAATAAATGACAGAAATTGTGATTATTACATATTATGTTTATCTATAATTCATTTAATCATTAAAACGCCATAACAACTATTGAGAGCTAATTCCCTGCAATCTGTTTTTTAGGTTTGCAACTGATTTTTTTTCCCCCTTCATTTCTGCTAAGCCACACATTTTAATATCCTATCTCTCGAATGTCAGGATCCTTCTTAATTTGCTAGACAGACTGTAAGAACAGAAACAAAGTGAGAGACACCACTGGTAGAGAAAATGCTGGCATTGTAGCTTCATTTAAGTATTCACTTGTATCATTAAAATTATTTCATTCTTCTTAATTCAGTGGCCTTATTAGGTACAGCTATTGTTTACAAGGACTGTCAACTGCTTTTATGAACTCTTGATGCCTTGCTGATGTGGCAGCAGATTAGTTCTGTGAAATTTAATTAATTTTAAAAAAAATTAAATTCCCTTTTATGAGATTGTTAAATTAATTTAACAAAGTATTTAATTAATTTTAAATTGAAAAATTAATAAAGGTGAGAAGATTGGGTTCTGCTATATTCCTACACTTTATGGTTTTACATTATACTGGGTAGTGAGCACTGAATGTCAAAATAACAGTACTTGAAATTAAAGCAGCAAAAAAGTACTGTGCTTTAGAGAGATGAGGCATATAAGCCTTTCTTCATTGAGCAGAGACATTTTAGAGTCCTAGAAATAAGTTGCATCACTCGTGTTTGTGGGTTATATGATGTTCAGTTTTATGTTAATTATTTTAAGGTAGCTGAAAATTATATAAATTCTATAACTACCTCTATCTGTTCCATTTTTGGACCATCGTTAACTACAAGTTCTTTCCTTTCTTTCTGAAAAAGTACTAATACTCTGAAAGTATAAGGTATTATATACTCTGACAAGTTTTTAGGCTGCTGGAATATCTTCAAGTAGACCATGAACTCCTTTTTGTTTTTATGCAGTCGTAGCTTTCACTAACAGTGCCAGTGGAGAAGCTGGAGTGAAGCTGCTGTGAAGCAGCTTTAAACTGGCACTAGTACTAGCTTAATGTTTCACATGAGACAGATTTAGGATAAGCTATTCACTGTTTTCTAACAGGTCCCACATCCCAATGAACATGCTTGAAACTCTATGAGATGGGCTGAAGTACAAAAAAAACCCCCAAATGTAGGTGCTTGAATAGAGTAACGAGGAAGTGGAATGATAAAGGGTACAGTCTTCTGACATAATACAATAAAGGTACTTGGATTACAGAACACTGTCCACATGGTCCTACCTCTCTCTCATTGACAAATGGCAGTGTATTTTAAGAATAGTGGATTTAGAGGACTTAAATATATTTCCTCCAGTTTTGGCTATGCTATCTCTCTTCTCTTTGAAGAACAACCTCAAGAACAAGTCAGAGTTTTGGCTGCATCACTGTTTCCCAGATAATGACACAGGAAATGGCAACATCAGTCACTAAGGCCTCCTTGGAGCCTGTGACAAACACTCAAATTCCCTTAAAACCCAGCCTTTTCAAAACAAAAGCATAATTAATGCAAAGGTACATACCAAGCAGAAACAGGTAACAAAAGTTTACATATCCAGGCCTATCTAAAGTGCGTTGTTTGACTAGAGTGCATTCAAACAGCATCTATTGCTTCCTGTAGCGTTTTCTTACAACTCCTAAAGAGATTCATTTCCAGGCATCTTTACCACCTCATTCTGTACTATCTTTACACACAGATGTCTAAGAGTTTTATATTAGCTTTTGTCAAAGCAAAGGCCTGGGAAGAGAGAAGTTTACTGCATAAATAGGCAGTCAAATTATGGGTAATCTGCCTGTATTTAAGGTACAACTTTATCACTGTTATTGTTTTGTGTATTTGTATCTTGTAGTAGACTTGTTTGAATTAATTGTGTGCTGACAGGCAGAACTGAAATGCGTATTAGTGTCATAAAAATACAGATATCTGCTCTCAATTCCTGAAACTTTTTAATAGAAATAATAATATGAAATAGGTATTGCAATTAATGAATAATAAAAAAGATCAATTAACCTACGCAATATAAACAGGAGTACTAAAGGTTTTTAGTGTTTGTGCCATCTTAGGTCATATTTCTTGGCACGATTTATGGGTTGACTGCAGCAAAATTGAGAAACTTCATGTCAGAAAAAATAAAAGCCATCTTAGTCATATCTTAGGTCGAAAATCAGTCTTATGCGTTTAAATGAAATTTCACTCATTTTAATTTGAATGAGTACTAAGATAGCCAGAGGCATTTAAATGCATTACAACTGATGTTGACTTCCAGAAAAAGAATTGAAGTTGAGGGACAGTAGCTTTTAAAATATCTGGTCCAGGTTCCTGTATAGCTTTGAAAATTTCAACCTTTTTCTTTACCATGCTGTTTCTGTGAACACCATGTTGGACAGGTATCAAACTGAAAAGTTCTTATATCAAGTCTTAAGAGTGAATCCAAATTTAGCTAATACTGTAAAAAGTTAGCTGGACCTTTTGAAGTGACCATGTAACAGCTCTACTATCTCTTTTGGAAACAAATTTGAAGCGTGTTTTTTCTTCCATCTTTTTTTGCAGTTAGAAGTATGAGTTTGCTTGCTTAAACTGAATTAAAATGATGACAATGTTTATTTTGAATTGTAAGTGTGGAGGAAGGGAGGAATCTTTAGCTAGATATGGCAGAATCCTATTTCACATAGTATCCCATGATACCTGTGTTTTCTTCCCCCACAAAACATAGGAGAAGGGAGACAGCCTATCAGCAAAGGATTTTGAAAAATTCTGAAGAATGGATTGTGTTTATGTGGTCTGATCTATACTGTGCAGCTGCCACAGTTTCCAGTATATTAATTTAGACAGATAGAAGCTAGAAAGGTAGTTTGGGGCATGTGTTCAGTACAGCATTATTCCTTGCTAGATGAGTTGGAGCAAGAGTTAAATCAGTATTTTTCCCTATTAGCTTTTCCACTTCCATTGGGAGTGTTTGTAAGCTCATATTTTTTAAGACCAAGATATGGATACAAACCTGATACACTGTTGGACTGAGAGATTTAGTCACAAAAGTACTCTGTTAACAATTCAGGATTGATTCATATCTGTCAAATCACATTGGTGATTTCCTGTACTGGACATTTCTGTCAGATCATAAACCCTGCCACAGCCACACTCTGGCTTATCCCTCAAATGCAGAGTCAAAGCTCAAGGCCACCTGCGTGAAGGAAAACACGACGTTTTGTGAAGTTAAACTACAGTAATGCTGCTAAGAAGCCAGAGAAATTCAGTGAAGGTAGGAGCAATTATTTATTCCAACTAAGGGTAGGAGCATTCTGTATCTTCTAGAACACAGGGAAATAATTATTGTCAACAAAAACTGTCCAACTTTTAATGTTAGATGACAAGTTTAAACTTCAACGTTCAAGTTCTTGAGCATTTTTGTATTTGAAAGTGTGTGCCAGGGAGCTAGTTACTGGTGTGCCTGCGGTTTTTTGTCTTCTTTTTAAGAATGATTGTCACTGACCTTTAAATTCTGATGGTGAGGGGGTTTGGAGTGTGCAGTGGTTTTGTTTGGGTCTTTTTGTTGGTGGTTTTTTGTTTGGGTTTTTTTGTTTGTTTGGTTTTTTTAATGTGGATATAAACAGATAAGTCAGCAAACATTTCTAGGAGGAAAGCTTCTCATCTTGCCCAGAATTCTCAACACCTAACATCTCTGATCACTGATGTAATAAATAATATTTTAAAGATATTTCTAACACAGTCTTATCAGCTATTCAGTCTTATCAGGTATTCCATGTCTCAATTAAGGCATATGAACAAGCAATAAGGGGAGAGCTATCTAGCCTTTGTATAAGGAATTGTGAGGAAGAAATATGTGTAAATAAGAGGTATTCTGGTGTTTTCAGGTACCTTAGCATACATCCAAAAGGCATGTTGTTTCCTCAATAGAATGTTTCTCAGTGTGGGATAAATCATTCCTGTGAAATCAGGTTAGCAGTAGGGAAAAGCAAATTAAGCTCCATCAGAGACTGAGGTGTGTTCCTTCATATGTGTCAGAACTGTCTGCTCTATAGGCAATTCATTGAAAACAGCTGCCTTTCTATACTGCTTTACTTGTCATCTGAAGGACATCAGGTATATTTTAGAGGTCTTTTCTTCACTTTGTATTCAAGCCAAATTCATTTAGCCACTGTACACAATGAATGCAAAGGTAAGAATTTACCCACTTTAAAACATTGTTAAAGGTAGAGCTGTGGTGAGAGCTAGACTATATCTGTATAAGACTGCTTTTTGTATAAAACCAACAGATTTGTATAGTGAGAGTGAGAATTTTTTTAGAGACAGAGAAATAATTTTAAGAGAGTGTTAAGGAGGGTGTGTATGTGTGTGTGAACAAACCTTTAGGCATTGTTTTAACCACTAAAGAGTCTTTCCTACACACACAGCTTTATTGCCTGCAGATAAGCTCACATAGGCATTTGAGGATCTCTTCATTCTGCTTGCAGAGGTGATTATATTGAAAAAATCAAGCTGGTGAGTGCTGTGAGGAATTTGTTGTGGAAGCACTGCAAAATGTGATCTGTGCCAAAAGCACCGGTAACAAAATAACGCTTAGTCTGTGTGCAAAAGGGCATGCACCCTGGAAGAGTAAATGAAAAAAAGAATTGCATCTACACCTTTATGATCATTTATATAGCAATAACACTGCTTTGGCCAGCCAGCCAACCCCCCTTTAAAAGTGCCCAACTGCTCACCTGTTTCAGTTGCATTTAGCAAGTGTTGCTGTGAGGATGTAAAACGCATTCCAGCTGTGATCACTTTGTGTTTTCCCTCTCACCCAACAAATTTCACTGAGTGGTAGGAAGTTAAAAATATTAAAAACATGAAGAATATTTAGATTAATCAAGCTTCTTTTTCAAGAAGCCTGAATAAAATCATTAGCACGATGTCTTGTAGGACACTTCTGGCCTCCCATTTCATGCTATCAAACTTAATAGATGTTGTAAAATGTTCATGCTGATTCTTAGTTCTTACTAATCTGGAAAACAAATATTTAACTCCTTGCCCACTTGGAAATGACAACAAGGTTTTTCTCTGTTATCTGAAGAACTACCACTGGTGGCTTTGCTGTAAATTATGAGTTTAGCAAATGAAGCAAATAGAGCATTTATGCTAATTAAATTGACTGTAAAGTAAGGCTTTCTTAATATCTAATCTCACCTATCTTCTGAGACTGACTGCTTTTAAGTGTTCTGGTATTCATACATGTTTTTAGTGGAAATAAACATGCCACAAAACCTGTTCTGGAGCAGATTTTGGACTTGGCAGTAGGAGGTGCAAATAAGGCACTGCCAGCTGGGTACTTCCACCAGACAAGGGGGACCCCTGGGCCCTAATGAGGCCAGGTGTGCTGGCTGGGGCCCAGGCAGCTCAGGGGTCATCTCCTCACAATGCTGTAACTGTCCTCCATGCTGTTTGAGCCTGGGTTTCTGTGCACCATATTGAGTGCAGGTGAGTCCTCATGTGTAGTTTCTAGACTTTTCTTCCTGAGGAAGTGGGTAGAAGCAGCCTCAGGATTCTGAGTGTGGGGTGAGTGCTGGCTACCCCATAGTGCCCCAGGGGCTCACCAGCTCCATTTGCTGGTTGCGGAGCATTCTCCCTGGGCACCAGAGTAGCCTGCACCAACCCAGAGCTGAGTGTTCCAGGCTTAATGCTTGTGCTGGCAGACGCATGTGTTCAACTAGACTGTGAGTATGCTAGGAAAGCTGGGCTGGGGGACAAGAAGCTTGTCAACTGCCACACAACCTGTGCTCTATGCGGGGAGTCTTCATCTGAAGACCCTGAGCTGTGTTAGCTTTGTGTGAAGGTAGAGCTCAGGACGTGTGTTTCTTCTCAGCATTGCCCCTGAGCTTGTCTTTTAATCTGCTGTCTTACTAGATTGTTTTCCTGTTAAAATGCAGGAGAAAATCAGATCTACTGCATTATTTTAGTACTACTAAGAATGTGTGAGAAAAACTACTATTGTGTTTCAGGGAGTTTTAATTGAATGTAATTATTACATGGTCATTCTAAGGACAAGAGAAGACTGTGCTTAGATGAGAAAGTAGTCAGTAGTAGTACGTTAAGTACAAATGAAATCAGAGGTTAAAAGTGAGTGAAATGCTTTTTTTCTCGTTTTTTTTTTTTTCCTCAGTAATTTCCTGTGTGTCAGTTTTGGTGTTTGGGGTTTGGCTTTTTTTTTTTAAACCTTATTTTTCTGTGTGTTTCGGTTGTTGAAAATGGAGGAAGGGACTGGTTCTTGGAGAAAAACACCACAGCTGTGTCATAATAATGTTTTGTAGGTTATATGAAGGTTTAATTTTAAAAGTTTCACAGGGGGTTTTTTTACTTACTTTTGCTTCCATTTCCAAAGCTGTTATTAAAATGGATGAAGTACTGTATCTGAACCTTTGAATTGCTTCAAAGGGAAACGTGTCATAACTTTGCACTTTCTGGAAGCTTTTCTTCATCTTGTCAGCCCTAGGTTATAGATGAACCTACTTTAAGGAGAACTACTGTGTGGTGTATTTGAAATGCTTTCATCTTTAATTGGAGGAGGAGGGAGAGCTGTTTAAAATGGTCATAAATTTTTTTAATGCAATTTAGCCCATTTAGTATGTTGATTTAGGCAACAACGGAAGCACAGATTCAGCTATGTAGAGTGCTAAGTAACTGGAGTTTCTGCACCAGGATGTTGAACCAGAAACCTGGTTCAACACTGAATGCTGGAATGCTTTTACGCCTGCTTAGAGAAATTATCTTTGTAGTTTCACGTGGCCTTGTGTGCGTCACAAGAGCTCCAAAATTAATATTTAACAATGTCAACGTTGGAATAATTACCTTGTACTAAGAGGACACCCTGACATGCTCTGTGATAATTCTTGTGCTTATCGTGAATGTATGTGCTGGCTTCATGGGACACTGCAGTTGTTTGTGAAGAACCTGATCACCCATGTTGTTAGACTATGACCTGGTTTGTGTTTTCTTTCATTGGCTGGCAAACGTGTTTGTGTAAAACAATAAGCTTTAGGATTCTTTGATCAACACGTAACCAAAGATCAGGCAAAATTTCAGTCTGAACACTTGAATATGTTTTGTTTTGATTTTTTTCCCCTCAATGCCCATAACTGCCTTCAGAGATAAGCATACTACTTAAGTTTGATGATTATTAAAATGAAGGAAGTAGACACAAATCTAAGTTTGCAGTCTAAGACTTTTCTCTATTGTTAACTGCAGCATTTGTTGCAGTAGTTGACCACATTGCCAGATCCATAGCTTGCGGTTCTTGCTTTACATGACTACATCTGACATTTTGTCTTATATATGTCTCATCACTGTACTTCAGTAATGAAAACTAATAACCTCCGAAGAGCAAGGTCTTTCTACTTTGCACTTTGATGTTTCTTTTGACTATTTGTTTCAATTTTGTTTTTACTGAGATATTTTTGCTGAAATGAGATGGCCTGCTATTTGTGTTGAGGCTTACACAGGATAAATATAAAAGACATGCTCTGCTACATACTTTGAATAAACTGACAACTGCTTATAGGTTTTTTTGAACATTAGAAATGTACTCCATGGTGTTGAAGAGAAAAATTTGCATGGTAAATTGAGTGTATCCGGTGCAATGTTTCCATTTAGATTCTGCAGATGGGCAGTACCACAGTAGCTCATCGATTTTCCAAGATGTAGTGTGGCTGAAGTTAGAACCACCCTAGGATCCTTCAAAAATTTCACAAAATCAAATTTTGCAGCCTTTCTGAAGAGGAGTGAGATTCCTTCTTCCAAGAAAATAGGAGCAAGGTTTCAGGAACAGAAACATAGGAGAGTCGGGCATATTGCTGTGCTACTGCAGAGGAAAGAGTAGTTAGTGTCTGTTGCCTGAGAGGTGATGTACCCCCAAACACTCACCATCCCCTCACCCCTTCCTTTTCAACTGGGAACCTGATATCCCTGAACTTTGGCATGGGCTAAGCAAGCTCCCCTAAGTAATGCTTTGATGTCCTGCTGCATAGATTTTCTCTGATTAAAATCAAAAGTTCGCTTTAGAAACTTCTGTCAGCATGAATTAACGTGGGAGAAATCACCTTGGCTTCACTCTGCTGTTACCTGGAAAAAAAAACGTTTGTGGGGGAGCTTGTGACATATGCTGGAGTAGAACTTGGAGAAGACCCCAAACATCAATAGCAGCCTTCTTTCTCCCCCAGTCATGGCATCAATAAGGTTGGTGAAGGAAAATAGGAAGAAAATATTTGCATTTTGTCAGTTAGCAATTAGAAAGATTTAGCAAGCTTTACCAGTACTTGGTGGGCTGCATATTAAGAATGAAGCCCTAAGAAATCACAGTGTGTGCAAGCAGAAGAGCATCTGGCCTATCAAGTGAATAATAGCAAAAAAATAGCAGGTGATCTGCTTTGCATTTTAGCTGGGTGTCAAGGTAGACAATATCTGAATGAGAGAAAAATGGGAGCAGAATGAGATTCTGCTGTTCAGAAGCAGCAAAAACTATAGCAAATTTTCTATTCTGAAGTGACTGAGTGAAATATGAGGGAATACTTGATAAATGGAAGTGAAAGGAAAACAGATACTTAGATTGGTATAAGCATATATATAATTTGAGATGGGGAAGAATAAAAATAATGAAGGGGGAAAAAAAGCAACAAAATATAGCAAGATGCCAAGTTTTTAAACATACTGGCAATTTTATTTTTCTACTGTGCAATAAACTCTAATCGTGATTGTAGTCTCTGGAGTTGTGAAGGATTTGAGCACAACAGTTGTGGCAGCAAATTCTTTTTTCACTTAGGTGGTGGGTATCTTTCTTTGCATCCTTTTCTGTAAATTAACCCTGGCAGTACTTTAAGAAAAAACTCACCTTGAAAAATAGGAAGGTTAACACAGAATGGAGTTTTAGATTTAATTCTGCGGTACATAAGTGTGTTTTATAGAGTCCTAATGGGATACATAACTGAACAATCGAGATGATTAATTTTAATTATTTTATTTGTAACCTATCCCTTTTAATATACTTCTCTACTAAAACTACAGTGTTATTATCAGGAGACAGTGTAAGAAGTATTATTTATCTATAAATTTGTAATCTTATTGATTTTAATGCTTTATTATTAATCTCACAGACAGTAAATGTTGGACATGAAAATTAAGGGGCTCCTATAATACTCCAGAAAATACTTCATTAAAAAGAAAATAAATGTGTGTGGACAAATTATATATCTTAGTCAAACACTTGAGGTTATTTTCCAAAGAATGGATAACCGATGCTTAATTTTGTACTTGTGAGAGCTGTTGCAAATGTAAAATATATAACAAGGCAATTAACAAGAATCCCAGAAATGTAATGGTTTGCCTATTGTATGTTTAAATTAGGTTCGAAAACAGTTGCTTGATAGTAAAAATAAGTTCCCTGAAGGCCCTTTTTGTCTTTATGGGTTTAATTATTATTTAAGCCTTATTGATCTGTACAGAATTATACTAACATATTGTCTCTTCTCCTTGAGCTATAGTACAAAATTACCTGTATAATTCATAGTACTGCTGTGTAGTGCTTTAAAATTAGGAGGAAGTGTTTACAAATCATCATTTGAACAATTTGCATATATTGAATTACTAATAAAACTTTCTATATCTACTTAACGTGGTGGTATGCTGTGAGTTGGGTGCCAGCTGCTTTCCTGTGTTGCAGATGGGCATGGGATTACATAAACCATCTTTGGGGTTTTTGCTTGGGTTTAGGGTAAGGGATAACCAATATGGGGGATCACAAAGTACCTGTTTCCAACTCTAGTGTTTCTGCACATACCTCTACATTTATGTGTACCCTGTACACATGCCTCAAATATCTCATATAGACATTTATAGATGCATTCTGTTTTCAAGTCCTGGGGCAGTGAACTATACACTCACTGATAATATTATCACCCCTTTATTGGGTATAACTGCATCTGAACATACTGACAGTGGTATGTCATCAGTGGGCTTCAATCCTTTCCAGTTTAAGAAATGTTTGTGTCTGTGTTTTCTGATGAAACCACAGTAGAACCTCATTATTTTGATAGTCTTTGCTGTCATAGCAATCTGTCATATGAACGCAATAAAATCCAGGCTTCTATTGTACTTAATGGATTCTGGACTTTGCAAAGATGTGCATGGTAGGCCAATTAAGCTCAGTTTGCCTACCATGCCACTGAAACTTCTTTAACTACTTGGGAGAGTATGTATGGTTAAATAGATGTTTGTGTTTATCCCAGAGGTGGCGGCATTTCAGTGAAGTGTAGCACGATGCTGACATAGTCCTTAATGGTCTCTTAGAAATACTTGCCACATTGTCTGACTTGTTTAAGAAGTGAAAGGTGCCTAAGGTCAAAGAATCCTATTGTCCTAAGTAGCATTTATTTCTTGCATCTTAGTTTTATTGTTTTAAATTCTAAAACTTAGTTACAGATCAAAACTAAAACTGAAAAAAAAAAAGGCATATAAGCTAGTAAAGCATATGCTGTTAATACGTGGAGTAAAATAAGCAAATATTAAGGACATATCTGACTTCTGCAAGAGAACTGAATTTTGTCTATCCATATGTATGGAGAGAAACTTGCAAACATCAGATTAACAGAGATGTTTTTAAAATTCTTTGTAATATCTCTTCTAGATCTCTTCGAGTGTAGTCTTGTGTATCATGTATTGCTAAACAATATCGAAATGATTCTGTACTCTGTTGAATTTATGTATAAACCCAATAGAAATCTTAGGAAAAAACCCAATAGTTTATCACAGTATTGTAAAAAGCTTATAAAAATTGTTTATGTAGAAGAGAAGTTTTTAAAATGTTAGAATCTCTTAAACAGTTTTCTAGTGGCATAGGTGCTGCATATTTCAATCTATGGAGCGAAAGATGTGGCTTCTTCTGTCCAGCTTACTTGTCGTGTAGCACTTGGAAGAGCAGTATGATATTGGTATTTTATGCATCAGCACATTTCCTTGCTTTTAGGATTTTTTTCCTCCTCCTTTTTGAGAACATCAGAACTTTGGATGAAGCTTTCTTATTTTTGCCAAGCTATAGGTTTTGAGGACTCCCCTCCCCCTACCTAATGCAGAAAGAGGGATATAAACATTTTCCTGCACACGCATTTGCCATGTTCCACTGAAGAACTGGCATTTCTAGGAATGGTTCCAAGCTTTATACTAACTTCAAAGCAGATTCTGAAGAATTAAAGATATTTCCACACAGACACAAATGGAAGTCATATGTTCAAAATATTTTAGGTCAGGTGGAAATCTTGTATTGTTTTCAATGGCAGCATTTTTTCCCCCTGATCTTATACGAATATGAAATTTACACTATTATTTTCTTTTTAGTTGGAAATGAGTTCCAGGGTGACTGTATTCCGAATTTATGAAATGAAATTATTTTAACTGAAATTATTGAAAGAATCTTCAAATGAAAACTCCAGTTATGTATAAACTGTCTCTAAATGTTTGTTAAACCTTAATGATGATAATATGACTGAGGATGTGGTTCTATCATAGAATGGTTTAACCACTGCATTCAACCATAAAACAGGACCGATCACAGAAAAAGGCTCAAGAGGGTCTGAGAGGTTGTTTTCAGCTAAGCCTAAAGAGAGGAGACATCCATTCTACACTTCCATTATACCAGACATGGAAAAGCAGATTTTGTAATGCTCAAAAGAACAGGAAAAATGCTTTGAGGATCAAAACATTAGGAGATATATATGTTATTCATCACATCCTGTCAGTATATGATTTTTATGCCTCCAAATAGATTTAGACTGTTATGTCTTCATTTTACCAGTATCTTAGTTGGGATCCTGATTTGTTTACTATTTTCAATTTCTTCATGAATAAATTAATCTGTACCTTATTCAAAGCCAGTGTACACTTAGATGGTTTTCTGCTTAGATACATGTTGCCATCTCCTTTGTGTGACTAAGCCCATTCTCTTTATTTCTATTTGATAATAAACCCTATATCAGAATTGGCATACTTCCCTAAAGGAGAGGTATATATTTCTTGCAGTATCTGGTGGAATGAAGATTTTCTTTTTCCTTCAATTTTAGCATTTTATGTCTGAACCTGGAGACAGGCTGAATAGATGGGGTTAGAAGAATGTTTAGGCCAAGTTCTCAGAATCTGAAAGTGGCAGGTATAAAAGGGAAGGTCAGAGGCCTTTTTTGCAGATGAAATGTGTGATATTATTGTACATACTGAGCATACTTTCAACGTTCTGTGCCTAGTTGTATTTTATATCAGAGGAAAGCATTCAGCTAAATGTTTGCTGCTACAAAAGACCTATATTCTTGTTCATATCTCTGCAGATGGGAGCACCATTATGAGTTCACAGAATGGTTTTCTGAGTTGAAATAACTCTGCAGCACCAAAATAAATACCTGAGGTTTTATGGTCATAAACTTAAAGCAGGCACGGTTATCAGCCTTCAAAAAGCACATTTATCAAACTGATCAACAATTTGATCTGGACCCTTATTTGAATCAAACATTAAAAAATAAGTATGACCTGTTTTTCCTCACACATTTGACACTGGATAAAGACAAAAGACCATGAAATAGGAAAGCATTCATTTTCAAGGTAACATGTTCTCTGAAAGGCTCTGTCTTGTGAGTATCTTCTAGGATTTATCCCAGTGTACTTAGTGCCCATCTTGCAAAATGAAGCTTTGCGTTTCAGCATGTCGTTTTTTCCAAAACAATGTAGAAAGCATAACTTTTTTCTTTTCCTCATCTTGCAATCTTCCCATGTGCTACTTAGAAGTCACAATGTCCTGTTCATGGAAGCATATCTTTAAGCTGTGGGTGTAAGAATTCTGGAAATTACATCAGGGATGTTGATAATACGCTTTGCATGATATAAGAGAGAATGTAAGAATAGAACATTGCAATGGGATAATGTTCTCCCCACTGTTAGATGAATGTCTTAGCATCCCCTTGGCATTCATAGGAAATAAACGTTGAGATGAAGCTGAGGTATTTATTTCCAAAATGGGAGTCATTTATCCTGCTAAAGCATTGTTTTCCAGGGACTCTATTTCCATTATACCAAACGACTGATGATGGAAGGTGCTGTTATTTGATGGATATTGATATTGTAGAATGACAGGTGATCTTCATGTGACTTTTATGCAAAATATGCATATGCAGGTAGAATAACAGTAATGTTGTTTCCTAATTGTCTTCAATGACAGATTTGCATTTTGCTTTTAACCATTCAAAATGACTTTATCATATTACAGTAAATTTAACTTTTTATATATTTGTTACACTGAAGTATAGTTTGAACCATCAAAGTTCTGTCATTTTATGGCTAACAAAAATATATAACCGTAGCATGTAATAGAGATGTCCTGTCATTTAATGCAGGAGCTTGAGTACTCAGTCGCAGCTGAAAAATGATAGCAAAGTCAGGATTGCACTTCAGCCTGTGTGAGTTCTGAATCTGGTTTCAGAGGTGGACAGGCCACATTCAGCTGATGATCTCCTAGTGAAGGTGTGGTCTAAGTACTTGTGTCATTGATGTCTGAAGGTAACAGAGGGTAACTCAGGGTAAATTCTGTCCCAAGGAAAATCATAGGTTGCGACCTGTTGGAACATTTCTGGGCCTTTGAAGAAGAGGTGATTTGAAACAGTCATTATGGGTTTGTCAACAGTAAATAGTGCCTCACCAACCTAATTAACTTCTATGGAGAGATAACTTGATTTGTGGACAAGAGAAGAGCAGTGGATGCCATTTCCCTTGACTTTAGCAAGTTGATGGGCACTGTTTCTCACAGTACACTTGTCTCCAAACTTGTGTGCTGCAGCCTTCATGGATGAATGGACAGATAGGTGGGTGTTGCCAGGCTCAGGGCACAGTGGCCAATTCACCCTATTCTGTCTGGGTAAAGCACCAAGTGGAATACTGACAGTGTCTTTCCTGGGACCTGTCCTCTTTCACATCCATAGCAGTAATCTGGTGGAGGTCAATGAGTACACTTGCATGGAGTTTACAGGTGAAACCAAATTGGAGGAACCAGTCATTATGCTCAAAGGCAGGGCTGTCATTCAGAGGAATCTAGACAGGTTATAGTTTCATACCATGGATAACTTTCAAAAAGGCATATCTAATTCTACATTTTACAAAAGAAGGATCTTGCACATAGAAGGTGGCCTAGAGTTTATACAGTTAGTTTAATTTTTTATTTAAGGAATATATTGTAAGATGGAAGGCCAGATATCCAAGTACTGTTCTCCTATACCACTTGATCAAGAAAACTAAGAAATCCCGTAGGATGTATTTTCAGAAATATACTCTGATTAAATATTGGACATGTGAAAATTCTTCTTTGCATTTTAAAAGGCTTAAAATATTATGTAAGGTTGATAATATACAAATTGCTTTATAAAGACTACTTTGCAACATTCAATGAAATACACTGAAAGGAAGACAAGTAGTTATTCATTGAAAGCATATGATACTGATTGTCTTATAATGTTCTAATTAACGTAACTGTAAAAAGATGACTATTGAAATTTAGATAGTAACTCTGATTGTTAAAATTCTAATTACAACAGTGTTAACAACTGCAGTGTGGGTAATAATCTTGTATTATTAGTTCCACATCTGAGAATCAGTTCATTCACTTTCAAGGCATTTACATACAAATTTCCATGCACTTTTTTTGGAAGTGAATGTGTGTAATGACAAATGAGCTAGCTAAAGCATTTATGTAAGATGACTGTGAGTATTAGAAGAAAACGGAGAATCCATTTCCAGTTTAAAGGCTATGGAATACAGTGCGTTTAGGAAAATAAACTAGGTTACCTGGTTTAAATGTGTAGAACTTGAAAATTAATTTATACAGTGCTGTGTTAGAGAAACGGCGTTATTTTGAAGGGAGAAACACTGAATACAAATGCAATTACAGATGAAGAGAGTTGGAGGTAGCCTGGTTATGACACTAACCAGCCAAACATAGTTTGCAATTTCAAGTTTACAGGATTTTGGCCAGTTTAATCCCAAGGCTAGCATGTGATTGCATCTATTTTAAATTACTTTTGAAGATAGGTGGAAAGAAGGAATAACAGTTTGTAACAACAGCTGATTTGATATATTTTGACATGGTAACAACCATTCCTTGTAGGAATGGTTAAGTGAGGGAAAGTTAATACAGAAAGTTATTTGAGACGGACTGGAGCTATCATTGGAGTCAAGCCTACTGACTTGACTTGACAAATGCAGGCAAGGGGGGAGAAGAAAACAAAAGAGAGGGAAAAAAAATCCATCTTCCCTCTCCCTCTGACTTTCACTGTAGTACTGCTGCTGGACATGGCCTCAGCTCACAGTCTTATCAGACATTTTGTGACCTGACAAACTTGAATTAACGTCAAACTGTTTAGGTCAATTCTCTTGACTGCCTCATTGGTCACAGGCTCAGAGCAGTGTTGTGAAAGATGGTCTTGTCTGGATAAGCCTGACACTTGTTAAACAAAAGGCAAATAAAGGATAAAAGAAAAGAGAATAGGTAGAGAAAGAAAAAGGACAAAGAAGGGAAAGTAAACCAAACCAATATTTTTAGGTCTTTCTGACTTCAAATTGAGATGAATATGTAATCTGTTCACACAAGCTGTTTTGATCAGGACAATAAAAGTTCAAGGGTCTTATGGAGAATCCGAGGAGACTGCAGGAGTGGTAGCTATGCTGATAAGGCTTTCCAAACAATTTCAAAAAGAATTAGTGTGTAAATTGCTATATGCCATCGTTGCAGATTGTGGTACAGATTCTATGCTCTTCTGTTTAGCATTTTCTATGGTTTTGTCTAGACAGTACCTTCCTTGCTTCCAGTTAATATAGTAACTATGTGAATTTTAATAATTTTGAATATGTTTCAGTGGTAATTACTGTTATAAAGATTCCATAGGAATATAAAGATTCCATAGGAAAAGGTATCAGAGGGAGACTGATGAATTAATTGGTTTAAATAAAAATATTAAATTTATTTTATTTTTACATGAAAATTAATATTTTGTTGAGGTAAAATTGGTGATAGTGCAGGACAGCTGACAGAAAAGATTAATTCAGCTTCAGAGTCTTTGATCATAAATGCCTATATTTTCGAAGAATATGCAACATTGGAGTAGCACCGGGTTAGTCATGGATATATTCAGTAACGTGATTAAAAAACAAGGAGGTGTGCCTTTTGTTAATATCTGTGATACCCCCTCCCCGACTCTTCCTTTCTCTTCATCTTCTTAAGATTGTTGTTTTGTAAGATCCTTTATTCTGGGCTACAGTGCCATTGAAGAGCAGACAGTATTTTATGACCTTCTGCATCAGCAGTTTCATCTCTTGAGAAATGAAAATTGATTTGTTTTGTCTTTGATATTGAAAATCTAAAGTGGACCATTTCTTCCTGACTTGTGAAATCCTAGGACCTGCAGTCAGGAAAGATTGGGGGAAGAGGACTTAAACTGTTGTGTTTGGGTTTGTTTGGGTTTTTTCGGTGTGTGGTTGGTTGGTTTGTTTGTTTTTTAAAAAAAGCCTGTCACTAGATAGTTTACAATATGTCCCTCAAAAGGCTGAACACTTTTTATCATCTCTGTAATATTACAGGTATTCTATCTGTGTAAAGGAAAAAAAAATCAGTTTTCATATGAATTTTTATTTCCCTGTGTATTCATTTCATAAGACCTAATTCCTGTTTATTCTTACCCATCCTATCTTGGAAAACTGGCAGGTTAACCTATAAGTATAAGAAACGTTATACTCACCTTTAAAGGACGAATTAATGTTTGACCTCAAGCACCTTACTATTTTCTGTGATGGACTGCAACTTTCAGTTTATTATTTTAACAGATCAATAAGTACATTAATTCTAAGAGGAAGCTCAGACTCTCTGCCTGAAGTTGAATTTGCCAGGTTTTTTTAATTAGTTTTAGTCTCCCATAAGGTTGAAATTTCTTTAGGAGAATCAAAGACAGGAAAGTAATTCACTGGAGAAAAAGCAAATGATGCAGAAAATGCCAATATCCATTTCCTAAAGAAGTCATAACTTGAATGCCAAGAATCTTGTTTCCGGCACTAACTCTAATAACATGAGTAATCTAAGGCACTGATCAGAACGCACATTTTACAGACTCGTGGTTTAACTTAAAAAGATGACTGAGAGAAATTAAACTTTGGTGAGCTGTGTGAAATAATGTCTTGAGGGAAAAAAACCCAAACCTTTCCCTAAAGGAAGTAATGTTGGTTGTAGCACGATTCATATTTTAAAGGCATTATTAACAGGGTGGATGACCAAGCACTGAAAAATTGTTTAGGGAGACTTCCAGTTGTACTCCTGTACTGCATAACATATTTGGAGTTGGATGGAAACCTCAAAACGTACCTTTAAAATGAAGAAACTAGTTAACACAAAATAAAAATGTCTTTATATATTTCACCTCAACCACTTCATTTATTTTTCAGTTTAGAAGCACAGTCCATTGTAGATCTATCTGGAAATTGAGTTCTTATAATAACTTACGGCTCAGTGATAGAAGAAAGAATGTAAAGTTACAGAAGCTAATGTTGATTTCTTCAAAGACAGATGGAGAGTACATATGAAGACAAATGTAAGGTTTCAGGTTAACGTAAACCAATTTTTTTGTCTGCTTATCTTCCATGAACTTCACTTCTTTGTACCTTAAGAAACATAGGAAATACAACTTTCATTGCTGTGTAGGCTAATCTTGTGGAAAAGTGTATCTGAAGTCCTTAACCCAGATTGACTTCACCTTGGAATGAGGAATTGTCATCTTTTGAGGCTCGTAAACAAGACCAGGATGTGGATATGGTTACCTGAGTATTTTGGTGTTGTTCCTAAAGGGGATAAAATAGCTTTGAGGAAGATTAAGATACCCTTAGAAATAGATTGCTGGTATAATTTGTGGAAACGAAGAGTTCTCCAATGACAAAGGCAGTAGGGGGAAAAGTCACTTTCTTGCTGTGTGTTGACATTTTTGAGCTTTAGGGTATTATCAGGCATAGATAATACTTCCCGTAACACAACTCACCCCCTGTGCCTGCCTTCCCCCACCCTGAATTGCTGCACCCTTCAGTCCTACCTACATTTTCATATGTTTTAGCTGAAACCCAGGAAACGGGAAACACTGCAAATCAAAAGTTTGTTTTCTCCAATTTGATTGTTGTTTGATCACCACCTTCCACAAAGTTTAGTTGTATTTCTTGTGCTTGAACTATCTGTAAAGGAAAGAACAGTTGTTTCTGAAAGTCAGATGGTTCTGATTCAGTAATCCATAATGGATTAGGAAGTGTACTAGAGACAGAGAGATATCTCTGGATAAGACATAAATCCAAAGCATTTTTGTTTGCTGGAGTGCATTTTTCACAAGGTGCAGTATCCTGGTCTGCTGCTTCAGTTTGGGCTGTGTTACAGATGAAGCAGCTGTCTTGCTCCCTTCCAGTCCTTAGTCTAGAGCTGATTATTCCAGCTGCAGGTGAAATATAACCTTTTTCCCAACACACATGGACATCATGAAATGTGAATGTTTCATATTGGCAAAGCTTGTAGAGATCCAAGGGTGAGATGTTCTGAAGAAAGGTAATTTTTTTTTTTTTTTATGGTACTTCATGTTCTAAGAGTGTACAACAATCACAGTAGAATATCTAGCTCAGCATTTCCTGGATTAGCCATCTGGAGTACTGTATTTCTCATTCAAAACACCCACTGCATAATGTAGCAGACTTTGTGTTTGCATTTGTAGTATTTCAGACTCAAGGGACTCTTCTGTGTTCCAGATATTTAGACTTGCTATCAAAGATTTGCTGTTTAGGTAATGGTTTTCTAGCTCTGTTTTCCTTACTAGTTTATATTGTTTTCATTTCCTTCCTGGTTCTTTTTCTCTCTTTAGCATTGTGCTGTCATATTCTGTCATACAAACGTATATCTAAAGTCTTCTGGTTTTAGAATACTTTTGTATTTGTCTGCAGAAGGTGAAGTCCTTTTCAGGTTATGTTAATAATCTGTTATGAGGGAGAGAAGCAATTCTTTGCTAAGAGAATCTTTTACTGATTTATTTTCTGGTGTCACGTACTGTCCCTTCTGATGTTATTTTTTCCCCAAGTTTTAGAATATGCGTACGTATACAGATTGTCATAGAATTATAGAGTATCTCAAATTGGAAGGGACTCATAAGGATCATGGAGTCCAACTCCCTGCTCCTTACAGGATAACCTTAAAATCAAACCATACGACTAAGAGCATTGTTCAGATTCCCTTTGAATTCTGACAGGCTTGGTGCCATGACAAATTCCCTGGGGAATTCACTGGTTCCAGTGACCAACCACCCCTTCAGTGAAGAACCTTTTCCTAAAGTTCAATCTGAACTTCCCCTGACACAACTTCGTTCTATTTCCTTGTGTCCTATTTGTTGGTCACCAGAGAGAGGAGGTCAGCACCTCCCTCTCTGTTGCTTTCCTTGAGGAAGGTGTAGATTGCACTGAGGCCACCCTTCAGCCTTCTCTTCCCCAAGCCGAACAAATCAAGTGACCTCAGCCACTACTGCTAAGTCTTATGCTTGAGACCTTTCACCATCTTGGTTGCCCTCCTCTGAATGTCCTCTTAATAGTTTGATGTCCTTATATTGAGGTGCGCACAGCTGCACACAGCACCCAAGATGAGGTCACACCAGTGCGATGTAAAGTCAGGCAGTCACCTCCATCAATCTAGCTATGGTGTGCTTGATGCACCCCAGGACAAAGTTGGCCTTTTTTGCTGCCAGGGTGCACTGTTGACTCAGATTCAATCAACAGATCTCTTTGTATATATAACCAGGATTACCCTGTCTGAGGTGGAGAATCCTATACTTACTCTTTTCATATGGTTGGTGAATGCCCAGCTCTTCAGTCTATCCAGATGTCTTTGTATTTCATCATTAATTTTCAAATTAATGTTCTCCCCTTCTTTCATCTACCACAATTCTAATGGCACTATATCAGTGCAATTATAGATGACAATTGCTGTTGAGAAACGTTCAGTAATCTGTGAAGCACCCAGCAGCCTCATAACCCTTTTAGGTGTTTATCATAACTTTGTGAGGCACTGGATGCGTGCTAGTCATGGTTTATTGTTGGAGACCTGAGATATTGGGCTCACAGCAAACTTCCACCCAGTGGACTTTCCTATTTTTCTCTAAAGAGTGTAGTCTCACGTTGTGCTCATTTTCATTTCAAATCTTTCACTTACTTTTAAAGCATCTCATAATAACTTATCAGAGGGAAACCTAAGATCGTTACTGCCCTTTTTTCTCCTACAAGTTTGTGAACACTTCTGCTGTCCTTCTCTGAGCTCAGTGTACTAATATAATAGCAAAATCTATCAGTTGCAATTGATAGGCGTCTCTATCCCTTTCTCAATCAAGTATGAATATCACTACAAGTTTCGACCTACACAAATATCATATACGTGTACATTTCCTGGAGCATATTTCAATTGTGTATGGTACAAGACCCTATTTAACACACTTGGTATTGTGATACATCCCATCTGATGCAGGTCTAAGAGCAAAAATAATGTTCAATAAAGCAGCCTAAAAATGCTTCTCTAGTCTTTTCTCCCATTCTTGTAGAATTTTTTCTGCTGTAAAACAATGCTAGTGATAATCATTCCATACAAAAGATGTCCCTTCCTTAGAAGAACCCATAAATAAAGCCAGCAAGTGCTGGCTAGATGCATAAAGCCTGTATAATGTACTAGAAGAAATAGGTCCATTATTTTTATATTTACAGGTAATGGTATTTTACAAATTCTTTTGTATTTCTTGTGTCATTGCAAAGTCTATCATGAGTGAAAAAAAATTATCTAAGAAATCTAAACCCAAAAGGTGATTTTTCTACTACCAGCTTATGTATGTTTACTTTCACGATTCCAGACGTTTGCATTAAAGAAAAGTAAAACTGCTTTTACTTCAGTTTGCACTCTTTTGGGCTGTGGCTTAAAGTCTAGTCATATTTCTGTTTTAAAAGATATTGTGTTCCTATTTTATTTTTGAATAGGCTATATGTTGGATCTTTACTTTGATCAGAAAGACATTTATAGATAGTTTCATTATTTTACCATCTAAACAAAATGCCTGTAGATTTCCAACTACAACAAATTATGGTTTTAACCTTCTAATTATTTAAATTTAATATTTATTACAAAACGATGTTCAAGATACTAATCACTTAGCATTATAAGGGCAACCAGCCTAGGTGAAACAGATGTGTTTTATAAAACAAAAACATAAATAGGCTGTTCAAAGGCAGTCCTGGTTATATACGTGCAGCAACAAATGAACTTCAGGACAGTAAGTATTCATCCCACAGGACTAAATCAGGACAGAGGATAGCTAATGGGAAGAATTTATAAGGTGTGCTAGTGAGAAAGAATTTTCATTGCTTTATAGCTGAAATCCGAATATTGTTGACAATACGTTATTGATGTGCATATAATTAGCAGCCAGCAGACCAGACAAATAGTTGAAATAGAATGGAATTTGAGAAACAAAATTTAAAAGTTTGTAGCACTCATTAAAAACAAGTGTGTTTCAGTTTCTAGAAATACAGTAGCTTAATTGTCAGCCTGATGTATTCTATGCATTTAGTCTTAAATTATTTTGTTTACATTATAGAAGCATATATGTATAATTAAACATATACCTGTTTAAAATGAGACTTTAAATGAGAAAGTGTTGATTTCTGGGAATAATTTGGGGATTATTTCCTATCCCACTGCCTCTCCCCAGTGACTACAATTTCCATTGAAAATTAGACTGTTTACTGAGGTAGTTTAAAAACTTACTGATTCAGAGCAATAGATAGAGATTTTCTTATTCTAAAAGTCAGGGAGATTTGATGCCAAGTACTATGTGCAGAGCATGGGAGGCTGCCCTGAAGGGTAAAGAGACCTAGAACAGCTCGTTGATCTTCAAGGATGCCCTCCTCAAAGCATGAAAGTTGTCCATTTTGCAGCATGTCAGGCAAAGTGTAGATCCGGTTTTGCTGATATATTAATATAAGCTACTGGGCTTGAACTAATCCTGCAACAAACTGTCCTGTACTGATTTGAAATTTCCTTAACTGAGTAAACTAGCCATGATTTTGATTCCACTGGTGTAGGATCAAATAGGAGAGCTAGATCAAATAAGAGAACACCCAGACTAGATAGATCAGTTCAGACCTGATCCCGCGCATGTTCAGAGACCGTCTCTGCTTCAAAACATGCCTACTAGAATGCAAATCTGTCCTTCCCAAGCAAAAACCTGGAGAGATTAGTATTTGAGGCCTGGCATGACTTCCAAACAGTAAGCTGTGGATGTTTGGTGGATGCAGACTGCATTCAGATGTGTAGCAGAATGAATTTAGTTGGAGGCATAGATAACAAGGTTCCACTCCATTGCAAGTAACACAACTCACCATGTGTATGTAAACTCCATGAATTACAGTGCACAGTTGACCAGCATTTCAATATTCAATATGTAGTCGCAGTGGAAGCTAAATTGTTCCTCAGCCTTATGGAAGGACAAGGGGAATCAAGTTAAAATCTATAATAAAATTGTATTTATATTTTTGATGATGGCGATACTGCATTTCTTAACATCTGCCAGTGGGTTACTGAAACCTTAATGGAGATCCCAGCTGGAAATGTAGTATGGAAGAAGCTAATGCTCATTTAAAAATTTCTGCCATAGTATGAAAAATGGAAAATTTTGGTACAATCAGAAAAATTAAATAGCAGGCAAGCACAGACCCCAATGAGTGTAAATAAAAATAAAATTTCCTAATAATCTTTATTCTTTCCTATCAGCTTTGAGAACAAAAACTCTTGGGGAGAAAAACAGACTCATTTTGTGATGCACATTACTCAAAGATAACCTAATTGACATGGTTTCTCTTTTTCCTCCTGAAGCTAAAAATATGCTGACATCACGTGATTCTGGTGGTATATAGGTAATTTGCAAGTATATTAAAATTGAGATTAAAAGCAAACTAATTATTATCCAACACAAAGATCATGTGGAAACTAATGTGATCCATGTGCCTGCCTGCCTACCTGTCGAGAGCAGAAACTTTGTTGGAACAGACAGCAAACAAACAACTATAATGTTGTGACTATTCTTTTCCCTGGCAATGTACAACACAGCAGGAATCTCTTTTCTGAAACTCATGCTATGGGTGCACTGACATCTACAGAAGTTAATTGAGAAGAATAAGCAGAACCAACTTTCTCATAAAAAGAACTGATGGAAAAAGTGTTTTACCCTGCAGGAAATTTTGTTATTTCTTTTTCTCCCACAGAACAACAGAGTTAAAGTGGTGGTAATGTTCTTTTTAATATGTTTCTTTCAAGTTATTCTAAAATTAAATGGTCTGTGTGGATTAAGTCAGTGTTCATCTCTAAATCAAGTTAGCGCTTGGATCATCGTGCCTCCTGCCTTTCAGTTCTGTGGACTACGTTCCCTGGAAATGTTAGCAGTGCAGCCACAGAGTCAGGCCAGTGTGTCTCTTTGGAGAATGGAGGTCATGGAGCCACATCAAATAGGATAGTGAAGTTTTATCTTAGTTTTTACTGTATCCAGATCAATTTTTTAGGCTCAGCTGAAGTGGAGTTGCAGTAAAATTACTTAGTTTTGTACTGACTTGCATTTGCTATTTGCATTTGGGCAACTGTCCCTAGTCAGAATTCTGTATTAAATCACAGTCATGTTCATGTTTTACATTTACTTTGTAGAGATGTTAGTGATTGTGGCCAAAATGAAGTTTCCTGTCATACCTACCACTGCCTAGCAAATAAGAGTACTTCATATCGTGCTGATTTTCTCACATCTGTGTATTTGGTGATGCCAGCTGGCATAGTATTTGAGTGTATCTAAAGGAATGAGCTTCTTTTCTTTGTGTTTTTTCTTTTTCNTTTCTTTTGATTCCTCAGATTTAGTTACCTTCAAGCCAGAAGCTGTGTATAATCATAGGAACTTTCACGTCATGCTGTTCTTTTCTCTCTCTTATACTGGGTAGATCACAAGCTGGATCTGCAATGGTAATTGTTTGCCATTTGCTTAATTTCAAGGCATTCTTTGATAATGATCTTTTCCTCAGTGTTTAAATTTGCGGTGTAGTTAACGTTTACAATGCCTGCAGCGCTAATTCTACACATACAGTAAAAAAATTTCAAAGTGATGGAAATATTCTTTGGGTGGCAAGAATACAGGCAGTGTCATGGATTGTCCTGGTTAGACAGCTTTTAAATAATTATGAACAAAAAGAATTACAGTAGTAACGCCTTTTCCAAGGAGGTTGTGGTTGTCTGTCCACTGTGTGTAATGTTATGAATGTTACAGTTTATGAGAGCTTTTTTGTCATGTTTCTTAAGCTTAATCATGATTTACAATAAATATAAGAGTATTGTATTGATGTGTATGTTGTAAAAATCATGCCATTACCAAAGATCTCTTTCCAAGTTATGATAAAGTCTACGAGTCTGCCTACTCACAGTGAGAAACAATGTTTTTTTCACAGTGTTGTTATACTTTGATGCAAAGTGTGTTGTGTTGTTACACTTACAGCTTCCTTGGCTTACAAAACAAACACTTTAAAGACAACATTTCTCAGAGAGCTGCTACCAGAACTTCACATTAATAAGCATCTAAATTACATATCTTGTCATGTAGAACAAATTGGATTTCTTTTCATTAATATCAAGGAAGCAGAAAACAAGCTGAATCCCAAGTGAATTAAATGAACATAATTATTTGCCATTTCTTTTGCTAATATAAAACAGTCTTTATTCAATTAAACAACTCATAATCATGTACTCACTATTTCAGTGGAGTTCAAAACAGCTGGTGTCAAAATTAAGTAGTTTCTGTATACATTGTATACCGTAGTTTCAAACTGTCTATTACCATAATCATGGCAAGTGTTCTAGTACATTTTTTTAATGCTTGAACAAACCAACAAACTGCTAGTGGTTCTGCAAAGTTTTTTTCCTGTGCAAGGTTTTGAAAGGCTGAAACATGAATCTTTCTTGCTATGTTTCCTTGAACTCAATTCCAGTTCTAGATTAGGCTGCTAGGAAGTAATCTTAAATATTCATCCCTTTAAGGAATGTGGAAAAAAATGCAAAATAAATCACAGTCATGTTGTGATTTGGTTGGGTTTTTTTGTTGTTGTTGTTTGAGGAGCTTGATGGGGACTAATCTCATAATTCCCCAACTCCTTAATTACTAACTGTGCTACTCTTTCCTTCAGAGCCTTATATTACTCCTGTGGTATCTTTGCTGGTCTATTCGGTGTTGAAATGGTGAGATATTTTATAAAATATAGAGCAGAAACACTAATATTTAATCCTCAGAGGTGTTTTTCTCCTTCTTCCAATGATACTTTTCTAAATGGGGTGAGTTCTATTTTATATAAGACCAGAGAAAAATCTCTAATTTTTGCTTCTTCAATCAATATGAATGGATTTTAAAATTCTTTTTAGAATGTTTTTTCATTTTTTTTGCCTTATACCTTAAAGTTTCTAGCTGGTAGCTAGTTGTTTATTCCTTTTCAGTATCTCTCTAGAGATTCTTGATGGATTAGAGCTTCAATGCAAAACATTAACGTAATAAGATAAGTCTCATAATGATACAGAAGTGTCCCAAAGAGATGAAGGTATTTTCCCCTTAATGCTATAGGCAGAGACAATTTGCATTATAGCTTTTTAAAAAGATATTCTGCTATCCATACTACAGAGTCACAGTTAATTTAATAAGAGCAGCTATAGCTTTAGATGCATCTGCTAGGAGAGTGAATGCTTTAGCCATAAGATGCAAAAGAAATGAGAACTCTCTCCATAACTTGGAGCCCTCCTGAGCAGATAGATTGCAATACCAGAGCAATACAACTGTGCCTTGGAAAGCTTAGTGAGATGTAAGAAATACTGCTATTCTCTACAGGGACAAATGGAAGACTTCTAATTTCGATTGCTGTGAAGGGAGAGAGGAAAAGTGACTTGCTCCTCCTAAATCAGATCAAATACCTGGAAGTTATAATATTTGAATGAAATATAATTTCTGTTTCTTGATCAGGCTGCACAGACAACTGTTATAAAATATTATTGCTATTGAGATGTTGTTCGTTGCTCTTTCAGCTGAGCTTACTGCCTCCACAGCTGAATTAATGGAATAGTTTGGATATTCTCAGACTCCTGCACAGACCAGTGATCCTATTTTTTACTTTTGAAACTTTTTCTTAAAGAGTAGCTGCATGCCAAAGAGTATGCTCTAACATATACTTCAGTGATGATTAGTTGGAAAAGATGCTTGGAACAATATGGAATATATCTGTACATTTATCAGTTCAATAAAATCCAAGCTTGAACAACTTTGTTTCATACTAAGCCAGAAACTGATCTGGACTTTATGTGAACTGCAAAGTTAATATGCTTTGTTGTTATCTCTTCTTTTTCTTACATTTTAAAAATTAGACTTTTGCATTTGTTTTTCTACTCCTCTGACTTCCACTTAGGTTCAGAAACAAAAAAACCATCCTGGGGCATGTGCCATCATCAGTTCTTACCATTTGAATTATCTATTTCTGAGATTCAATATCAAATGACATAATGGAGATTCTTTTTATGTGTGGGAGAATGATTAACTCTTTTTGCTTGACTTGAGCTGTTTTCTTACATGAACAGAAATAGAATGCAAACGCCATCACTGTGGACCAGTTGTCTGCTTTAGAGTTCTGCATATTCCATAAGGGAAATGCATATTATTTTTTAAGATGAAAGACAAAATAACCTGAAACTGAGTGTCCAGTATTATAGAATTTGATGTTTTGGGCCTTTGGGATACACTTGTTTAATTTACAAGTAAAGCACTTCAGGATTTCTTGTTATTGTTGTTGTGTCAATGCTATAAGCTCAGCTTGAGATACAAATCAAGCTGTGTTCATTCTGGATAGTGTACCATTGCCAATAAAATGTTTTTTGGAACTCAAACTTAGCTGGAATCTCCTGGTTATTTGGAGATGGATTCCAGCTTGCATTTCCATAATGGTCCTGGTTCTTCAGAGCTATTGCAATAAATAGTAGAGATGCATTTTTGTGTTTTGTGCAAACAGAGTTTGAGAACACTGAGTTGAGACACTTGCCCCCTAAAGTTTTCCCAAAGTCTGTGGAAGCTGTGGAGGCTTTGTCTTCCCTCCCTGCTGCCAGCATTTGCCTCGTGGTTGTTTGAAGGGCTTGGAATTACCTGATAACCATAGTGGCTGGTTGCTGCACTGGGTAGCCTAAGGAAGTTGTTTTGTTGCTGCATCATCTGAGAGGAGGTTGAGTGTGGAGATTTTTTGTACGGCTGCTTTGTTTTTTAATTTTTCACAAACTGCTGGGAATGCATAGTTGGAAGTGATAGGAGCAAGGTAGTTATGGTAAGGTTTGGAGCACACAGTACTGCCAACTGGAAAGTCTCTGGGTCTACGGCCAGTATCAGCCAAGACATCAGCTTTGTGTTGTGTTACTTTGGAAGAGATTGCTTTAGCTAGCAGACTGCTCCTGGAGGAAGGTGCATCTTAAAAATGCTTCAGTGTGGTCAGTTCTGGGCAGTAAAATAGAGTCGGCAATCTGGTATTAACTACTTTGTGAGGGTCTATATTTAGGTTTATCCTCTGAAGTTATTTTAGTAATATCCTTGTTATGGAGCGTTAATGATGGGAGTATTGTGCATCACTTTAAGGCTTGTGGCTTAAAATAATTTTTAGCAAACATTGAATTTTCACAGAATTTATTCTGTCACAATAACGTGCTTTTTTAATAAAATACCTAATGTTTTTATAAAAGCTTATGAATAGTTTATCAAGTATATTTTTCATTCACCAGAATAAAGTAGTTTCTCATTCCAATGTCTTTGTGAAGTTCTAATGAACAGCGTGTAGGGTCCTCAGCAATAAACAGCCTTTTGATTTCTGCTTTCTAAAATGCCCATAATTATATATTTTTTGATAGTTCATAAATTGAAACCTGTATTTTTAAAAGAGTTTGTTATTTACTTGCATAAAACTCAACTCAAGTTTCTTGTAAACTCATATCTGTGTTGTGTGAATGAATATGGTACTGTAACATTCTTCCATGCCTGGTAATAATTTTCTTCTATTTAACTTTCCTCCAATGGTACCCTAGAATTTTCTTTGTTGTATGAAATTAAACTGCCACTCACCCATCCTCTCAGACTACCTTTTCATTCTGTGATGCTATAAATCAACATCATCAATGTTTTATAATATCAGCAAAACACAGTTATCTGTAGGCCGTTAATTATATGTAATACATAGACATTGGATTGAAATACTTAAAACAGAATAAATTTAACATGGAGTAAGGGAAGGAGGAGCAGGAAATTTTTTCTCCTCTCAAATAGAGCTTAAAAAGAGTAATTGAAGCCTTGAATAATAGCTCAGCTTTCTGCAGATTTTTCTCATACCCTCATCCTCAAAGGACATAGAAAGCAAAAAGACAGTCCCTCTTATGGGACACATCTCGTTCTCTACAAATAAGAATAGATTTTCTTAGCACTCAAGATGAAAAGCATCGGTACAGTGGGACATAGTCTTTCGCAAAATAGGATGTCAGTAGTGTTTTGTAAGTTAGTATGATTAATTAAGAGGGATGACTACAGTATTTTGGGATATTTGAGTGGATGTTTCTTTCCTTAATAATATACTGTTAGCAGCAGCAACCCCACATTACCCTGGCTTGAGCCTGTTGCACTCGTGGAGCTTCATCCTGCAATCACACAAATAGCTGCAGTCACTTCACTTTGCTGAACTCAACTCATTTGAAGCCCATGAAGTCAGTCAAGGGAATCACTGCAGTGACTAGAACTTTGCTGGGATATTTAATCGAGTTGTCCTCAGCTGTACATGCTTCTGCTTATATGCCAGACAAGCTGCTAAATGCCCTCTCCATCCAAACTGCAGCTGTATCCAAACCTGGCTCACTTCTGGTTTCAGAATCAAACTCCTAAATAATAGCCTGTCACGAGAAGTTAATTTTCAGATCTGGTACTCATGACAGTATACTGTTAAACTGTATAGCATCAATTTAAATGTCGAAACATATAAAACAGTTTGCCCTAGAAATTAAAATTAGCATGTAAACTGACAAAATGTGTACTGACATCTAATTATGGTGCATAATAGCATCTTGTTCCACTGTACTAAATCTTCTCTTTTATTTTTTCAAATCTCATTTATCTGGACACATAAGCTTTGTTCTTTTTTGGACTCTCATTTGCTAGGATTATAATTTTGCTTCATAAATTGTGTTATGGTTGATTAGCAATTTTTACTGAAAGCAGTTTTCTAGTAGGTTAAATAAGAACATTATCCAGATTCAGTCTTATCTTCATTTAAACATTGAAGCCTAAGAACAATTTTGAAGATGATTCTCTTTAATTGAAGTATCCTGTACCGTGCCAGTTTAGCTGCCACTTTATTTTCTGTTAATGTGCTCTTAGTAACAAGAGCCTTAGGGTGTCATCTTTTGATTCTATTCTTTTTGTATTTCTGATTGATGGCATTTGTAGGAGAATCGATTTCATTTAGCAAGACATCTGCCATGCTGCTGCACTGGTGGTGATGTGGGAGTTTCATTTTCACTTACCCTTGGAGTGTCTGCGCCTTGGTGACAGAGGTTACATTTCTAGAAGAGCCTGAGTTCTCTAGTTTCTATACGTGGTAAAAGCAGAGAAATACTATGGAGTGCTTTTGATAAGAGAGAAGGGGTGCTGTGAACTAAATGGTATTGTAAGAGTGTGTACCGATGTAACTGTCTGCTTTTTTACCATGCTTGTCTATAAGGAACATTTTGTTAGACAGAGAGAGACTACCAGACTTGTCATAATTCTAGGGTGGCTTTATTCTTTTTGGTGGGGACAGAGCAGGGTCACATCAGAGACAAAACAACAGTCTAATTCAGAAATGAAAGATTAAACTGATGATTTCAAAATGACTCCAAATGAGATAATCAGAGTTGGGTAGGGTAGACCAACTGTAACAGATTGTACTGGACTTGCACATTAAAATGGTTGTGAGCTTCAGGTGTGATTTACTCTGTGTTCAAAGATGAATTATCAAATGTAGTTCAAGAGTTGTAATGACTGTGATTACCAAAAGAAATGCAGTTTTACCAAACTGATTTGAACATCAATATTTTGACAGAAATCTACCTTTACTAATGACACTTAAAATGAAAGTTCACACATGTTACAAAGTAGAATTAATGTGTTTAATGTCGTCCACTATAGTGAATTTCAATTCCACATTTTCTGTTGATCTTAAGTAAAAGTGGGCACTACTGAATTGTCATCATCTTAGCTGAAATACTGGCAGTAAAAATATGCCATACAGTTATAGGATGCCTAGAGCAAAATAAGTCATATTGTAAAGAAAAAACCTCAACAAACATTTCAAAGACTATTCCGTTACTGAAGAAGGGAATTTTATTTTTCTACATATTATCTGTGAAAAAGCATGTATTTGTATAGGGCAATATTTTTACATGTGTCTTTTAAAGCTTATGAACTTGTGTAGTCTTATATGTCTGTATTAGAGCCTTTTCCATTCTGCTGGGTATTTCTAGACTTTCTTGTGTACCAGTCAGTCTGTAGCTGATATTTTGTTACGTAATTCAAGTTTTTCAATGTTTGTGGTAATTTAGAAGGAACTGCACCCGATCACGTTCTGCAAAAATGGATGATGTTTTTTTGATAGTTCAAATGTCTGCAGCCACTGTCTTCCAAATCACAGTTTATGGCTTTCATTTTTGTTGGGATATAATCCAACTAACCCCTGTGCAACACCACTAGCTAGAAAATCCACATATTCTTCAGCATGACACTGTAACTACCAGTACAACTTTCTTATGCTGGGTCTGTAAAATTACAGTCATTGAACCACAAGTTGTATTTTGACCTCAGAGTTCTCCTGTCATTATTTCCGTTTTTGTTCAGCTTCTCCTAAGAAAATGTTATTAACAGCTCATCCTTTTTTATATAATTTTGCTGTTTCCCAGTGTTGTGTCTTAAATACAGATTAGATGACAATATTTACAGTGTCTGATGAATGCTCTAAATCTGAAGTTTAGCGTCTTCTGTTAAGACTTCTGTTTATCTGTAAAACTAGAAAGAAAAGGGGGAAAGAATAAAAAGAAAACTATCTTCCCTGAAGCCCACTTGCGGTCTCAGAATTCAGTTTCCTTTATGCTTTTTTTAGCCCTTAACATTTGTGCTCTTAACTCACTTGAAAAACATTAATATTTTTTCTCGTGTGTTTGTAGACCACTGCTGTTTTATATAGAGAAAAATCTTCTGTAGGAAGATTGAGTTACTAGTTTTCCCATATTTTTCTTATGTGGTTTTGTGCAAAAAAGGTGATAGGGAAAGGCTAATGGTAATCCAAATCTTTTTTCTTGATACAGAATTTTCTCATCTTCCTTAGAAAAATGAATGTATAGACCAGACCGTTAACTGAGGATGAAAATACACAGCCATATATTTTCTCATATATATCCGTATATTTTCTTATTTTCCTGATTTAATAGACTTGGATTTTTTCTGTGTTTTATATGATGCTTGCATTTTTCCCTCTAATCTGTTGCATTTATGAAGGAGGTGCAGCGCAGATGTGCTCTGGAAGACTATAAAAGAAGACTTAAAAATTAGCAAAATAAAGGAAGGAAAATCAAAAGGCAGGAGTGGAATAGTTATCTTCTCTTTTTATGAATTCCTGGAGAGCAGGCTCAGTACAAGTAACTGTTTGCTATGGGAAAGTTCTGCTATACTTATTCTTCGAAGTTTGGCCTCTTTATATTCAGAACTGTTCCCCAGCAGTTCTGATTTTCATTATGCATTTTTTGTTCTCTTTGATTTAGGTAACTTATGTTCTCAAGCCATTTTACCAGTTGTTTATCAAATGCTAAATGTTAATGAAATGAACAGTAACCCTGTCCTGCCTTTCCTCTAGAAACAATTTAGAGCAAACAGCCCAAGTGTAGGGCTGTGTGTTGTAATTCAGCATTTATATGTAAATTGGGAATAGATGAAGGTGTACATCCTGTATTTAGAACTTTTTACATATGGGAACAATAAAGTCAGTAGCAGTAGAAAATTTTTTCAGTACCTGTGAGAGCTGGAGCTTTCTATACTTCGAAGAAGAGAAAAATTAGCCTGTAGCTCCCTTATCAGACCGATTTAGTTTGATATGGTTGATATAAAATCAAATCAATATAGCTATTGAAATCTTTGGAGTTTTCCAGACTATGGAATGAGTCCAAAGTCTAATCCATCTGTATCTAATTATTCAGTAGCTCTAGATTAGTTTTTCCCCATTAAAAAATGCAGATTCATGCTATAAGATGTTAATAGCAGTTTTCCTCTTTCAATGGAGAACTTTCTTTGATCTTGAGTTGTCCCTCCCGGTCACAAGAGGGCAAAGAGAGTGAAGGGTAGTGCAGGGATGAGCACGCAGGGGCAGGCAGGGGACTTAGGGGGAGGGGACTTAGGTTCAGGAGACTCTCTTGTTGTGGAGTACTCAGGTGAGGTCTCCAATATCCAAAATAAGTACCCTACTCAATAGGGTAAGGAGGCTGGGGGTGTGTGTTTATCACTTTCTTCCCTTATTAGATTTTGTAGAAATAATGAAATAGGAACTGGAACAGGAAATTGAACCTTCCCAAACAAATGCCCTCACCAGTGGACTGCAGAGAATGTTTATCTTTTTCTTTCTCCTCAGAATTAACCAAATAAAAACCATCTTCAGCAGAAGAATTTATAGGAAAAAGAAAATTACGTTGAGCTCAGTGCTGAGAGATTTCACTCAGAGTGCAGGAAACTGAGTTCAAAGTTTCTCATCTGAATCTAACAGAAGTGAAACTCAAGACTGAATTATTTATGTCCTCAATTAATATGATGGTTCTGTTCTTCTTCACCCATCTCTGTCTTTTCTTAACACACACACATACACACACACACACACACACACCATCCCCTGCCCTCCCCCAGCACAGGCATCTTTGCAGTCTCCATTTCATCCCTTTACAAGACAAGGAAAAGTTTGCAATGTTAAAGACTCCTTCCTCCTACAGCACTCTCTCACATGTTACTTCTTATTTTAATAGGCAGCACACAGTAATATAACAGATATTTCTAGGCATCTACAGATTTTCGACATGAAAACTTAAAAGATAGCAAGTAGTTTACAGTATCAGTCTACTGTAATTTATTTAATTGCACCTGTTGCAAATATGTTCATTTTTAGACTTAGCTGTGAGCGATACATGATGATTATTTGTGTCTTCATGGGATCTTTTAATTCCTGAGAGAACCTCAGCAGCTGGGAAAGTGGAAATTGGAGTACAGTTAATATTGCTTGTCATTGGATACATTTGGAAATAGAGGTTTATGAGAAAGAAGATATCCTGCGCTTTTTTTCTCCTCTTTTATTTCAGACTGCTTCCTTAGAGGAGCTTATTGATTGAAATATGAAATAGACATCTAGGAGTTGCTAATCTGATTTTATTGTGTCAATGTCCTGTAAATACGGGATCAACCAAAAGTTTCAATGGAGACACTTGAGAGATGGTCTTGTGAGGTTCATGCAGGAAGCAGGAGCTCCCAGGTAACTTACATGACAGACAACTCAAGATTTTCTTAGGCTTCCAGGCAGATTCAGGTGTTATTGTGTGTATGATGTCATTTTTCAAGTCTCAATAGTGTGCAAATATACTTTTCTTATTTTTGAAACAAACACAACAGAGTTCCTAGGATCTGTATTGAGATTTTTTTCAGTTGGATTTGAAGAAAGAAATGAAAGATGATAAGAAGGAAAGTTAATAGATAAGGAAGTAGTTGTTTGCTAGTGAAGTGTATACTTTCTCTGTATGAAAGTTAATAGGCTATTTCATAAGACTTCATTTTGGGACAGCATTCATGTCATGTTACTTGTTTTTGTTTTTCCTGGCCACTTTGGAAAAAGAGAAAAATTTCATTTTGAGTCTCTAAATCCTAGGGAGTGCTACTTCAATGGTAAAAGTGGTAATAAAGACCTGAAACACTTGAACTGAGGTCTCATTGATAAACCAAATATTATTATTTTTCTGGAATGAGGCTTACGACAAACTATAACCTACAGCCTTTAGCCATAACCATTTTCTCTGTCCTCAAGGAATCCCTTAAAGAGATGACCCACAAGCAATTTACTGTAAGACTGTGTTCTGCATCTGTTACTAGTGAATATAGCCATCTTTCTCCACGTGGTATCAAAGCTATGATATTAAATTGGAAGAATCTTCTAGAACAATGTCACCAGGCTTTATTCTTGCAGTAGGCTTGAATTAGTCAAGTAAAAAGATGCAACATTTTTTGTTGGAGATGAGTGCTTAGTGTAGCCAATTTTTTAACTAGATTTGGTCACAAATATCCCAGGAAATTAATAATTCCAATGGTAAAGAGAATCATTGCAATATTGTGGAAATTTCTTGTGCTGTGTAATAGTATATTTTATTAAGCCATCTGTTCTGTCTTTGATATGAGCATATTTTGGATAGGGACACTTTACTAGCTATTCCAGCATCCCTCACTGTGGCTAGCTTATTACACTAATTAAAGATCAGCTTTACAAAATAAAAATATCTAAAACACAAATCTGGAACTCAACTCTCCCTTCGGCATGAAGAACCAAATGGCAAGAAGTCTTTTCATGCATTTCAGTGCAGTTTTTCCTTCCCACTTGTTCTATTTAATGTGAGGGTGATTTAAGGAAATGGGAGATACAACATAGTCTGCAATCTGTTCTGTGATTATTTAATCCAGGCCAGGGCACACACACTTTCTGCGCGGTAATACCTTGAATCGCAGTCTGTGCTTCTCAGCGAGTGAGCTGGAGGGCTGCTGGGCAGTTGAGAGTGTTGCATTCCTACCTAGGGAATTCTCTTTTGCACACTACAGCAGAGTTCTGCCTGTGTCAGAGCCAAACCTTGGGACCTCACACTGAAGGACATGGTTTAGTGGTTAACAGGTGGTGGAGGGACGGTTGGACTGGATGATCCTTGAGGTCTCTTCCAACCTTAATGATTCTATGATTCTATGATCATATGTACCACAGCAGGTCATGACACTGACCTAAAGATTTGATGAGTTTTAATCCAGTTGTGTGGAGATGTTTTAATTTTTGAACTGTTGGTGCAATAACTGCATATGCCCATGAATTTGGGAAATCTGAGCTGCTGCATAGGATCTACATGCTTAAGAAAGGAGCAGAGAGCTTTTCTCAGTGGAAATGGGAAAGAATCCTTAAGCACCACCTTTTCACATGCAACAAAGCAGCTTCTCAGTAGGCTTCCCCTTTCTGCTTCAGGAGCTTCCAGCAATCCTCTCCTTGGGACTGTACCATGCTACTATTTTCTTCCCTGGGACTCTGCACCAGGATGCTGTCAGTGGTGAATTCCCTTTAAATGCCTTTGCTCTTCTGATCAGTGTTACTCTTCAAACAGTTCCATGCTAGATACCATTTCCTCTCCTACAGTAGTATCACTTTCATTCTGGTATATTCTCCTCATGTCGTATGGTAGCCTTAAACAGAATGGGAGGAGGAGGTTTATAATAGGCTGAAATGACCTGGTTGGAGCGGTTCAGAAAATATTCATTGAAGCAGGTGCTTGTCAAGAACTTCTATAAGGATGATCTATTCATTATATTGTAGAACCACATTGATGCTGATGGTATTACTTTTTGGAATACAGGAAGAACCTTCTTTGGGTTGATAGTTGAGAGACTGAGCATCTCATTAGTCTATGAAAGACAGCAATACTGTGAAATTGTAGGGCTTGTAAAACCATTACAAGTTTTAGCAGTTTTTACGTACAAAAAGATTACATAACATTAATTCCTTTTGTCTCTTCACCCTTACATTGTGATTGAAGGGTATCTATCTCACTGCGGAGATGGAACCCCTGATTCAGCATAAAATTTGTGCACTTGAAGAAACATACATGATTAAATACTTTCCTGAATTGTAACCTTGGAATCATAGAATAGTTTGGGCTGGAAGGGACCTTAAAGACCATATAGTTCCAACCCTCCTGCCATGGACAGGAACATCCTACGCTAGACCAGATTGCCCAGAGCCCAATCTAACCTGGCCTTGAACACTGCCAGGGATCCAGGGTCAATGACAGCTTCTCTGGGCAACTTGTTCCACTGCCTCACTACCCTCGCATGGAAGAATTTCTTCCTAATATCTAATCTAAATCTCCCCTCTTTCAGTTTAAAGCCATTACCCCTGGTCCTATCTCTCCCTGCCCTTGTAAACAGCCCCTCCATGAGGGAGTGTGGTGGCTGCAGACAGGCAGAGGAGGGGTCACTTCCCGTGATACGGATTTACAGTGTGTTCAGAATATTATGGGCCATCGCAAACCATCCCTGCAGGGTGAAATCGTCAGCACGGAACCACCTAGAAAATGCTAAACCTTCCTCCTCACAATATATTTTAGGATTAGAGTGTAAGTGCTCTGACACTCAGATGAAAGCCGCTTTTCTTTTGAAATAATGTGGCTCTAAAACCCACGGTGCTTTAATGGTGTGCCAGTATTTGCAGTGATTTTATTCCTTCTCATTCCCCCGGTTGTCCTTCATTAAAATAAATTAATAAATTAGAAAAAGTAGATTGTAATAAAAAAAAAAAGCACTGTGAAACGAAGATCAATTTTGAAATGACAGTTTAGTTTTGTATCCTTTGAGATTAGGCTAGTGAAAAATGGGTCATCTGAACTATTACTGTTATGTAGCTTTCTGTAATGAGAAATTATTCTGGACCTCCCCACTGTGAATATTTGTAGGGCAATCCTGAGTCTCAATCACTACAATTCTTTTGCTATCACTAAAGGAAACAAGCTATAAAAGAATTAATGTGAGACAAGACACAGAGGAAATGACAAAGTGATTTTGAGGGGTCGTAAATGGCAGTATGGAACAGCACTTGGTTTTGACACTGGTTTTGAAACAACTCTATGGTCAACCAAAGCATAGTAAGATGGGCCATTGGGAAATTCCCTTCTAATACAGGCTCCTGATCTGAACTGAAATGTTAATATGAATCTAAAATGGTAATTTTTTAAAAAATAATCCATGTAATGTAATAAATTTTTCTACTTTCTGAAATATGCCAGGACATTTATTAAGGAATTTTATTCTTGGCCTTTTTGTCTCTCTTAGGGTACATTTTCACCTAGTAAACTTCTCAGAATAGACTAATTGGCACTAAATCTTGCAATAAATTAAGCTTTATCATCATTTCCTGCTAGTTTCATGGGAGATGAAAACAGGCAGGTATGTAGCTAAAGAAGACAAACACTTTTTTCCTCTCTAGTATTCTGTGAAAGTTATATGTGATAAACTCAAGCTATTTTATTATCCTGGAGACTGTTCATAAAGAGTGTTTGATATATACATTTCTTTTAAACTTCCCACAAAATAAATTAACTTCACTCAAAGGCTTTGCAGAAAAAAAATCCCATTTTGATACCAGGAAAATTATATGGAAGGAGAATCAAATATTGTAAAAATGCTAAAACTAGAGTGTTCATTGCATTGAAAAAAAGCGATAAAATATAGTGCGAGTCACATCCTTTAGCAGCTGTTATATTTTGTTGGATCAGTGACTCTGAAGAATGTTTATTGCTTAAGTACCCTTTTGCTGCCCCTGTTTCCTCTGTTATTCTTCCACATTTGCTGGGGGAAAGAAAACCCACAGAACTTGAAATGTTATCATCATGTTACAGCAAAGAGAGGTTCATGGCAGTTATGAATGAATTCCATTCCTGTTAATAAAATGGTGTTTGAACCATTTTACATACTAATCATTAGAACGCAGAATTGTGTATCTTTCAAGTGTAGCCAAACTTGACAGGCAATTGTCTTTAAAGGTCACTTGCAGTGAAAACAAGAAATGAAAGGTCTGCAACTCCACCTTGTAACTTTTTCAAATCCTCACTTCTCTCTGTGGAGATACGGCCTCCTTTTGCACTGCGGAAAAAGTATATGCTAGAATAAGGTGGGTATAAATTGTATTCTGAGCTTTTGTGACACTGTGATCTTAAGCTGTGCAATACTGGCAGTCTCCTAGGGCCCATTGTTAAATATAATAAGTGTGCAATGTACCATATATAAAAATATATAAAGCTTTGTGCAGTGAAGTTACAGTGAGGTTGTATGGTTTCTACTGAATCTTGCCCGGGAAGATTTTAAGATACAATAGTGAGGTTTTAGGTGTGAAATTCAAGCATGATCTGTGTATGCTGCTTGGTATAGTTCATCACTTATAAGACTGACTTTACTGCTGGGAGCAAAGAATTTGCTATGAGCAGAGGTATTCTCTGTGAGCACTGTTCAGGTTGTGATATTCCATATCCCCTTAGAAGCAGAGACAAAGAGCTGAAGACTTTGAGGCACCAGGATGAATATCCAGTGACCCAAACTTTTGTAGTACTTTGTCACCTCTCGAACTCAGACACATTAGAAGCAGAGCACTGACTACAAAGGGACTTTATACCCTCAGCACCCTGCTCTGATTCTGTCTGGAATGCAGAGTGGTATGGACAAAAGATAATGTTCCTTTTTCAAAAATCCATAGTACTGGATTGTCCCTTTTTCTTCCTGGTCCAGAAGTAGTGCTTGTTTCCATAAAGATGGAGGATCCAATGTTATTTCAGGAAGTCTCTGAGGGAATGTCAGTACAAATCTAGTGTGATACAGCAATCTGAAATAGTGCCACATGGGGCACATAGTGCCAGGTCCTACACTTTGGCCACAACAACCCCAGGCAGCGCTACAGGCTGGGGACGGGGTGGCTGAAAAGCTCTACAGAGGAAAAGGACCTGGGGGTGTTGGTTGACGCTCGCCTGGACATGAGCCGGCAGTGTGCCCAGGTGGCCAAGAAGGCCAACGGCCTCCTGGCCTGTATCAGGAATAGTGTGGCCAGCAGGAGCAGGGAGGTGATCGTCCCCCTGTACTCAGCCCTGGTGAGGCCGCACCTCGAGTACTGTGTCCAGTTTTGGGCCCCTCACCACAAGAAAGACATAGAGGCCCTGGAGCATGTCCAGAGAAGGGCAACGAAACTGGTGAAGGGGCTGGAGCACAGGTCTTATGAGGAGCGGCTGAAGGAACTGGGCTTGTTTAATCTGGAGAAGAGGAGGCTCAGGGCAGACCTTATTGCCCTCTACAACTATCTGAAAGGAAGTTGTGGTGAGCTGGGGGTCAGCCTCTTCTCGCAGATAACTAGTGACAGGACAAGGGGGAACGGCTGCAAGTTGCGCCAGGGAAGGTTCAGGTTGGACATTAGGAGAAATTTCTTCTCAGAAAGGGTGGTCGGGCATTGGAACGGGTTGCCCAGGGAGGTGGTGGAGTCACTGTTCCTGTGGGTGTTTTAGGAAAGATGTGGTACTTAGGGACATGGTTTAATGGCTAATAGGTGGGGTGGGGGGACGGTTGGACTAGGTGATCCTTGAGGTCTCTTCCAACCTTAATGATTCTATGATTCTATAGCTTGGTATGACGATGTGACACATTGCAGTGCTGGGCAGAAATCTGAAACTCCCAAAGCATTGCCAGTATGTAACTTCCCACTTCTGTCCAAAATACCTGCAGTCTATTCCTGCAGGCTTGGTAGAGTGATTTTGCTACTAGAGATATGGAAATAATAAAATCTTGAATTTAAATTCCAAATCGTTTTTACAAATGTTACTTATGTGTAGGAAGCTTTTGTAAGGTCACGACCTTGTTTTAATATATGCTTAAAATATATCTTTTCGTGTATAATATTTTTGTTTAACAGTATAAATCAATTGCGATTTTCAATATTGTGACCATGCTGGAAGGAGAGAGATGCTTTTTCTCTGTTGATAGCGTGATACTTACCAAAAATATTGCAATAACTTGTCCATGATTTATTTTTTAAATGTGTGTATTTGTATATTTATATGTTTTAACCTAAATACTTGTGGTCTTAAGTACCTTTTTAAAAAAAAACCCAGCTGTAGAATGAAACTTTTATGGATGATCTCTACATATTTACTTTGCAATGCACAACTAACCAAGCATGAAATAAATGTAGTTTGGTCTTCTGTTTTTGGTGGAAATTAGGTGATTGTTTTGACCCAGTTAGATGTTGAAAGGGGAAGATATTAAGACATTACTGATGACTTATGCAACTGGATTTATTCCAAAGAACCTACTCAGAAAGTAACTTTCATCTAAAATTTGTCTTGTGGTCCTTTTGATTTAGAAATTGATCTTTTAAAGTGGAATGTATATGTGTGTATATGTGCATATGTATAAATTTCATGTGTATATTTCATATATATACACTTAATATTTAAAAATATATAAATTATATAGAAAAGTGAAGTTTTGTTCCAGGGATTTTTTTAAAATGAAGAAAAAAAAGGATCAACTTTCATACAAAATTGAGATGAAACTCAATCTGTATCCTTAAATTACTGCCATCTAATCCCATTTGTGTAGAAGCATTCATGTTCCTAGGGCTTGGATCTTAATCAGATGTTGGTAATTGGATCTACAACTGATTTTTGTATTGAGTGGCTTCCGAACTTTGGAATAAAATGCATTCTCTGATACAAAATGAATATATCTGTTCTTTTTCATAGGCATGATGTCTGGGAGACTTAGTTCAGTGCTAAGGTCATTGCAGTATCTTGTACTACCACCTCCTTTCTTAGTACCTTTTTTCCATGAAGGTCAGCAAGGTATAATTTGATCAGTACTTGGTTTTTTTTATTCAGATTCTGCTAATATTGTCAGAGATGAAAGTGCAGATGTTAAGAGAACTTTTATTGAACCCACTTTTTTGTGGGAGGTTAGCAAGGCCTACCTCTCTTCTTGATTTTCTCCAGAAGATGCAAGGAAGAGTATAACAATGCTAACTGTACCACTATGATAGTGAGGTTGGATACAGTTCTATACAGCCTTCTGTGGAGTACTCTGCTCATCTTACATTACATAGGTTTTGGTTGCAGTTTTCAGAGATTTGTTACACGTGTCTGTGTTAGGGGCTTGGGGCTTGTTTTGGTTTTATTTTTTGAGTTCACTGTGGATTGGGAATTTGATCTTCATTTCATTTTATTCTCTCACAATATTTTGGAGGTGTTGGGACAGAGAAGTGGAAATAATCTAATGTGTGCATCTGTAATGCTTTGTTCTAAAATTTTGCTACCTGGAGTATGAATAGAGCCAGTGGATGTGGTAACTTCTGTAATCATTAGTATTTGGAGTGGTCCAACGTTTTACTTCAGTTTTGATTAGATCAGTTCCACGCTATAAATAGCAAATTTAAAAGCGTAGTTTACAGTACTTTAGCAATGTACATGCTGGAAACTTTCCCTGTTGTTTTCCACTGTTACTTTCACCTATTTCTCACTTTCTGTTTTGTTAGCATTCACTGTATCCATAGCAATGACAGTACAGCCAAACTGTCTTTACAAGCTGCTGCCTGTGGTTTATGAAGGCGTTTCAGAGTCAAAATATGCAGTTAGCTCATGCATCTCTGCTTAAATGTAGATCTCTTAGAACAGTAGAAACACATGTGCATATGTGCATTTTCTTTTCAAAGAGTATTCTGTTGCTCTTATAGGTTTTTGAAAAGTGGATTGTTAATCTTTCCAAATATACAAAAATCACTATAGCTAGAAACCAATATATTTACACATATAACATGGTGCAGTTCAAAGAGAGCTGAACTTTGTTGTTTGCTTAGCCTAATATATCTGCTCTCTGTCACAATTCATTGTACTGTGTATTATGATAGGAATTTCCTCCGTAATTCCCTTTCGTAGAAAGCCATTTGCTGTTGGTTTCTTTTGCCTGTTTACATGGACCTTCTCCTGGGATTTTTGGGAAATCCATATTGTACAAGTGCTCGATGAGGAATGGGAAACGCCGTGTTAAATTCTTTTTTCCAGTCTATGAACAAAAGAGGAAATACCCTGTGCTTTGCATTGGACAAACTTTCCAAATTTCCACAGATAAATTGTAAATGATTTCAAGGTTTGTTCAGAAGTTTAAAGTCAAATATGTTTTTTTGGCCTTTTTAGTGCTGTTTTCAAAACATAAAAGATAGGAAGTCAAAGTGTGATGATGTTTCATACACATGGAGAAATAGGCATATCCACAGTTTATGTTCCAGTCTGTAGCATTTTAATTTTTAACTTGGTGTATTTCTTGGTAGTTGGATATGAATTTTTCTTTGTGTTTAAGTTCACACTGAACTGTAATTTCTGAGCCCTCATAAAGGATATTTGTTGTGATCTTTGCTATCTTGAAAAGATGGACCATCTTGGGTTTAATTGTGATGATATGTTGAGGTGGGCAGAGGCATGTATCTTCAGGAACAGATACTGTGTGTAAGAGGTAGCTTCCACAGGAATTTTCATAATGCACCCCTATATTCTTCCCTGGGTGGTCTTGAACACTTTAATTATGGGTTTTTTGAAAATCAAAGTTGATTCTTAGAATAACACAGCAGTGGGAAATTCCCTGTAAAAGCAGGGAGGCTTGTGGTGACATCTGGCCAGGGGAAAGAAAAAAAAAAAAAAGACAGCATCTGTGCATTCTTTATTAATTTGGACAGAAGACTGACTAGAAATTAAAATGGCAAATAAATACTTAAATATTTAGATGTATTTATGGACATATTGCTTTTACATGGCACTTGGGAAATTCTTGTCCTTGAATATAGATGTAGCCTATGAGAAAATAAAATATAATAACTTTACAGCAGTACGTGAATAGGTGGTTGCAAAACTATGCCATAGAAAGTTCAGTGCTGTTGTGGCTACTAGGATTATATTAACAACTACTTTCTAGTTGAAGCTGAATGTTTGTAAATCTAGCTTTTGCCAGATCGTAGAGGTTTTGCTAAGTTTAAGCTCCGTGGCCCTGTACTATAATGATTTTAAAGCTATGGCTGTCTCAGCAGAATTACATATACCAACATTATCTCCAGAATTAAAATTTGTGGGTTTATGCTACTGATTTGGGTAGTTAAATAAAACCTACCATAAGCATACCAGAATTCCTAAGGATCATCTTCTCTAGTCATGTGAAAACTTCTTGCATATTTAAAGAAAAATACTTCTTCAGACATTTATGAAGTGTAGATTTCTGAAGTGTCATTTTCTTATTTTTAGTTTCCCCCCGACTGCTTTTCCTAGACATTTGATAAATATTTGCATTTTAAAAAAATCTTGCACATATGTGAAGTATATAGAATGGAGTGTAAGTTTTGTAGCTTTATTTCATCAAAGTAAATTTTTCCTAAACTTAGAAAGATGCAATCTACAAAGTTTCTTTAATTTGCTATGTAAAGTGTCCAGATGGAGATACAAAGCAATCATGGGGAAAAAAGTTTATTTCTGTAGAATTCTCTGGTCTAAGATGTAGTAGATAGCATGTGGTGACACAGCACTAATTTAGCAAGAGTGTGGAGATTTTTCAGTCAGTTTTGAATGAATAATTTAATGTTTTACTGTTTAGACACAAGGGCTGTTATGCATGCAATTCTCTGATACTCATTTTGTGAGTAAAGAAGCCCTCGGTGACATGACTTTCCATATATCATTAAGATATTTGATAGAATTATCTCAGGAATGAGACCCTTCTCAGGTTATGCAGAGATAGTTCTGACCTCTTTCAGTCCTGCAGCTAAATAGAAACCTATTAAACTTTGCAACTCTCTACAAGACCATCAGGGCTTGTCAGGGAAATTAGGCCTTCTGACTATGATTCTGATGACCTTGTCAATAATTTTTTTACATTCTCCCATTCCTTATTGTTTTAAAAATTTGCGGTAAACTAGGTTTTTGTTTTAAGTGGAAAAAAATTCTTTATGATGAGCAAATTATTTCCCAGAGTAAGTTTCTCCTGTTATTCAAGATCTGCAATTAGAAGTCTATAAATTATTAAAATAATCACAGGAAATTTCAGCTTCCTTTTTTCCAATATTTTATATAAACATATGATGTTCTTGATCGCAGAGGTATAGGCTTTTTGCCTAAATGTTTTCCTATATTGTTAAATTTTGCTGGCAGACAATTTGTGTGTGTGTAAGGTATAATAAAATAGATCACTTACCAGGTCTGATGTTTTTACACAAAAGAGAGAGAAGGGCTGGGAAAAGTCTTTTTTTTTTTTTTTTTTTAAACAGGTATCTAGGTGTTACCACAAAGCAAGAAAAGAAAATATTAATCTTAAACATCACGTTTGTCCAGATTATAATTAATTAGTTTATTTTTTGTTTTGTTTTGCCTAGTTGTTAGTTTCTAGTGTCCCTCTTGTTGATAAAGGAATTTCTGTTGACTAACGAAGTAACTTCTCTGAAGAACCACAGAGAAATAATTCTTGGAAACAGGTTTTCAGGTTACACACCTATTTGTGTTTCCTTCTGTCGAGAAACACAAAGTGCTACTACTTTGGGGGTCTTCACCAGTTCGTTCTTTCATAAAGCCAGTTTGCTAAATGTCATCCTCCTCCATGTAGAAAGATCTCTGTTACATTAAACATTTGAATTTCTTCAAAAAAAGTGTTAGTGTCTGTCTAACTGCAAGTGTACAGCATTTTATGAAAAAGCTTCCTAGAGAATAAGTCAATGGAAAGGTCATTTCTATTTAAAGTTCCTAATCTTTCAAAGGCCTGAGAATATAGAATCGCCAGACTGGGGAGAAACACATAAACTGTAAATATACAAGTACACTTTGTTTATTCCAAGTGTAAATAGTATAGTAGCAGAGCAAAACCAAATATAACCAACCACAATTTTCAGTCAGTGTCAGATGTTGAGACTTCTTTATGATGATGTGTTACAGTTAGGGTCTCTGTTGGAAAGCACAGATTAAAGACCTTAAGCTTTTCTGTCTGTTTGTCTTCGCTTTTCAGGGGGTGAGCTACAGTGATCTGTGGTTATGGCAGCTAATTTCAAAAGGTCTCTCTGCAGCTATGGTTACATAGCTTTTCCCTGCTTTTTACCCCACACAAATAAAAAACCAAACCAAAACAAAAACTCACGCACAGAACCCAATAAACAACAACAACAAAAAAAAACACTTTGAGGGATGAGCATCACTCATTGAAAATTTCTCATCTCTTCCCTGGCAACCCAATATGTAATTTCTTAAGTTACTATAACTGCACTGGGAATGCTGGTTTGATGGGTAACATTTGCCTCCTGCGCTTCAAATTGTTTAATACCTAAGCCAAAGAAGCAAGCTGAATCCAGCCAAAAACTAGTTTCCTTGGTATTATTTTGCTTCAGTTGAATTATAGCCTAGACTCATAACTTGAACTCTCTTGAGCATAACCTTGAATTGAGGACTGTTTCAAAAAGTTGTGGCTTTTTGTTGGTTTGGTTGGTTTTGTTTGGTTGGTTTTGGTATTTTTTTTTTCCTTTTAAATTGGAACTGAACCAGATCTCTTACTTAAAAATGTTCATAGAATCATAGAATGGTTAGGGTAGGAAGGGACCACAAGGATAATCTAGTTTCATAGGCCATGGGCAGGAACACCCTACACTGGACCAGATTGCCCAGAGCCCAATCCAGCCTGGCCTTGAACACTGCCAGGGATGGGGCATCCACTAGCTTCTCTGGGCAACTTGTTCCACTGCCTCACCACGCTCACAGTAAAGAATTTCTTCCTAATATCTAATCTAAATCTCCCCTCTTTCAGTCTAAAGCCATTACCCCTGGTCCTGTCTCTCCCTGTCCTTGTAACCAGCCCCTCTTCAGCTTTCCTGTAGGCCCCTTTTAGGTCCTGGAAGGCTGCTGTAAGGTCTCCTCAGAGCCTTCTCTTCTCCAGGCTGAACAAGCTCAGCTCCCTCAGCCTGTCCTCACAGGAGAGGTGCTCCAGCCCTCTGATCATCTTTGTGGCCCTCCTCTGGATTTTCTCCAGCAGCTCCATGTCTTTCCTGTACTGGGAACCCCAGAACTGGATGCAGTACTCCAGGTGGGGTCTCACCAAAACAGAGTAGAGGGACAGAATCACCTCCCTTGACCTGCTGGCCACACTATTTTTGCTGCAGCCCAGGACAAGGTTGATTTTCTGGGCTGCCGGCGCACACTGTCAGCGCTGTTTTTCATCAACCAGCACCCCCAAGTCCTTCTCCTCGGGGCTGCTCTTGATCCATTCTCTGCCCAGCCTGTAGTTGTGCTTGGGATTGTTCCGACCCACATGTAGGACCTTGCACTCGGCCTTCTTGAACTTCACGCAGTTTGCATATGCCCACCTCTCAAGTCTGTCAAGGTCCCTCTGGATGGGAACTTGAACTTCAGCCAGTCACAGGTGATCCTGAAAGAGGACTAAAATGAAAGTATGCTCTTTTGAGTCCTTGATTAAGGAAAAGCTTTATCTCCACCAGGAAGGCGTATTGTACAGTTCTGGTTAAGAAGCATGGTTCAGTGATAGGCAGTTGTAACTTAAGCTGACTTAATTTCCCAAGTGATTTCAGGATTAAAAATTCCCTTAAGTTGTCATCTAGCGTCAGGTAAACTTGTGTATGGATTACTAAAAGAAAACATTTTATCATCACAGAATGCGGTTGGTTGTACTTGCTATTTGGAAATCTGAAATTAGTCCAGAATTAAAAAAAAAAAAAGTAATCATGGAAACTATCAGTAGTATTTTGAGCAGAGTTCACAGTAGTAGAATGAACCAGATAAAGATTCATACTGGCAGAAACTGCAGGTAACTTTCTCGTTTTTAATGAGAAAAGAGTTCTGCACATTAAGCAAACTGGAAGGTTAATTGCAGTGCCTGCCTTTTCAGTTCTTTACAAAATACACGGAAAGCTGATAGCAGTGCTTGAGACTTTTCATTCAGTAAGTGCTTTATATTTTAAGGATGGACTCAGATATTGCAATGTGCCTTTCCCAGTTCAGATGCCTGATTCCACATGCCAATAAGTCTGAAAAGTCAGAAAACATTTGAACTGACAGCCAAACACCACTATCTGGCATTTCCTATTGAAGCATGTTTCGAGTTTTGTGAGTTGGAAGATATAACAAGCAATCCAAATGCTGATGTATCCTCATAAATGTAGCATAGCAGTAGTGTTTCCACTTCACATTATTTTAAAGGTACTGAACTGTGACTTGTGTAATGCGTGACTGTACAAGAGTATTGTTCCCCAGTTCTCTTCTGGTCTGGATTAAAAACTACAGTTTCTGAATCTTGACATTCTCATCAAGAAAGAAAAGAATATTTGTTGAAGTGCTCTGCTGTGGGAAGATGATCTGTCTTGTCAGTGAACACAGCAGACAGTAATCTCTGTCTCCTATGACTATGCCCTGGAATTGTAAACAATCTTTGTATCATAAGGCTGGTAAATAGAACCTATTACAAACATTTAAAATGTTTTTGAGTGTCTGAATAACAAAAGTACCTTTCTAAACTGAACTCCATTGAGGGTAAAATTGATGTGAGCACCTTAGTGTATTGCTCTGTGGCACCTGATGGCATTATGTGGGTGCTCTGAAAGCAGCAATACAAATTGTGCTATAGTGATGCAAAAGTATCCACCAGTACAAAACTTGCACTAGTGGATTAGCAGTCATGGAAACAAACCAATGAAGAGGGCATAGCTGGGTATTCCAAAGGTACTTCTCAGCTGTCATTGCACTAACTCAAAACCAGTTTAACTAATGAGCATAATACAAGAAACTCAACTGAAGAGGCAGAGCTAAGTAGAATACATAACAACTTGGAATCAATAGCAGTCAGGTTGCATTATGAAGGAATCGTGAGGTGCTCCTGTTCAAGGTCTGATAAAGTTTCTCTTGTAAACTCCTATTTTCAAGGATTTAAAACAAAGTGTAATATCAGCTTTAAAACTTGAAGCTTGAACATTGATGTTTAACATATATTTGGGAAAATATAAGCATAATCAGGGAACCATGTCTTTTTTGACATTTCGTCTTACCTCAAGCTGTCTCATTACCTCTAGCCTTGATTTTGTAAGGAATGTAAGTCAACTAACATCTGCATCTGAAATAACAGATAAAGTACTTTAAGAACAAACTGATTCTCAGGATCAGATGGTGCAACTCATGCATTATACAACCTTAGGAATTTAACTTTGCCTAAATGGGGATATATAATCTTGAGTTTCAGTGGCAAATAATTTTCTATAATTTTGTACCAATTTTTAAATGTCAAGTTTTATAAGGCCCTACAGGCATGAGAGCATGCACCTCAGATATTTCTAGTGCTGGATGACAGATATCGTATCATTATATAAACTTCAAATTTTATGAAAAAACTTAAATTCAGAGCTTTTTGACTTTAATGAAATTAAGGCTTTTCCCCAGGCATCTGTTTGTTATTCTGTCTTCTTGCCTGGGTGCTCCCCATCCCCTCCTAGGCTATGTTAATTGTCATCAGCACTTTCTCTAGTGTGAGATCAAGTTCCTCAACTTCAGTCATCATCTTTTTAACGGAAGCTTATATATGCAGCACCATACACCTCTACTGTGGAAGTCAAGCCCACAGTGTGCTGCCTACACATTTTTCAGTCAGTTTTAGATTGGTCCTGAAGTACAGATCACCTCCGTGATTAAAGCATGAAAACTCTGATGAGTGCTGTGTGCTGAGTAACATTTCTCATGCTGTGAACAGTCTGTGCTGTACGTGTCTACATGTAGGTGTACTTGAATATGTTGCCAGCATAGTACTGAAGGGTTTCAAAATACTCTTCTTTTTACACAATTCTATTTTAATTTTTGGTGAAATGATAATACTTAGGTTGATTTGTAAATATTGAATGAATTTAACTTATAATTTCTTGACCAGAAAGAAACGACTTGGCTAAAATTATTTTGAAATAATGAAACAATAAATCAGATCACTTATTTCAAAAAAATTGTGAGAACCCTCACCTGTTTTCAGTGGTGGTTTTTGGTAGTGTTTTTTTTAAGAAAAAAATGTAGAATTTTTCAGTTCAAGTGCTTATGTTTAGATTTGGGCTCCAAATCAACAGGCATACATTACTAGCCTTAGCATAAAATGTAAAATAGCACTAGATTTTCAGTGATGCCTGTATCACTTCTGTGTAATGATGGACTCATTAAGCCTATTTGAAAGTGAGCAATGTTTGGAACTGCTAGTCTAATAATGCTACTTCACAGTAATGTAACAATTTCAGGATCACCTTAACATTGGTAATTTCAAATCCTGATGACCTCATTTGGAGTACAGGTCAAATGCTAAAGTGTTCTGAATGCCCAACTTTTGCCTTTATGATAAAGGAGAACTCCTAAAAGAAATTAATAGGCAGGAATATTAAAGTCAAGTTTAAAGAACAGACTCCTTCATGCTATCTGTTTTACTACGGTAAGCCCTGCTTTACCTGTTGGCTGTCTATTTATCAAGGTATTTATTTAATAACATTGTAAATAAAAAATTACAAAGCCTTATTTGTTCTATAAATGCTGATAGAACTTCAAAAGTATGTGTATACTGTCAAAAAGTATCTTACTGATAGCAATGGCCACACCGACACTTATGGTAAATATCAGTGGACTGCATGAATAACAGTATCGCGTCAAATAGTAAAGCACCCATGGTGCAAAGGATGAGGGGGCAGATCTGTACTGCATGTCGAAGAGTATTATATTAAATATAAAGTGGTTTTTGTAATATACTTGACCAAACCAGATGGCTCAGTCTTTTGATTTACAGAGCAATTTGAAAGTTGATCATGTTTGTCTGTCGCAGAGGAAGATAATTGGGAAAGAATATCTTCCCTCTTCTCCTTCCTTTGAGAACCATTTCCCACTTCCTGGAAGCCAATGTCCTATGCTTCCCTTTGAAAAGGCACATCAGAATACACTGATTTCATAAGCTATTTCATAAAGGAATATAAAGTTCTGATCTTAGTAGAGATCTCTGATCACTCACCTTTTTCATAGAATCATTAAGGTTGGAAAAGACCTCCAGATGATCTAGTCCAACCATCCCCCTACCACCTATATTACCTACTAAACCATGTCCCTAAGTACCACATCCAACCTATCCTTAAACATACCCAGAGATGGTGATTCCACCACCTCCCTTTGAGCAGGCTTGTAGTAAAAAATAAAGAGGAACAAATATGTATTTATTTTCAGTTGACTTATTAAGGTTGGGGAACAGCTACCTACTCTGCATTATGTCTCCCTACCCATGGTCTTTTTTCAGCCTGAAATCCGAAGGTCATGCGTACATGTTTCTATAGCCTCTTAGCAGACAGTAGATCTGGCAAAAAATAATTTGGAGGGTTTTTTTCAAGATTACTGCTTCAGGATTTAGAGAAATGGTACTAATCTATCAAAACATTTCTGCTTATATAGTTGTGGGGGTTTTTTTCCACTTCTGGACTTGTCCCAGTAGAGAGCATGTGCCTCGATCCCCTCTGATTTTTCTTTTTACAGAAACAAATGTCATCAGAACACTATTTGCAATTCCCCTTGGTGGCAAAGACAACTTCTGGGCATCAAAGTCACCTTCTTACACATGAATTAACATGACTTTGTGTTTCTGATGCATTTGCAATGGATTTTAATGTGTGATGGTTCTTTGTGTTGAGTTGGTTGTCTCTTTACATTTGTATGTCTATTTGTGACCTCAGTGACAGCTTCTGGGTCTCTTGCTGTGATAAATACTGGATCACAGAATGGACACAGCTTCTAATTTCCTGCATTCAGGATATTATCCTTGAAATTTCTAACAACTTTCAAATAAACAATGAATTCATTATTATACTAATCTGGTTCTCTGGTCTCAAATATATCAATTTGAATATTCTTATAAACTTGAAAGGCAGCCAGCAGTTGTGTTTTCTGTCTTAGCTCATTAATGACCTTGCTATTTTATAGTTACAATTTAATTCCCACATAACCCATTTACTGTGCAGCCTCCTGTTAATACCCTTACAGCTATTCAAGTTTGAAATGTGTGAGGTGTGGCATCCAAGATTTAATGCCATGATGTGTCAATATATAGAATAGATTTCCTTAATGCAAATGACTGGAAGTCTGTCCTTGCTACGCTGACAATGACTGGAAAAATGCTGATTTGATAGACCAAAATTAAGGGTAGCAAATAATAAGTGGGCATTATGCATACTACAGAGCTTTTAGTGTTTGAGATTTGTTAGAACAAGCGAGGAATACATGTTAAGTGTGCTTTGAACCTCTACAAATCTACAGGACCTAGATAAGGTGTTCACCTTTTAATTTGGCTGAAATATATGATTTAGTTTGGGTGGGTGCAAGTCCAGAGGAGGGCCACGAAGATCGTCAGAGGGTTGGATCACCTCTCCTATGAAGACAGGCTGAGACACTTGGGCTTGTTCAATCTGGAGAAGAGAAGGCTCTGGGGAGACCTTATAGCAGCCTTCCAGTACCTGAAGGGGCTACAGGAAAGCTGGAGAGGGGCTGTTTACAAGGGCACAGAGTGACAGGATGTGGGGTAATGGCTTTAAACTGAAAGAGGGGAGATTTAGATTAGATATTAGGAAGAAATTCTTTACTGTGAGCGTGGTGAGGCAGTGGCACAGGTTTCACAGAGAAGCTGTGGATGCCCCATCCCTGGCAGTGTTCAAGGCTAGGTTGGATGGGGCTTTGGGCAGCCTGATCTAGTGGAGGGTGTCCCTGACCATGGCAGGGGGGTTGAAACTGGATGATCTTTAAGGTCTCTTCCAACCCAAACTGTTCTGTGATTCTACGATACTACAGAAGAATAGATCGAACACATTTTTAATGGACCAAATTCATAAGCTGCTTACTGCTACGTGCTACAGAGATAAGCAAGCTGCAGTAAATAACTGAAAAATGGTATTACATGAGACAAATTCAACCACATGTTATTCTTCTAGGTTGAGGTATGCACCAGTGAAGCAGCTACATGTCATTGTGGTTAAGTGTCATGAATTCTGCCTGTATACTAAGGTGCCTGAGAAAAAATAGAGCTAACGTTTACTAACGGCAAATGTTTTCTTTTATAAACTTACTAAATTAATGTAAACTTTGCTGTTAAATTAAAGTTGTCTGCAAGGCGCACATATATCCAGAGCAAGAAGAAAACATCATGGAAGCTGCTGAACAACCATTTTTCATCTTGTAGGAATGAGAAGTGCCTGAACAAAACATCTTTTCTTAAACTCATTCCATTTGCATTTTCGTAAATTTTTGCCCACTCACCACTAGTAATTTGTGAGATTTGAAAAGAAATGGTACCCATCAGCTAGATTTTCTTGAAGTTTAAGACTGAAGTTTTCAATATCAACTCCTCAGAAATAAAAAGAAGAAAAATCTTTAATTTTGCTCTACCATAAATGACAGTCTCTAGAAGTTACTTTAAGAGTAAGAATATTCAACATTTTCTCTAACAGAGATTTGTTATTCTATTGTCTTCCATTGCGGGAAGTTGTCTATCAGATAAGAAAATAAAATAGAAGAATACCTTGAGACCTAGCAAACTAACTTGTGAAACTTCTAAGCTCCATAGATGATAACAGGAAAAAAGAGTGATTGAGGAAAAAGGTGAAAGCAAAATTTTTACAAAGCAGTGAAATTTCTGTTTGTGAGTTTCTAGAATCAATACTGCTTGGTGAGTGGATATGTTTTCAGAACAGCAAAATAGCAAAGAAAGAAACCCCAACACCAAAACCAAATAGCACTTTCTAACAGCATTGTGATAGTTTGTCTCTATCAGGTCTCAAAAATGTGTCAGAATAGATGGATTTCAGATAACTAATGTAGCCTGCAGTATCACAGGACAATGGAGTTATTTGGTCTTGTGGGAGAACCCAAAATGACTGGACAAAGATGTTTGTGGCCCATTGTTTATTATAACTTTATTATGTTTTACCCAATCTAGTTTTAAAATCATAGTACTGGTGAATTCCAGTTCAACTCAGGAAAGATGTTTCAGGTTTTTGTCTTTAAACAAAGAAAATTCAAGTTCAGAGTTTCTTCTTTAAATGTTTCTGAACGTGTTGGCATTTCAGTTGACTTTACGAAGGGAATGATGTAGGAAGGTAATGTAGGAAGAGCTAGGATGACAGGAAAATTATGTAGTGTCCACTTGTGCAGCACACAATGGCAGGATGTGTAAACAACAGGCAATAAACCTCTTAGGAGAGTGAAATTCCCCAAAGGACTCTGTTTAGAACACCTTCATTTCCAGCTCTTGGATTTTTTGCTCTCTAAATTACATGTGCAAAATGTATGAAGAATAGTTTCTGTTCTTGCTTTCATTTTGTTAGCATACATACACTGTGAAGATGAGCAATCTACTGTGAACAATGACTGGATGTGCTGCATGAGAAAAATGGGGGCACATATTCTTCTGAGCTGCGATATGAGAGTAACTTCTGCTGTTTTCCATCAACACAGAAAGTCCAAGTACATTAGGCATGGATGTAGTACAGGATGTCCAGAAAGCAGAATTGGAAGTATTGTTGTCATGGTACTTATATTCTTTAACTTGTAATATGAATCATTAAACAGGAATTTCACAAAATGGCAGAGAGGTACAGGGTTAATAGGGGCTATTTCTGTTCCTGGAGTACATTAGTATATTCAGATAAATGGCACTGATCAGTAGGAAATAAATGACAGGCTTCATACCTGAAGAGGGAGTGTGTCCTTTGTTTCCTAGACAGTGGACACTTCTGCAAAATGTTAAGAACTCTGATGTAAATTGCCTTTCTTTGTAATAGGAAATGTTGTCTGCTAAATTCTGCCACTATGGCTGTATTTGAGTGAATAAAGGGGAAAAATTCTCCTCCAAACCCTCCTTCCTTTTCAGATAGCCCAACTATTAGCGTTTTGGGGGTCTGGAATTACCAATTAATTTCAGTGTCCAGACACCAATAAATTTATCAGGTTTTAAGCTATAGTGTTAGTGAATTGTTAGACAGCATTTGTGTCTATATCAATATCTTCAATATTCATAATAGCAAATAATGTTAACCCAAGAATAGTTTAGGTTCATATAATCTAGTAGCAAAATTTTCTTGAATTTTATAGGCACCAGAAAGCACCTTCTGTTTATTAAGGAGAGTTAAATACATACTAAAATAGTTAGGTCTCTCCTACCAGCTTTGCATTTGTATTATCTGTCATGTTTCTTCTGCTCTTTGGTAAACTGCTTAGTGTTTGTGGGAAAGGGAGGAGCAGAAAAACTTCTAATGTAAAGGGATATGTCCTTCTTCTTCTGAATCTCTTCAGGTCTCTTTGTATTCAGTGCAGCTGATGTCTTTGTTTTGAAAAATCCCTTTGCCAACTTTGTGCAGCATATTTTGAAATATGTTCTGTCTTTTCTGCTGTTTGTTAAATGCTTTAGTCTGTAATAATCTTAGCCTTGTTCAGATATGAAAAATCTGACCAAACTGTATCTATAATCCAGATACGTTCCTTCAATGTCCTAGTTATTGATCAAGAAGAACCCAAGTATAGAAAATTTGTATACAGAGTTTCATCTTGTACCTCTGTAGCTATGGCACCAGTCTAGCAGGATTTTTTGGTACAAATTAGAGAAGGATAGAAAAGCAACCCTGAAATATTTCACAAAGAATTTGGAAAAAAAGTAGAGCAAAGTAACTACACATAGTGAAGTGATACACTGTACATCTGCTTAATACAAACATTGTATCTAGATGGGAGATGAAATATGTTTGCATTTCCCTAGTTCGTGGAAAATATCTTGGAAAGAACTTGTCTAAACTATTGTTGCTTCTACTCTGCGATATTAGACCCTCTCTCTACCAGGTGTAATTCTGGTAGTATTAGCTCCAAATACAGCCTGTGAATATTCTATACACTGAATTTGTATGTCTGAAAGAACACAAGTATTTACTTGCCATTTGCAAACCTGTTGCTACATTCCTTGCTATGATTTATTTTCTCTCGTAGATACACATTGCAGACTTGGTCTTGTAAATAGTAATTTGCACAGTGCCTTGCTTGCTTCTAAGTGGGTCTGTATGGCCTTTATTGTGCCTGAAGGCTTGGAATGGTTGAGATCCTTTGAATTTTTATTTTTTTTTTAAAAGACTTAAATCTTTATTCATCGATATAGAGTGGCTGAGACAGTTAAACTCCTTTTTGACTGAGAAACTCTCATTTTGTTGAGGAGTTCCAGAAATAAGTACTGTTGTATTTGGTGTGATTTACAGTAAATTTATTCAGGTTGCAAAATATGCCTTTCAATTGTGTCTATTGCTGATGCTTTTTCCCTCCCCCTAAATGCAAGATTAAAATTCTATTACTTTTCTCCCTGCATATAAAACTTAAAATTTCTCCATTTCACTCATGGTTTTTTCTTGTTTGTTTGTTTTGTTGTGGCTTGCTTTTTTTTTTCTTTTCTTCTTTTTATATAAAGAGTATGACCTTTCTAAAATGGTCCTGGATTAAACTAGGCTCCAGTCATACTAAAATGTAAAGGAAGAGGTGGTTTTTATTCCAAACAGCTTTTCAACAGTTCAGCTTCAAAGTCACATGATGCTAATGACTACAGGAAAATCTTTGGAATAAAAGGTCATCTGTTTTTTCGCACTGTTGCCAGAATTTCCAAATGGTCAAAAGATTGGTAGGAAGCTCTAGCTGAGTGTTGGTCTGTTGCAGTCCTTTCTATAAATAACCTTAGGGACAAAGAAACTAACAGTACTTCTTAAGTGTTCAAATGCTGCCACATTGTGTTTTGCGGTCTTGGGGGTGTGGAGGTTCTCATTGTTAGAAATCAGGCAGAAACCCCCTCACTATGTAAAGACACTACTGAAAAACAAAAATCTAAATGAACGCCTGCCCAAATACAACCTTAATTTTCTCTATTTGAATTCTCTTCATCTTGCTTGACTTGATTAGACTAGAAGAACCTTTTAACATACAGAAATTTCAAATGTTGAGTGTATTTTTCTTTCTGCAGTATACAATGAATTAAGGAGTTGCATTTTGAAAGCTTTCTTCCAAAGCATACATCTGTGGTTTGAACTCAAAGAAAAAAAAAAAAGATCCCAGAAGTTAATGGCAGAGAAAATACTGGAGGTTTTTGTCTTCGGTAGCCATGGTTGAATGAGTGACATCTAAAGTTCTGCCTTTGAGGGAGTATGGATGGATGCTGTGAGGACCTTTTTGATGCTGAAAACAACATGTTTTAGCATTTATTTACTTATTGTTTTGCTACAGATAGTACCCTGAATGTTTTTTCCTTTACTGGTTTGAGTTCCTCCTACATTGCACCTTAAATCCTTTTCAGGCCAGCATCATGCTGAAGAAATAATCCTCTCTGCTTTATATCAAATCAAGTATTAGCATGCAGCTCCGTCCTTTGTATTGCAGACTGATTATATTATTTTTATAGATTGCCTTTTCTACTAAATAGTAGAAAACAATAGTTTTTTGTTTACTTTGTTTCAAATGAAGCATTGTATTTTGTCATGTTCAGAGAGGTTGTTTCTGATGGGAAGGATTCATTTAGGTTACGGTAAGATTACTATAGTAGGAACTACTGACAAACCAAAAGTAAATCTTGGAAAATGTTTTGTAAAAATGAAGAAAAAAAACCCCAAACAATCCCAAACTTGTTCTAGAGGTACTTTTCTACCAGTTAAAACCTGAATGTCTAAATTTGCTTCAGAGGGGTGAAGAATACAATTCTTCAGTTGCATAGCATGTAATGGTAATATGTGTAAAATTTTCACAGCTTTATACACATTGCATTCCTGTCTTATTCATTAACTCCTGCAACAAGCAGTATGCTGCTGTGCTGGTAGTTACATGTCAAATAAAATTAGATATTCTTGATTCCTATAATTGACAGTCAAACTGATTTCAATGGATATATTTAAGAGGCTTTATGACTTTTCAAAATAACCTTTGAAATAATTGTGATCTCTGAGAGTTCAATTTCTAGAGATAAAACTATGTATTATAGCGGTACTGCTCAAAACAATTTAGTTAAGCTTTTGAAAGAAACATCACTGCACGCTTATAAATTAAAAGGGGAAAGTTCTTGCTAAGTTAGCTTTTATTACTCAAGATCTATGGATTTTAATCTTCACAACATTTCAGATGTAACTTTTCATCTTTAGGAGAAAAAAACAACAACTAACCACCAACTGTCAGTTCTTCCACTCCGCCGCCTGCAACTCTGTCTATTAAACACCATCTTTTCATACATGTGACTGAAAAAGTGCAAATATGGGTTGCCCTGAGGCCATGAGATAGGGAAATGTACTTCTGGTGATAATTGTTCCTTTCTTAACTCGGGTTTTAAATCAAGTGAGTGAAAGCCTTGTCCAGTGTCTAACTGATCTGTATAAACACATCAAGTTTACTTCCCAGAGGAGTTGATAAATACAGCTTTATGTCATGGTTTGGTGGCTTCTGTCACGTACTGGGACTAGGTTTAAATTAAGTGGTGGATTGCTTCTTTTGGTGCAGTGCAGTAGTGTGTGTAAACACCACAAATCTGTGTAGGAAAGACACAGGATTTGGTGAAGGGACAGAATTGGTGAGCTTTGACTAAAAGAAACACAAAAGAACAGAAGAATAGAAATTGTTGGAACACAAACTTACAGACTCAGGATCCCTCTCTAATTCATCTTCATTCAGAAGCTTGTAAGAGACATCAGTCTCAGGCAACAAACAGGAGATGAAATACATTCTCTTACTGACCTGGGGGCAAAGCCAGGGCATATGAACTATGCCTCTTCCCTTCTGTTTTGGTACGCAGCTCCCTGTGTGACTCTAACCTGTTTTATTGTTACTGCTTTTCAAAAGGTTGTGTTGTAATCTCTTTATTTTTGTCTTTTTCCTGACAATTCTGTCTCTCCCTTTAGGCAAGAGAAGAAAGTATTGTCTTTTAGCCTGAGCCAAACCTCTACCTTTAGTTATCTTGCCTTGAGTTGCTAATTCTAACAAATTACTACAATTGCTCTTCTGGTCAGTCTTGCCCTGGCCAGTTCATACTAGAAAGCAGAAGCATTCTTGTCAGGGTAGCAGGTAGAACAAATAAATTGTACAGATTCCTACCACATGGCATTTTGGGCTCAATTTTCAGCAGATTATTTAAAAAAACTGGCTAACTTGGGTTTTATTAGACTTGTAGCAGTTGTATGTTTCACTTTTTGCAAATATGTAGGAATTAAAAGCCTGGTGAAAAAGCAGGTTTTGTAAATTCATATTACCTACAGTATCATTACTGCTTCCGTAAAGCCTAAATATTTGGCTTTCGAAACTGCTTTTTGCAGACAACACAAGAGCTGCTGCAGAAGGTTTTGATCTGGGACAGTCTGCATACTGAAAAATCATCCATTGTTCTGTCCTGATCATTTGCCTGTAGGACAGCTGTGAAGTTCACTTAGAGGATGATTTCAAAGTTGCACAAGAGGGTGATCCCAGATTTCTTCAAATGGGAGCTCTGAGTCTGCCCAGCTCTCTGCCTACCTAATCCCTATCTATTAAGCTCCTTTAGAACCTCCACAGTGTGTCTCTGAGGTTACTTTTTATTGAAGAACCTTGAAAAGAAATAACTGTAAGGAAAAAAGTCATAAAATTAGTTCACAGTCCTAAGTAGTCAGTAATCCTTCTCTTTTTCTGATAGCCACTTATAAAAGATGGAGAGGGAGCTGAGTTCCAAGGATCCAAGAAGTTTATAGCCTGTATGTGCAATAAGCTGGAAGAGCATTACTAGCAGCATGGCACATTGTGTTGAATGCTGTTATGGAGATTTTTTTTTTAAATAGGATTTTGTGAAAAAACTCTACAAGTGGTTTATTAGAACAGCAAAGCTGGGAGTTTGCTCAGACTTGCTTTTCAAGACATGTTTATCAATTGCACACCCCCCAAGAACTCCACATCTTTGTTAACTTTTGTCAGTGTGTAGTAATTGCTGTGCATTAATACCTCAAATGTTTTATAACTCCAACTGTGACCTGAAGCACCAAAACAGAATCTAATAGTTGTGTTTTATCTTGTCTGCACCAAAAGGGAAAAAAATCCTGCGTGCACACTCACAAAAAAAGCAGAGAGGTTATTCAGTGACTTAATCTGAAGCAACAGTGTCAGTTTTTTCTGTGAATTTCCTTTCAGTGAGGATTTCAATCTAACATATAATGTTATTAAAGTCAGTTAGTGTGCTTTCTTTCTTTCTTTCTCTTTTTTTTTTTTTTTTTGTTCCTCATATGAATTTAGGGTTTTTTTGTGGTTTTTTTTACCAGACACTGTAGTGGATATGCATATATAAACTTTCTAAATAGAATAGAATAGAATCATTAAGGTTGGAAGAGACCTCAAGGATCATCCAGTCCAACCAGCCCCCCCCCCCATTACCCACTAAACCATGTCCCTAAGTACCACATCTAACCTTTCCTTAAACACCCGCAGGGACGGTGACAAGTGTTTCACCATGGGAATACAGTTTAAGGTCACTTCTTTGCTAGTGTAAATAATTGAAGAGTTTCAGGGTGTCTGTGAATTGGTCTGTACAAATCTATTGTCTTTTAAGACTATCTATAGTAAGGATGTGTAAAAACAATATGAAGGTGGTAGAGATGGAAAAATACAGTCCAGTTTTCTCCTGTTCTGCACAGATAGTGCATTTTATTTTAATCTTCACAATATTTAAAATGTTTTCTGAAATTAAATGTTAACTATACTCATATAACTCCATAACTATATGGAAAATAACAAGATGATTGGTGACAGCCAACATGGCTTCACTAACAGCAAATCATGCCTGAATGAATTTGGTGGCCTTCTATGATGGGGTTGCACCTCTAGTGGACAAGGGAAGAGCGACTGATGTCATCTACCTGGACTTGTGCAAACCATTTGACAGTGTTCTGCATGACATCCTTGTCCCTAAATCGGAGAGGCATGGATTTGATAGATGAGTGGTGTTCCTCAGGGGTTGGTACTGAGACCGGCACGGTTTAACATCTTTGTTGGCAACATGGACAGTGGGATCGAGTGCACCCTCAGCAAGTTTGCCAATGATGCCAAGCTGTGTGTTGCAGTCGATACGCTGGAGGGAAGGGATGCCATCCAGAGGGAGCTTGACAGACTTGAGAGGTGGCCATATGCAAACTGCATGAAGTTCAACAAGGCCAAGTGCAAGGTCATACATGTGGGTCAGCACAATCTCAAGCACAAACGCAGATTGGGCAGAGAATTGAAAGCAACCCTGAGGAGAAGGACTTGGGGGTGATGGTTGATGAAAAGCTCAGCATGAGCCGGCAGTGTGCGCTGGCAGCCCAGGAAGTCAACTGTGTCCTGGACTGCATCAGAAATAGTGTGCCCAGCAGGTTGAGGGTGGTGATTCTGCCCCTCTACTCTGCTCTTGTGAGTCCGCACCTTGAGTACTCCATGCAGCTCTGGAGTCCTGAGTATAGGAAGGACATGGAGCTGCTGGAGCAAGTCCAGAGAAGGGCCACAAAGATGATTGGAGGGTTGGAGCACCTCTAGCTACATGACAGATCTGAGGGAGTTGGGCTTGTTCAGCCTGGAGAAGAGAAAGCACTGGGGAGACCTAATCGCAGCCTACCAATACCTAAAGGGGGCCTACAGGAAAGCTGGAGAGGGACTGTTTGCAAGGACAGAGAGTGACAGGATGTGGGGTAATGGGTTTAAACTAAAAGAGAGGAGATTTAGATTAGATATCAGAAAGAAATTCTTTATTGTGAGGGTGATGAGGCAGTGGAACAAGTTGCCCAGAGAAGCTGTGGCTGCCCCTGGATCCCTGGCAGTGTTCAAGGCCAGGCTGGATGGGGCTGTGGGCAACCTGGGCTAATGGGGGGTGTCCCTGCGCATGGCAGGGTGTGGGAACTAGATGAGCTTTGAGGTCCCTTCCAACCCTAACCATTCTATGATCTAGAAAGTACTCAGAGTGATCTTATCAAATCATATACCAGCATGCAATGAAAGAGTTACTGTATTTGTGTGTAGGATTATATTCAGAACTTCTAAAGTTGCATGCATCCCTACTTCTGCTGATTATAATTTTCTCTTTGTCCTGATTTGTGCACATTGTGCTTAGTAAGCTTTGCTATCATTCATTTATAATCCCAGATCACAAAATTTATGTGGACAGTATGTGTAATTTTTGTGTGTGTCTGAAAGTGAGATAATTTCTTACCTGTACTTGCTGTTCTCTGAAAACATACAGCAGCAGTAGGCTTTCTGCATAAAACCACCCTGTTCAAAGCAGAATTTCCATAATTTTAAGTTCAGAAATGCTGGTAGCTCTGTTTACTCTGTTGTGTATATGGAGAATGGTCTTGTGTTCTAACGAGCAGCCATCAGATAGGGAATTGGACCTTATCGATTGGCATGTTTGAATTCACCTCTCCACATACTGTGCATATATAGATTTACCATAAGTTTATCTTCAAAAGTTAATACAAAGTAATTAGTACCTTCCTGGAACCATTAACTATGTATCCCTTAGCACAAAGGCATCACAGTCCTTGGGGTTAAGCAGCTAGAAATTGGTCTCTGCTTCTTAACTACTGGCATAGACATTTCGATGCTTTTTTTTCTTTCATTGGGGCTGAAGTTTGTTTATTTGGTCCTTTGACACTAATGGAAGAACTGAGTACCTGAATTACTAATGAACCAAAGTGTAAAATAAATGCAACAACACTCTGTTACTTTTTCATCTTTTGGATATAATATATAGTTTTGGTAAAGATACATCTTTTAGGAGTACTTTCAGTCTATGTTTTTCTTAGACATTTAGGAGGAAAAAAGATTCAGAAGTAATTGTAGGGTAATTTCCATAGAAAGAGACTTTCATTCTGTATATGTGTCAGCAATGAGTGTCATTTTGCAATTTTGCTCAAAGATTCAATTATTATTACATAGTAATTATACCATTAGAAATTCACAGAATGCAAGTTAATATTTTAGCATTAACTAAGGAATGTAAATAAGAAAATGCAGCTTCATTCACTAACAAAGTGCCTGAATCAGTGTACTCATTTCCTGCTCTTTTAAGTCTTCTGCTTATTTCAGGGGAAACAAATCACTGATTTATGTATTTGATGCATTTCTATTCAAGTATATTTGATTCTTTCAGTTTGGTTTGGAAACTTGTGATATATCCAGACCTAGTTTTAGCGTTGTGTAATGTATAACATCTAAGATTTCAAGCCTTAACTTTTTTTAATAGGATTATCTGTTTTACCAAGGGGATTAATGGTTTGAATTGAAATACCACATGAGAAATAGCTGGAAATCATAGTTACAATTGGAAATTGTGTCAGGGCTACTTCATGTAGAGAGATAGGATGAGATTTTGTTTTATTTAAAGGTTTAAGAGAATATATTTTCAAGGAAATAAATTCCAGTACTATTTGCATTCTCTTTGCAAATAAATGGCAGCTATGGGATTACTTACATTTATAAGGTAAAACTTGTATAAAATACTTTGCTTGATCAGGACCTAAAAATGTAGCTTTTAGGTAAGAATCTATATGCTTGCAGGATAAATTTAACAGCATAATAGGTACTAAGCCTTGTAAGTTTGTCTCCCCAGCAGTCAGTATTCACAACAAAACCATTTTCCAGGTAACGTATTCATTTCAGTCTTCCTGGCCTTAAATATAGCTGGTACTGCCACTTCAGTGTGAAAAATTACTTTTATTATCTTTCTAACCTTAATTGGTTACCTGCAGAGTAACACTGAATACAGCTCATGTCCTGAGATTTAGAAATAAATGCTGTGCTGCAGTTCTATACAGGAGGCTTGATTTTTACTATACTGGAGTTTTCAATGTCTTTAAAAATCTTGGAATACAAAAAGAATGTTGGGTGTTGGTTGTTTTTTTTAGTTCTAATAGCTTTTGTGCTTTTTGTCTATGTAATTTGACTTGTTCAGACTGTATTTTATGGGTGATGTCTGTCTTCTGAGTTTTAGCTTTCAAAGTACTAATCTAAAATCTCTCCACTCTGTTTTTAACCAAGAGCTGTAAATGCTGCCTCTCCCACTCAACTGATCATGCAATTTACTGTAAAGGTTTGTTTGTCAGTCTGTCTGTTGCATTCATCTACAAGAGTATAAGTTATGGTGGTTAAACACATACCACACAGTGGTAAAGCATGAGCTTGTCATTGCTCCTCTCTTGCTTCCATTCTTTGTTCTCTTCTTTTGGCCTAATCTTGCTCCCATTTACTTCACTGGAGGAGGATTCTGTCCCAACAGAACCGCCCACTTAAGGATGTATGTCAGTGAAAGACACCTAGAATAAAGTGAGTGTGGAAAACCAGAATAGCTTGATGTGTGTATCATTATGTCAGGGCTTAATCTTTGCTCAGGTTACACCTGTACCATCACTAACCAATAATGAGATCAAAGACCCATGTCCATTGTGAACAGTCTACTGCATTTATAGGGAAATATTGTACAAAGGGGAAATGCATCTAAAATTGTGAAATATTATCAAAAGCCATGGTGGATATGAAAGAAGCTGTGTTTTGGTTTTAAGCTTTATCTACCACTGCTAACACAAGAGAGTCCCATTTTACCTCTATTCTAAGGCCATGAAAAGCACTTTATTGATAGTTGGGTTGCTCAGAAAATAACCACAACATGTTGGTGGCACCACAGCTAGATTAATTTCATTTTATCCCTTCAGAGTCTCCACTGTTTTGCTAACATAGTTTTTACTCAGTATCCTATTGAGATTATGGCATCTGAGCTCAGATAACAGCACGTCTTTTTCCCTGCTTTCATTCACTCATCTGTCCTGTAACATCCTTCTGTCCTGCTGTGTGAGACAGTGTTATCTTCCCACTCTGGTTTCAAGAAGGAGCTGTTCAAGTCAACTGCTGCACTCTACTGTCTGTCCATTTGTTGCTCCATGTGAAAAGATGGCTTACTCATCACTTTTTGGATATACTTTTAATTCTTATTTAAGATAAAAAATGTGTAAATTTGTTTACTCAAATAACAGACAGATTTTACCATAGTTAGTAAATGAGTTTATTTGAGAATGGGCATTTGTAATAAGATGAATCCAAGCATTTGAAGGTAGTGGTTGACTAAAAGAATAGATCAGTTCCTAGACCTGGAAAATGCAAGGTGTAATTCTTGGACATTGATGGGAGAAAGTTATTACGCCTTTAATACTGCAGAGGACTTGTAAAGATAGCAACATTTTTCCTCCAGACCGTATGAGTTGGATGAGAAATTGGAATGTGACCACATTAAACATTATGGAGAAGGGACTTAACTTAAAACTCTGTACTGCTGATAGGAATCCCAGGAGCAAGAGATTACATCTTGCCTCAACTCAGTGTTTCGTATATAGAATTTATAGTTCCCTGTGTTTTTTAGTAAATTAAATCAGGGAGTTGTTTGCTTTATTTACTCAATGGTAAACTGGCTTACTCCCTTCTCAGTTTTTTATTGCTGTCATTTATTGCGGATGGTTCTCCAGTGCTAAATGAAGTGAAAGCATAATCAGTCTTCACAAAATCTAGTTTGTTTTCTCCTGCATCTACCAAGCAAGACTGTCTAGAGCTGCTTTTGTTACTGCTGGATATGCTTTTTTCCTTTCTTCATTAAATAATTATTTATGTTCAAGTAGGCTTTTGTTTTTCTTTTGATACAGTGTAATTTCCTCTTTCTGCATAGAGAGGCCATTAAAGAGGTAATTGAAATCAAATGATGGGTGGACATGCAGAATACAGTGAATTGACTGCAGGTGATAGTGAGCAGAAATGTACTATAAGATATTTGTGTGCTAAAGCAGGATCTGAAGTGCCACATTCTTGTGTAAGAAGGTGTTGAACCAGAGAAAAGGGGAAGAGATTCTGGGGTATAGCCTGTAATGAGCAGTTATTTGTAAGTTTAATCCGGTTGACTGGTGAACATTTTTCTTCTGTATGATTATTTACTACAGGATTGTCTTCTGTGCAGTATTTTCTCAAGTTAACTCTTGTTGAATCAGCCTTGCTTCATTGAAAACTGTCACATCTTATAAAATGACACCTGAGTAACAGGATGGCAAGTTATACAACACAAGATGTTTTGCTGGCAGCAGACATTAGAAGACAACTCTTCCTAATGTTACTTAGTCTGAACAGGACTTGATCCACCTTCCTGATGGGTCAGCTGACTGGTGTTTGAAGTACCACTTAAAGCAAGTTTTTGTGCACAAAAAAGTCAGAAAAGGAATAAGAGTAAGTAGGGCATAGTTTGGCACACCACGCTACAGGGCTTCGAATCCAGAAAGGAGACCAGAGCTCATCAGAATTATTTACTTTTGTTTCTGTAGTTCATTCTCCTTTCTCAAAAGCAATAGTCTGGAGCAAAAAAATTCTGGATGAGATTGATGAATATTTAACAAGCTATTCATGAGTGTGAGGGAAAGCTGCCTTTTTGCCGCTGCCTCACCATTTGCCAAGTGTCACTTTTGGAAGTGCTATAGGACTTTGCAGCTCTATTGCTCATATAGATTAAAGAGACGCACAACCTGGAGGAGTTCTTCCCATGTGTGGAGGTTTTATCTCATGCAAGTTTCAGTTTGCAGACTATCATAGCTGGGCTGCAGCCATCAAAACCAAGTCCTTCAGTAGGAAAGAAGAAATGGGCAGGTGGCAAGTGTGGTAGTGAAGGGACAAGCTGATGGCTCTGGCCAGTTATGCAAAATGAAGCCTCACCTTTAGCACTGTGCTTCCCCAGAGATCTCTACGTATCACAGAGACCAAGACAGTATGTGCATATATAGATAAGTTTCATGAAGCCATAATCCTGCTTTGTGAGGATGTTGACATCTCACCAAAAAAAGAATGTGTACTAATAGAAATAGCTTCCCATATAAACAGTCCAATGGAAAGGATTTTTCACCATTATTTTTTATTATGCTAGCCTTAGAGATAAGCAAACTGTCTTCACAGTATAGTTGTAAACAGGAAAACTAAATTAGGCTTTGAAATTGAGAGACATTTCTTCAGTATCTTAAGACTTAATCAATGGGAAAATTACACCTTAGTGTCTTCATTCATCAGGAGTATTCAGCCTGGACTTTGCCAACAGTGGTCCTCAGCTGCAGTGAGTAAAGTTTGATGAACTGTGCTTTGCCCTCACACACAGCTTACAGTGTTCATTATCAGCAAAGTAATGTAAGCAGAAAAGCTGTTAAGGTCTTGAGAGTGAGTTTCTGAAACGGGTAGCTAAGTAAATGCTAGTACTGTTGTAAAGTTGCTCAGTGCATATCCAAGAAGTGCTTCAGTTTCTCCTTAGAGCCCTTGATCCCAGTGATTTATCTGTATAACTACGTGTTTATCCATCTCTACCTCTCTTTAGGAGTAAGCTGGTTGTTCTTCCTCCTGAAGATAAGAAATGATATAATTGAAATGAAAGGCTTCACTGTCATAGGAAACAGAAAATCAAACTGAGATATTTACTGAGGTTTCAATGCAGAGAGAAGCTGCATCTCTTTGAGACACATAGATCACTTCACATACAATAAACTGTTGGATTATGTTTGCAGAAGTGTTTAATACCCTGTATATACTGATTGTCCATTAAGAAACAATAGCAAATCATTCAAACTTAGAGCCTAACAAACATTAATGTCTAAGAGTAAACAGAAACAAGGAGCTTTCATTAAATATCTGTGGAAACAAATATTAGTGTCATTCTGTAACTTGGACATGAAGCTATATGTGCTAAAAGCCTTTTAAATGAGAAAGTAACTTTGTTAGCTCAGTTCTGACACTTTCTAAGGTCCACAACCTCACCATTCTTTTGATTTGAGGTTTTTGCATAGAGTATTCAAAATAGAGGTAAACTTATAAGTGGAATAGCGAAGGAATGTTTATAATCACCAAAAAGAAGCTAACAAAATCAGTTATACAGACTCACCTCTTTGGTTACTGAAAACAGGAAGACTAGTACTTCATGTCCAAGCTTAGTAAATAAGAGGAAAGCAGGCCCATGTGTACACATTCGAAGCATATAAAGCGAAAGGTGCAATTCTTTGCTGGTTCTGTGCCTTGTAGTGTAGAAGAATAAAAAGGCATCAGTGTCATTGTTTTACTCTAAATAGTGCACAATAAACGGATGTAGAGAGTAAAGATTAAAACTTCCAGTACCACTTGATTTTTCTACACCCTGCAATATTTGCATTCTATAAAATAATGTATGAAGTGAGGTAACAAACCAACAAGGTGAAGGAATTATTAAAATTTACATAACATTAGAGTAGAAATCTGTGCAGTTTTTTTACAATAGTTTGCATGTTATAGGTTAATTATTTAGCAGAGTGAATTCCCTGAAATGTGTCTAACAGAAATACTAGAATAAATCCAAAGATGAAAAAAGGAGGAACAAAGGCAAACATTTTCAAGAAAGAAAAAGTGTATTAAAATGTATATTAATGTATACCTTTTACATACAGGGAAGCAGTGATATAGCTGAATTAGCATTACATTTCAACTGATTTCAAATCTAGCAGTACACATTTTTTAAGAATACTTTAACTTTATAGGTTGTGCTTTTTAAATGTTATTCAGCAATTCCTTCAAAATATATTCTTGCAAAATGTGTTCTAAGCATATTTTTGATAGAAAAAACTAAAAGCAGGCTCTGTGTTTTTTCTCAAAGCATGTTTGAAAAAACCACATAACCCACATTTTTGCCTTTCTGTGGAGATCCGGGAGAGACAATTGCAAAATTGGTATAGACAATATCTTCTTTCATATACATAGTTGTTCACTACTACTGAACCAAGCACTTTGAAATACATCATTACACTGGTGCTTCTATTGTTTCTCAGTCTGGTATCTTTCTTGTTTTACACATGTTTTTTTGGTGTCATTCTGAATGACTTCTGACTCCCAAAAGCAGGATCTCTAATACCCCTTCTTCTAGCAAATGAATGCTCTAATTCCTCAGAGAGCAGTAACAAAAGACAATATATGCTTTCATCTGGATTTTTGATAACTCAATTCTGTAGTGCCTGGCTTCATTTTCTTTCATTATGGTATTCATCAGAGCTGTGTGAAACTGTTCAAAATGTTTCTTTGAAGTTTTTCATCACAAAACTGTTTGCTATTTTATGCAATTTTGCCTCATCTCAGGTCTACTTTTCCATAAGATTTGACAAAATTGCCTTCTTATTTTTTACATCAAAAATACAGGAATGACAAAATCCAATTCTTTATCTTGGTTTGGAATGACCAGGTGGTGGTTTAATTCTACTGGAAAGGGGACCATTCTACTCGTACCAATTTAAATATAAAACCCCATAACATTTCTTAATAACATGGAGTTTCTTTGTCCTCCCACATATCCTTTAAAATAGTAATTTTTTTTTTTCTCTTTAGGGAAATATTGTGATATTTTAATATATGTGGAATCCCTACATGGTCACACTTTTTGCTCAGTTTCAGTATATCTAGTTCTACATGTTTTATACAGGATACTAAATTGTAATACAGTCTAGTCACAGTTCAAGTCCAAGAAGGCACATGGCTTATTTCCTACGTAAATGCCTTTCCAAGAAATCATGCTACTAAATAATGAACAAGCACACATCACACATTGCTGAGGAGCTCTGCAATATTTATTTTCTCTGACTCCTTTGCTCGGCTCTGAGATATTCTCTCTCTCTTTCCTGTTAACTAATTTATTTCTGTCCTGATAGTAAGGCACATCTTGTCAGTGCACCTGAAAAATTGTTTCTTTCCTGTTGGTTCTCACTATCTTAATGTGTCTTAATATTTTTCTTCTAAGATTAGATGTTTCCTCTCAGTGAGGTAAAATGTTAGCCAAATGTGCATGTAGGATGAATCCCAGGTCTACAGTGACCGCGTCAAGTATTTTATTTATCACATGCTAAAACCAATTTTGAACAGAAACAGATGGGAGATGGAATTAAGCCCAAGGGAATGGATCGATCAACTGAACTAATTTGATTATGAAGCTGAACAAACTCATAGTTCAAACATTAAACCTGAAGTTATGAATAAACTTTCATTGTGTAACAGGGACAGAGGAGTCTGGAAACCTGGGCCATCTTTAATCTGGCTCTCTAAATCAGAAATGTACATTATCAATAATTGTCACCAGGCACTTGTCCTGTGATAATAACTTTTAACATTACACTCTAGTGTTATCTTTTACATACTGGGTTTTAAGAATATCTTTGTCTGTCAACTGTTCAATTAACACACTGCCAGATACCAGGATGTACGTGTTTCCTTTCTAATTCAGTATATGAGCAATTGTAGTGTTAAATAACATCTGACATCAAAGATTTTAACTGAGATATTGTAAATTTGTGGAGTTTCAAAGTCTACCAGAGATGAATAGGATGTGTGTTTTGAATTTACTTAACAGGGCTTTACTATGGAAAAGGACAAGGAGGATATGAGATTTTTCAGCAATAAAAGCTTCTGAAGAGACATTTGCTGCAGATATTTAGTTAATTTACAAGTTACTTTGAGTCAAAACTCACACAAAAATAGATGGATACAGTTCTTTTGCATCAACAGATCCATCAGAAGCTGAAGGATCTGGTTTATGGCTCTTTTTGTATGTACAAGGTTTCTGAAAATATATGCTTTTTAAAGGGAGTGTTTTTTTAGGATTCACATGCATACCTATTCTGAAAACGTAAGAGGAGAAATACTTCAGGTAGAATAAGAACTAGATTTGACTTTTTCCCATCCACATCACCATATAGTTCTTGATTCCCTTCACTTCCAAGTTCTGCAGAGAGATCGTGAGCTGATGGTGAGTCACAAAAGCTGCTCTAACAGTCAGCCTGTTTGTTATAGATTAAGTTTTTCAAGGTGTTTATCCATCCCTACTGTATGTCAACGTAAGTTACCTTCTTTTAAAAAGAGGTTTTGATAGGGAGCAGAGAATAAGGCTGCTTATTTGCCATTTGTGTTTATTGTGCAGTAGGTCTAGTAGGTACCTGGAGGAGGTTTAGAGAGCAGGGTAGAGCATGCAGTAAGAATGGAGACTTTGAGATACTGCTTTGATAAGAGCAGGAATCAGACACACAAGTTAATGAGAATGAGAAAAGATGCTTTACTGAAGGGGCAGGGCAATTCTGTTTGCAATGCAGAAAGACAGTTAAAAGCTCCTAAATAAAACAAGACTGAAAGAAAATATCTACCACCTTGTGACACTGAAAGAAAGGAGAGTTTTGTGTACAAGTCCTTTTAACTTTCTTTTATTTTTAAAATGGAATTCAGAATAGAGCAGCCTGTTATGATTGAGACTGTAAAAGCCAACTCTTGCTTTATTCTTGCTATTCTTCTATTCTGACTGTTTCAAAGGTTTCATGGAATCACAGACTTGTTGAAGTTGGAAGGGACCCATGGAAGTCATCTAGTTCAAACCCTTGCTCAGAGCAGGGAGAGCTTGAGCAAGTTGCCAGGGCTGCATAAGTTTAGTTTTGAAATATCTGTAGGAATGGAGACTCCACAACCTTTCTGGGCAAGCTCTTCCAGGGTTCAACCGCTCCCACAATGAAAAAAAGGGGGTTTTGTGTGTTTACATGCAATTTCCTATATTTAAATTTGCACCTATTTTCTCTTGTCCTTCCACTGGATGCCTATAAGAGCCTGGCTCTGTCTTCTCACCTGAGCCTTCTCTTCTCCAGGCTGAAAAATCCCATTTCTCCTAACCTCTTCTTGTATGACAGTTGCTCAGGTGCCTTGGGTTATTCCTCCCCAAGGGGAAGACTTTGCTGAACTTCATGAGATTCTTGGTAGCCTGTTTCCCCAGTCTGTCAAGGTGCTTCTGAATGGCAGCACAACCTTCTGGTGTATCAGCCAATCCTTGCAGTTTTGTGTCATCACCAAACTTTCTGACAGCACACTCTGTCCTATCATCCATGTCATTCATGAGGTTGTTGAACATTATTTGACCCAGTATTGACCTCTTGGGTACTCTGCTAGTGACTGGCATCCAGGGGGACTTCATGCTGCTTATCACAAGCCTTTGAGCTCAACCATTTAGTCAGTTTTTAATACACCTCACTGTCTACTTATCTAGCCTGTACTTCATTAGTTTGTCAATGAGGATGTTATGGGAGACAGTGTTGAAAACCTTCCTGAAGTCAAGATGAAGTCTACTGCTCTCCCCTTGTCTTTCCTTAGGGAATAGGCTGTATGCTGAAGGTTGCATTGCAGAGAAATCTCAAGTGCCTTCTGTGACCTAGGAAATAACTATCCCAAATCTTGAGTATTAATTGGAATTATTCATCAGTCATTCCTTTCTCCCATGAATTAATTTCATCTGGCTTATGACTGGTGGTGTTCTGTTTGTTTATTGAAATTGGTTCATTTTTCGCATGCAATGTCAATATTTAAAACCAAGGACTGACACTTGAATGTCTAGCTTAAGTCAGTCTTAAAAGTTTTTATAGTGTAACTGCTGTGTGTTCAATCTATTTGCAAACTTGAGGTGTTTTTAAGAAAAATTAAAAAAAAGGGTGTTACAAGACCTTAATGCAGTTCACAGCAATTTAAGTAGAAATTCTATGTACTAAATAAAGATGAAAGGCCAGATGAAAGTCAAATGACTTTCTATACTGTAAAAGCAAACTTACCTACCATACTTGTGTCTGCACTTCTCTTAGCTTTTTCCTTTTTTCCATCTGTATTTTTTGTTCAGTTGCACACGAGTACAGTGCAATTGTAGTAGTATTTTTCTGTTCCATTTAACCCTGAACACTTGCATACCAAATGATCAGTACGAACAAGTTTTCTGCTGCGTAGTTACAATATATCCTAGCCTTACATCTTGTGTCTTGCTGGGGTTACCATTACTGTGTTTTCTGGTGTACAAACTGCACATTTGTCTCTTGCAAAAGAATGTCTAAAACTAGGGCTGTGTTTTAAATACTGAATCTACACAACATCAGCAGCTTTCCTGCTGAAACTGCTGTGCCACTGGCAGTGTCAGAAGCAGCAGTCAGGAAAGCAGCAGGAGCAGTGGCAGCAGCAAGTGTGTGATTAACACAGTGCTGCATCTGTACACAAGAGCAAGTGGTAAATTTATAGTCTTATGAAGTCTTCTCTGCATACAGGCTGGCTCCAAAGTAGGCTAAGAATTTAATTGTCTTGTTTTTCCCCCAAAAATGCTACTTAAATTTATAAGTGCAATGGTAACAACCAAAGGGGAAGAAACACTCTGTACAGGCATGAAGAATTTGCAGAAGGCACTGGAAGTCAGTTTGTGCCATTGTAGTGGTTTAACCTTGGCTAAATGCCAGGTGTCCACCAAGCCGCTCTATCCTCAGCAGGGCAGAGAGGGGAGAGAAAAAAAGTACGATGGAAAAGACAGCTCCAAAATCGTGGGTTTAGATAAAGGCAGTTTTAATATAGCAAAAGCAAGACCACGCACAGAAGCAAAGCAAAGAAAAACCAAAAGATTATTCTCTGCTTCCCATCAGCAGGCGATGTCCGGCCACTGCCTGGGAAGCAGGGCTTCAAAAAGTGTAGTGGTTGCCCCGGAAGACAAAACGTTAAAAAAAGCGAATGCCCCCCGTTCCTCCCCCTCTCTCTCAACTTCCCATTCCTGAGCACATGTCATATGGTATGGACTATCCGTTTGGCCAGTCTGGGTCAGCTGCCCTGGCTGTGTCCCCTCCTAGGATCTTGCCCACCCCCCGCCTACTGCTGAGGGGGTGAAAGGAGGGTTGGAGACACAGACTTGATGTGTGCCGGCACTGCTTGGCAGTAGCCAAAACACTGGCACAGCACTGTAAGGGCTGCTACGGGGAAATTAACTCCAGCTCAGCCAGACCCAGTACAGCCATGGAGCTGGAAGTCTGTCATTAACTGTGCAGTGTACATGACAAGCCCTTTTAATAAACAGCCACTTCAGTTTTATGACTATTGAGTCCCTTCATCATTTTCATGGTCCTTGCTACAGAAAAGTAGAATTTCATTTTCAACTGAACCAGAAAGGTTTTGCAGCCTTCAGACATGGCATAAAAATGAAAATAATGCCATGTACGTGCTTTTGCTTTAGGGAAAATAAGTTTCATAAGAAAGTAACCAAAACTGAAAAGAACTTTTATCAGGAATTTTGTAAATATTGTCTCTCTTAATTATACCCCAGGCCCTGCTGCACCAAACTGGACAGTCTCCTTCAGTTGAAAACTGGACTTCTGATGTTTTAGCCGTAGTCTCATAGAGCAAATCAGCATGGTCTTACAAAGTATATGCCTTAAACTGTGCTGATACCAAAAAACACATATTCAGTTTGTATTGAGCTTTTAGGTGTACAAATTCAAAATTAATGTGTTCAGTGCTCTTTGTGTAAAATATATTTGAGGTTATTGATGGCTATTTTACTGTTGCTTAATGCATTATTAAAAGTAAAATTTTAGATAATATTTTCCATAATATTTAGTATTGCTTAATGTAAAATCAGATACTTGTCTGAAGTTTACTTATAGTTTTAATTTGGATATGTGTGCTCAGAAGCCAAAATGTTGTACTATGTGTTTCTCAAAGGTATGCTTACATTTCAAAGTAAAATATACCAATCAGTTCTATCTGACTATTATTACATTTATGATTTATTATTTTAGTTAAACATACTTTTATTGATAAATATACTTTGACCTTGCATTTTGGCAGATGCCTGCAGCTATCTTTGGTGGTTGTTCCTGAGGATGAAAGCATTTTGTAATCATTCTATGTCTCTGTCTGTCAACCTAATAGTTGTTTTTTGACCAGTTGTAAACAGAATTAGTAGGGGAGCAATATCTCAAGGACAGGAAATCTCACAAGTTTATGAAACCTGAGTGTGGGTTGTAGCATAAATTCTGGGAGGTCCTTATTGTCATAAGCTTGAAGAATCTCACACATTCGTGGCACGAGGACTTTCAGGCCAAACCCTTACGCATTGTGAATGGACACTGATGCACTGTCTTTAGGAGATCTCAGAGAATGCTGGGAGTGGGTGGATGGGATCGAATTTTTAAAAGACTTTCAGCTTTAAGAAACAGTGCATTAAATTGTCAGGGCCACCAAGTGGCTAGGGAAAGGTATAGACAGGCAAGTGGTGGAAAGGCTGCAGATCATTTTTGTTTGGTTGGTTTTTGTGAGGCAAGGAAAAGTAATACACCCTTACACTGTAAGAGGAAAGATGGACGCTTAGGCTGGGCAAGAAATTTGCATCAAGGGATATAAGGGGATGTGTTACTGAGGCTGATAAAAGGAGTAGATAAGAGAAGCATGTCTCTGCTTTGTGATCTGTGATGACAGAGGACAAAGACAGAAGCATAACAGGGTAAAAAGCCTGTGAGATTCTCCTGATAATGTGTAAGATGGAAGGAAAAATGGTGTTAGGAACTGTGAGAGTGTCAAAAGTGATTAATAGAATTGGGGGCAGTTGGCACGGAATGAAACTGGTGTGAAGAATTGGAATGGCACAATACACTTTTTGAAATAGAGCAGTACATCCCCGTTTTGCTTGTTGAGAAGTTTTACAGTTGATTCTCTCTATCATATATTAGACAACAAATATGTTAATATTAGATTGTAAGAATTTAAGATTAGAAAGACAATACAAAACCCAAATAATTCTAATATGACTTTAATTAGGAAGGCACATTAGGAAAAAAAATATTATTATAATGTCTTTGCTTCAGAATACTTTTGATATTTTTTACTAATAAAATTATGGATGACTTAACATTTAAAATCAAAAATATGTTAAGCTTTTAGACCACACTTGCCTTTAGGGCATTTGTTACTTTTTTTTAATCCCAAAATTGCCCATGATTGACAAAAAATTGGCATCCTTTCATTCTGTAGTGCAAAATTACAGATGCTGGAAATAGAGCTATTTACACAGAGGAAGTGAATTGCCCATAATTTTGCAATTTCCTGCTTGGATATAACGAGTTTTATCACAGATTGTGTCCCATATCTGGGCCTTGGCAGGTAGGAGTGCAAGGCTGGAATAACTCTGGTTGCTAGGAGCTGCCATTATAAAAGTGGATGAAAGGACTTTTTATGCCATCATCATAACCCAATTAAGTTTTTTAATACTTCTAAGAAATCGTCCTTGGTTTCTTTGTAAATCAAACAAATCTTTGGCCTTTAGACAAGCCCTGCTTATGATTGCAGAATCACTATGATTAAATGTTGCTTTTACCTGTGACAGCCACACATGCACGTATATATATTTTTTGCATCTACTTGCCGTAGCTTTTCTGTGGAGGCCATTGCTCCCTTACTCTGTGTCTCTATGAACATGAGAAAAAAAAATAAAAAACGACTGAAAAGGAAAATGATGGAACCAGTTTTTTGGGTTTACTTGGAGTTTCTAGAGCAAGGGGGAAGCACTGAGCACTGCACAGCTGACACAGGTACCCAACACTAAATTACATAGAGACTTCCAAGCCACATAGCTGAGGATGAGCAAGCGCCTTATTGGACTTAATACTAGTCCTCTTTAGCAATGTACCCAAGTTCCCTTCAGCATTTTTCTCATCCTGTTTACCCATCCCCCATTGTCGTTGTGCCTGATGAAAGAGTTCTTGAATTAGAATTTGTGGATGCTTTAATTGTAAAGGCAGTTAGAAAACAGCAGCAAACTTAAAATGCTAAGGCTTTGTCTGGGCTGTTACTATTTCATCCTTTGTTTCATTTTTGCTGATTCTGTATTTCCTTGAATGTTTTTAATGTCCTGCATGTGAGCAACAGAACAAATTCTGGCCTAGCAGCACAACTTTTGTCATTTTAATAGAGGGTGCATTAATGAGGATCCATTCCTAACTGCTTTCTGAATTTTGTGATCATTTTAGGAACATTCCATTTTGCCCTTGAAAACAAAGACTCATACGACCTGTGACTACGTTAAGTGTTTGTATTCTTAGCATGCCTATGCTGCCGCGTTATGTACTTGCCCTCTTTTTGTGTAATTTGTGTAATACCAAATACCCAAGTCCCCTGAGTTTTTTTTGATTATTTGTAAAGCAACCCTGTTAAAAGCTTTTAGAAAGTTTAGCTGAGTGGATTTCTGTTTGTTTCTACAACTGTTATTTTACTCAGTGCCATTGGAATTAATTTATGGGGATTTTCCTTCATAGGTGGTGTTTTGTTACACCATGTCATGTTCAAAGCTTTCGGAGAAATTTCAACTTCTGTTTGTTAATTAAAAAAAAACCCCTGAGTTTTAAGAATAGCAATATTTTCTGAGTTATGTTTCATCTACCAATCTAATTTCACATAAATGTACCCAAGTCATCTTTAACTATACCAGCTACCTGCTGTAACTAGTACTTTTCCTTCTTTGTAGATTATATTTCAACATAGCTTTTCCCACTGTAATTGTCTGTGCAGCTTCTTGTTGCTCTTCTCACCTGACTCCATTCCCTAAAGAAGAAGGGCTGCACATCTGTATGATACTCTCCCTTTGCCTTTTGACCACAGTGTTAGAAAAAGGAGGGAAAAAATCTCATCAACCCTTCAACATGAGGGAGAAAGGCAGAAGTTAAATTTTCTGGCTCATAAAATGATGCGATCCTTCAGCTGAAGTAGACTATTTCTCTTATAGGAAATAGCATTTAGGCATGATTTCTTCTGAAAAATGAGTCATGTTCTATTGGAACCAACAGCAAACCTCCTCAATTCATACAAAAAAAATGAGCAAAATAGGCCTTCCAAATCAAAAACCATAAAAACAAACAAACAAAAAAACAAAACAAAAAACCCTTTTCCTTGTAAGCCTGGGAACTGAAAGTCAATCTAGGTTAGTTCCTGAGGCATTCCATTAATGATTTTCTGCCTTTAGTTATACTTAGATGTAATCTCAGAGTCTTCAGTGAGATTACAAACCCAAATTACAGTTCTTTGTGAAAATGAAGCATAGATGAACATAAGAATTAAGGGCAAAGTCCAACTACTATTTGCTTTTCAACGGATGAGTTCATTATGGATGTGAAAACAGCATTAAAAAAGGTTTTTCTAAGTCCCTGAGGCTTATGTCAAAATGTGAAGACTTGAGGTTGTGTTTTCAAAGAGTTATTTTTAACCTGGCTCAGTTCGCAATCTGTTCCACAACACATTCCCATGAGTATTTTTCTGTGAACAACTGAGGAAGAGGCATGTTGTAGCACAGGGTGAGAATGAGTGGTGAGAATAGGGGCCATGGCTGTGAGTTGGTGTCACTTGACAAGCTCAGGAAGTAAGTGTCATCTAAGAAGGGCCTTTCTACCTCACTAGGTCACTTGGGGCATAAATTCTGGGTCTTAAAAGTTTATTTGCGGTAAATAAGATGGTGAAATGAGAGGGTTGGCTTCACCAACTTCACTGTGCTATCAAATGTGGTCCCACATGCAGGAGCGACAAATACAATCTTGTTAATGAAATGCTAGCGTATTTCCATATTGATGTAAATGCAGGGGAAGGAAAGGAAATCTGTACAGGCAAAACCCAAATAATGGTAATTCAATCAGTAATCTTGTATACAGGGGACACATTTTATAGGTAAAAGAATAATTTTACTGATAATTTCACATTTATTTGTGGGTGTTTTTCACATAGTAAATTGCTGTTTTGTGAGATTATTTTACAGGTGTTTTATATAGGTTGAAAATATTTTTCTCCCCCTCTCTTCGATTAAGTAAAAGAAATCCTGTTTTGGTTCTCTGCTGTAATAAAATCATAGAAAACCTTTAGGGGAGCAAGGGAAGGTTGCTATGAATGCAGGTTTTTGCTTATATATCTAACTGATTCTGTATGATGAAAGAAGAGAATGCTAATTCCTTCTTGTGAACAAGGTGTTATCTCTCCCTTTTTGTCAATCAGAGAATACAAGCTAATATGAACTCCATCTCAGAATAATTTTTGTGATTATCTGGTACCTAAACAAAAGCATATTATTACTGTGCTAGTAATTTGCAACCTGTCTGTTTACTATATGTTTTTGAGTAGTAAACAAATAAATATTTCAGTAAACAGTAGTAAACAAATAAATAAATATTGTGATTTGTGCAATTCATAAATCACAAATGTCAAAGAATTATTTCCTTTTTTTTTTTTTTTAAAAAGGCTTTTGCAGGCAAGCACTGCTGGGCCAAAAATATCAGCTTACTGGCAGTAAGTAATATTTTCATTTACTTTTCATGTTCAATTTCAGCTAGCAACACAAAAGCCAATTAAAGTATTCACGGTTTATTTCTGCAGATTTTACTTTGGGTAACTGGAGAGTGATGTAAATTATTACACTAGTAGTGTGTGTCAGGAGCTAATGAGTTCCAGATGAAAAATATTTCCGCAGTATGTGGGATTGTGTCTTGACATTTCTTTTCCAACAATCATACACTTTTTATTTCTGGGCATTGGATACTTTTTATTGATTTTAAGAAATCCCAGCAGTATTAAAAGATCTTCATTTCCCCATTTCCCACACAACTTTATTTGGAACAAATGAGCTTTTAATGATATGTTTCAACACCGAAGGGAATAGATCAGATTTGTCATGTTTAAAAACAAATTACATTTCAATATGATTCATTTTGTAGACCAATTGGGGGAAAAAAAATGCCAGTTATTCCATTACATGCAGATAGAGTGATTTCTGTCATCCTGTAGAGACCTAGTTGTTCTCCCAAAAGGTTAACATGTGTATGTACTCTTTTTTTTTTCTTCTTTTCTTTCTTTTTAATTGGGTTAAAAATATTGGGCTGAATTCTAAGCTCATTGTTTTTAACAACAGTTGAAAAAACCCAGCAACTTGGGTCCTGTATATTTCCTTATCTGGGGAGTTTTGGTGACATGCTAGTGGGACATAACTGTGTCAAACAGTTGCTTATGATTTTGGCTTAGAATCACACTAGCGAACTAAAGAAGGCCAGTTGCACAGAATCTGGTTTGCATTTCCTTTCACCAAGAACAGAGAATAAACTCTCATCTGCAAGTCTTTTGCCCTTCTTCCAGGCTTGCTTTATTTCCAAAATCAGAACTCAAAGCCAGAATAATTTGGTTTAAACTCTTGACGGACAGCCTCTAGATGTCTTTCTCAATTTACACAGATAAGAGGAGAGAAAATGTGCCTCTCCAACCTTTAATATGTAGGAGTTGGCCATAGCAAAAAAGCTGGCACTTAAATATAGAAATTTGGTTTGAACTTGAGCTAAAGACTTACTGCAAGGTGAGAAAACGTTGTGAGGAATCCTTTTCAATTGAACACAATTGTGCTTTGAATACTGCGTGAACCTCTGAAAAGTCAGAGGTGCCAGATCATACTTTCCTTCTACCAATCCTCCCAGGATTGTGGAGCAAACCTTGTGAAAAGGACATTGCGTTCAGAGCCCTCTAATGGCTAAATGCAGGAAGGCAGTAAGTATTTAAAATGCTTATCTTTACACTGCCCACAGAGTGACAGTTCATTTTCAGTTCAGTGAGTTATTGGGAAGTATAAAGTCTTATATAGTATCTTATACAAAACATGTTTTGAAAAGATTTTGCATTATGTTAGTACAACAGAGGATGTGCAGAAAGCAATTTTTAACTATGATTCAACATCATTTAAGTATGATTTACCATCCATTCAGCTTCCACGTGAATATTCATTTTGTTATTCCTTTTAAAAATAGATTGAACTCCATGAATAAGGTTTTCAAAAAGAACAAGAAGATTCCATTCTGCCATCTGCAAAATGTAGTGGATTATTCCCAGGTGCAGCCCACCAAGATACAATTGTAGTGGAACTGTGGAACAGAGTCACTAACAAAGCCAGTAGCTGGCAAATATTGACTGACTTTATGCAATATAATTTGATTTTAAATACCCATATTCATCTGCTGCTTAACCTTTTCCTGTCTAATGGAAAACACATCTCAAAATCAGCCTCCATATACCAAAGAACAGACTGTCATGTAAATGAATAAATTAATGGCATCTAAAGCAGGACCTGTCAATTACTAGGAACATTAATTATTCCATTAATAATGACTTAGTTTAAATCTTGTTTCAAAGGCATATTGGACAATGCAATTCATTAATTTCATTTGAAGTTTCAGCCATGTGTGCTAATTGAATTATATATATTTGGGCATAGCAGAATTTTCATTATGTTTCCGTTCCATCTAGTTCTCATCTGTCTTTCCAAAAAACTGAAATCCTGCCATTAATGACACTCCTTTGAAGTTGAATCGTGAGGCATATTAAAATATGTATTACTGTGCAGCCTGAATTGTGTAGAGATGGAAAAAATCTAATTTTTCCATACTGTAATTTTGAAACTGTGGATAGTTTTCCCCTAGTGCACTGCATATTTAATCTCTTTTTTTTGTTTTTCATTGTGGCGGAGCTAATTAAATGATAAATTAAAATCCATTGTAATTTTAAAATATATTTAATTTCTTACTTTCTCTCTTCCCTTTTTCTCTTTATACTTTAAATTTTCATAACTTCCTCTTTGGAAATTTTGCTTCCTTTATTAAGTCTTTTCTTTTAAACAGAACCCTTAAGTGTGTAATATATAGTCCATATATATAAAAAGGTGCCACTAACCTATTACAGAAATTTTGCTCTACTTCTTAATCCTGTAAAATACCTTTTTTCCCCAAGACAATAAACTGGACAATTAAGAAATATGTACATTTTATGTACATATATTTTAAACACCTAGAAATGTTTAAAAGTTAAACCACTATGCAATTCTATGTTCAGGGAAATACAGCTATCACTGGGAGAACAACAGAAGTGCTCAGTTCAACTGAATATATTTACTAGCATGTGTTCAAGTATGTCCTTAGATTGAACAAATTGCAATCAAGACCACTTGATCAAATCAAGGAAATGTCATACTCTCAAGTGCAAACTGGTCAGTGAGGCAGGATCCTGTTCCAGTTTAAGCTTTGTTTTCGTCTGAGTGTGCAAAAAGTCACGTTGCCTCAAGTTCGACACTGAAGACTGGGCCAAATCTTCGTGCTGTGTGTTAGTTTTAGGAATTGAAGATGCAGTCCAGGACCTCATCCTTCTGTAAATGCTGAGATTTCCATAGCATGGCAGGTGAGACCAAAATAATTAAATATCCCCACATCTGTTCTGAAATAACAAATAACCAACAGTTTTAAAATGCAGTTGTGATTCCAGTGCTTCAGGTAAATTCACTGTTTCACTAGTGACTTCATTTATTTTGTCATTGATGCCTTATTTTACTTCCTATTCTGCAAAATATTGCTTAGTCTTTTATGGGGAATTGATATGGATAAATGGATTCAAAACTGGAAACTGTTCACCAGAAAAGCTTATAGAGAAGCAGAAAATAAATACTACTATAAGCAGAAATCTATTCTAAAAATGAATCCAGAGTAGCTGGACTGATAAGATATATTTACACTGGTTTAACTATATTTAGAGCAAAGTGTTGAATCATTCTTTCTGGATGATGATTCTGTTTTACCTGAAGAAACACTATCAACATATTTCATTCTTGGATAATATTGAAGGGGACATTAAATCCACACTAGTTGGAAGCTGAAAGTCAGTTAAAAAGAAATCTGAAGAGGGATGTTCTTTCCTAGGGATGGGTGGATTATTTTGTTTGTTTGTGGGTTTTGTTTTTTTTTTCTTGGAAGATCTGCGCCTACATATAGTCAAGACTTAGCTGTGTATGTATATTACACAGAAAACTAGCTTTCTAATTATGTTCCTACTTTAGGACCTATTTGGTGGCTTTTTTTTTTTCTTTGAGATAGAAAGCCAGGCTGACAGAGATTCCTATGAAGCAATTTTTGGGAGTTATTAAAATGCATCCTAGGACAATCATTTGAAAATCTAAGCAGAAACATTTCTCTGGTCTACAGATCTATAGTGCCCAGAGACTGGAAACCAGGTCGAAGCTGATATATTTATCTCCACCCATCCTGTGAATCCAGTAAAGGCATGTTGGACATGAACAGTTTTCCTTCTTTTTATAGCAAATTTGTAGCAAGTATTAAAAAAAAAAAAGGATGGAGGTGGGTGGAAGAGCAGCAAAAATACTCTCTAAAATAAAGTGTCATATCATTTATGATGACTGGCAACTTCCTATCTCCATAGTACATCTTGACTATGTATGTGATGCATGCTTTAATTTTTTTTTTTTCCATCTATATTCGCATGTCCTTTCCTCGGTTTTGGGAGATAAAAGCCACCTATCTTTTTCATTTTCAGAGCCATAATGTGCTTGAGTTCTTATTCTGAACAGGATAGACTTGTTGAAGGAGAAAATGAGTAATCCGAGACTTTCAGCTCTGACTGCTGTATATCCCATGTGTTTTTTCAACCACTTTTGCTTCTTTATTAGCACCTTTCACTTTTGTCAGGTAGAGCAGATTGAAAACTAATGGTGAGGTCCAACTGCTAAGTTAATGCTGGCAGAGAACAAAATAATTTTGAAGTAGGCAAGTAAATTGCTCTGTAATCTGATTCAGTACTTTTGGTATGAGAGACACTTTTTCTATTCTATTCAATTCAGGCAGAATTCTGTGGTTTGAATATGAAGTACTGTAAGAAGTCACACTCTTTGAAGAGTCAACTAAATCCTTAATTAAACTACATCGCCCCATTATTGCTATTTACTGCTTTTAAATCAGCCACCACAAAAACTTGTGGAAAGAAAGCCACTCCACGTTCTAAACAACAGAAGAGGGACTTGAATAATTTAAGCAAGCTGCATGAAGTAATTGGATGCCAAGCACTGCATGTGATCAGCCACTCCAGTTCTTTTCCTTGGTGTCAGTCTTTTGATCCTTTGCCTGATATTAGACAAAGGAGTGGCAGATATAGGAAACTAGGTAGCTGGAGCAGGGAGGAATGAGCTGACAAATCAAACACCGTATCAAAAGAACTACCAAAAAACAATAAAATCAACGTGTGACTGTTTAATCTGTCATTCAAAGAATCTGAGACAGAATAGGTCTGGAAGGAATAGTTAGTTTTCCCCTCTCCCTGTATTTTTAAACTATTCTGATCCTTTTTCTCATTTTAAGAGCTTTTGTTTGGCTGGTTTTGTTTTGTTTTTAAGAAAGGAAGGAAGGTCCTTACTGAAACCTCACTTGCTAACAGGGAGTGCGGTTGCCAGGTCACTGTGATTGTCCTCTCACCCAGAGGAGAGAATAATATGTCTGTATGATTAGCATATTTCGTATCCATGGCAAGACTGTAAGAAAGAGTGATCTTCTTTGTGCTCCCACACTTCCCATATGACAACATATCCTTTTATGAGAGCCCTAAAAAAGGTAGCACTGTGTAAAGACTTGGGGATTAGTTCTGGCTTCTTACTTTTAGATCTTAGCGAATGCTCTGACTGCAGCCACTGCACAAAAAAATGACATGAAGTATTGTGCTCTGCAACAAACATGAGAGTGAATACATCCAGCAGAAGGCATTAGCTTGTCTATTTTCACAATGCTCTCCTTTATGGAATGTTATTAGAAGAATTTTAAACATGTCACAATTAGAAAATGTCATGCAGGGAAGAGAACCTGTATTCCAGTTCTCAGGTCTAGTATAACCCTAAAGAAATTTCAGATTAAGAAATTTCATAGAAAGTCCTGCTCAGTCAATACATGTTCACTGCTCCTGGGGCTGAGTGTATCTGCCAAGTTTGTTGAACATGTCCAAATACTGATTTCCTCAGAAGATGAAAACTTGGTCAAATTTCGATAGCATAGTCCACCATCCTGTTTTAAAACCTCTATTGAAAGTAAACGGAACACTGAAAAGGGGACTGGGGGCACAGAACTGCTAACAGAGCTAGTGTGTCTCTAGTTGTGGAGAAATTTCTTCTCTGAAAGGGGGGTTGGGCATTGGAACGAGTTGCCCAGGGAGGTGGTGGAGTCACCATCCCTGCGGGTGTTTAAGGAAAGGTTGGATGTGGTACTTAGGGACGTGGTTTAGTGGTTAATAGGTGGTGAGGGGACAGCTGGACTAGATGATCCTTGAGGTCTCTTCCAACCTTAATGATTGCATGATTCTGTGATTCTATGATGACATTTTTAAAGAAGAGAGCACATTAGCAGTCATGACAGAAAAACTGAGATCAAATGATAAAGTTATGAACAAAACAGAAGTGTCTAGGAAACCTCTTTAGAAATAGGAACTTTAAATAATAGGAACTTTTGTCTGACTTAAGTCATGAACAACATAATCCATTTCGCTTTTAATCATCCTGTTGTCACTACAAGTTTAAACATTAAACAAAATTACTGTTTAAGAAATACAAAGGCTATAATATATAGATTTTTATGATCAACCCAGGGACTTCTTTAAATGTGTTTTAAAGGAAAGTCATTGCATGACTAACGACATTGTAAAACCAGAGATGTAGCTCCAGTGTTTATTATGCCTCAGCCATTCCATTTTAAATAAGTTTAAGTTAGCATGTAAAATAAAAAGTTTCTTTTTCTGAAATAAAATATTTAAAATTTGACTCTTTAATCTGTGGACAGAGTTGCTGTCCTTAAAGATTTTGCAGATAAGATGCTGATGTCTGTAATACTTGCATAATACTTTTGCCTTTAATAATTTTGCAGTGTTCTGAGCATCTCATGGCAAGAGGTTCTTGGTGATACCCAAGAAGGAAGGGAGTTTGAATTCATAGAGCTTTAGACAGTATGGATTCCTTAGCCTGAATAGGCCGTACAGCATCTGTACTTCAGGCAATCCCTTAGTGGGGGTGGTCACAAATGACTGAATTGTGTTCCAGATGAATGAGATCTTTAGATATTCCCCATATACCCTGGGGGTTGATAAAGTTTGTGATTTTTATATATATATATGAACATTTAGTTCCAAAACATGTTTCTGAATTCAGGAAATCATGACATGCATAGAATAAATTGTACAGTTACTGCCTTGGTGTATTCCTGATAGACTGGTAAAACCAGTTTGCTGGCTCTGACTCTTGAAAATCTAACTGCTTCTGTTTTTCTTTAAAATGGTATGATGGCTCAGTGCATATGTGTCGTGTTCCCCAGCTGCTCTACCTTTCCAAGAGATAGATGTCTCTAACAGCATTAAATTCTGGTATTTACCCTACATGAGGTCAGACTGGGACCATAAATTACAGGTTTCTTTATTTTCATGAGGGTTTGACAAATCTGGACTAGTCACTGCTCTCTCTTCACTATCAAACCTTTACAGTCTGACTGTGCCTGGCTGTATTTAATCTGTCTTGGGGTGGAATTCTACAGATTAATTATTCTTAGGGTAGAAGAATAATTTTAGATTAGAATAATAATCTTTCTGATCACTGGTCATACTAAGCCTGTCTGTAATCTATAGCAGGAAGACACCATGCTGCATTCTCTGATACTTCCTGCCCTTTTCTCCATCAACCACCTGCTGACAACGGACTTCTCTGTTCTTAGAGCAGGGATTTTCAACAATTCACTGTCATCTTGGTTTTAGATCTCAGCCTGGGAGTTACAGTTTCACTAACCCTGACTGGAAGCAGGAATCTCATTGATAACCTATTCATTGTTCGTTCAGAGACCCCTCAGGTATTTCTTTGGAGGGCTTGCTTTCATTGTTATTTTGTTTCTTGCTTTGCCTCATGCAGCACTACTCTTTCTGATGCAATTCCATCTAGATAGAAAGCTTTTAAAAGACATAGAGTGATGATCTCACATAATTCATTTAAAACAAGTCTTTGTTCTCCTATGCTTGCAGCATTTTTAGTATAGACTCCAGAAAACCACTCTGAATTGTTGAATATATATATATTTTTTTAAAGCCATTGTAAAAACAGAGTTGAAAATACATGGAGTGTCTCAGATTAGTTGTTGCCAGCACTAACGTGTCTACCACAAGCCTTGTTTGTCATCCTACCAACAATGCCACTCAGGAGCAGAAACTAAATGTGTGAGGATGATTGTGACCAGACGTTTTCAATACTGTAATAAAGCATAGGCTGCCTGGCTGCCACTGACTTCATGGACCTCCCTCTCTAGACAACAAAGAATTGATGAATATTGGTTTTCCTCACTTCACTTGTGCACTATGTATTCTGTCATTAGTTTTGTAAGAAGCTGAACTTTGCTTTTGTGATTTTGAATAATTGTTTTCACTGTTTTAGATTACGTAAATAATTTCTACTTCTTTTTTATTGTTGGTTTTGGATCATGAACCAAAACAAAGTGATCTCTCATTCCTTGATTGCAGTCTGTCAAAGATCTTTCCAAAGCTCCTGTCAAAACAGTGCTATAGTTGTATTTTAATATAATCTTTTTCATGACCATATTTTCAGGTTAAGAGAATAAAATTCAGGGGGACACACTGTGGACACATCGTGAAAATACCTGTATGTTCGTGTGTCATGGCCAACAGGGTCACTTTTTGGGTGTGATTGTATTCATATATCTCTGATTTACAGGTAAAAGCACTAGAGACTGATTAGTGGTAAAAATAACTCTCAAATTATTCTTTTGAAGTGTTGAGTGAATTTACACAGTAGGACACTTGCACAGTTTTTTACACTTGCAATATATATGCACTATTAAAGCAATAAATGTCGGTTTATTACTCATGTTAAGAAAAGGCATTAATGCTCTGCAATTTCAACTCAAAATTCCTCATTTGCAGATGTTACTGGGGATTGTTGTGCTTATTTCATTCCCTTACAGCTGTAAAAATAGAAAACAGTTTTCTGAGGTCAATGGAGCAAGGCTATGAATAAAGTGATGGCAGTGAAAGATCTATCATCATTAAAAGTAACAAATGTCATTATCAGTTCTGTTACCAGATTGGCCTGTACCTGGAATGTAAAGCTGAAGATCAGAAATAACAGTATATTATGGTTTTGATGGAATATTTGATTCTTCTTGCCTCCTCATCTTCTGCACACATACACGCACAACACCCACACCCACCACCCCCTCCCCCCCCAAAAAAAAAAAGGGGGGTGAAGGGAATCTCTGAAATCATGGACTAGAGCAGAGGGGAATGATGTAAGCAGCTTGTATGTAAATGCCTGCATGTTTATACATTTGTTTCACTGTGGAACGTAAACCATAGGAAATAATTTCAAAAGACCTTCTAACCTTGGCACATATTTCATCAAAGTTTTAGTTACTCCTCAGTGTCACTGACTTACCTGATGTTGATGAGCGAGAGTTCATCTGCTTTTGAGCTAGGATTTTTTTTGTATGTTTGGTTTTTAATTGCTGGTATTTTTTTCCTCCTGCTCTCTGCAGTACATGTGTGCAGACACATACTTTTCTCAGAATTCCCAAATTCTGATGAAGAGGAGAGGGAGATGCTACATCACCTAAAATGTGTCAGACTGATTGCTTTCAGATATCATCACACAAACTTGTACCAGTGCCACAGCTGGGAGGCTTTTTTACCCCGTTTACAGAACATGGTTTGCAGATGTAAAAGTAGACATACTTGATAATTCGAAAATCACAACTTGTCAAAAATTCTAAGTGCTTTAATAACTTCCCTTTCATTATCATCTCATTTATCAGACCTATAATATACAAAACTCTTCAAGGGTTACTTTGCTCCCTATCTCTGTACAATTATGGATGTTTAAGTAGTTATGATCTGCTAAGTGAGCTGTCACAGTATTTGGATAAGTAAATTTGACAGTCATAATGTACTAATTATGTAACAACACTGGGAGGATGATGGGGGTTGTTGCTGGTTTTTTTGCCAGTTGAGGTTGCCTGTTTTTCATTAACTGCAAAACTGATGTTAATGCATTTTGAACGATTTGAGGAACTTCACTCAGGTGAGATCTACCTGCTCAAGAGCGCCACTTTTCTCTGGGTTCCATCTGGTCCACAGCACAGCACTATGCCCAGAGCCCCATGAAGCAGCCAGGAAAATAAGTGGGTATGCAAGTGGACAATTTTCGATCCTGAATCCAAGTTGTTCCCAGGTGTTTGCTAGGCATTATGCAGGTGGCCCCCATCATCTGAATGTGTGCAAAGAGAAAAGCCTTGGCACAAGCATGGCTGCATCCCTGTATTATTTCTAGATGTTGTCTTCCTTTGCTGTGGGGTGTCAGATGCTGTTGTAACAGGTTTTTTACCCTGATCTCCCTGCCTGTTCATGGCGGTAGAAGGACCTTGGAAAGGTCACTGTATGAGTGACATCAGGGAAGGATTTCCCACAGGAAGAGCAGTGTAAACTGTGAGAAACTGCTTAAAGTGCATATTTTGCAAAAACTGTCTAAATTGCAAACAGAGCTATGTACTAAGGAAAGAGTAGCTGAGTTCTTAAAGTGCATTGTTTGTCTCTCTGTATTTCATCATTTTCCTATGTATTCAGTTTGCAAACAAATCGCAAGCTTTTTCTGTTACATCTATAAACTCAGCCCAGTCTTACAAAGTTTTTTATCTAAAGATTAGCTGAGAATAAAGATTCCTGGAGCTCTCACTGACAACTGTTCAATCCCTCTATCTTCAAACTGCCCTTAAAAATATTTGTACAATCATGTTATTTTGCTCAAATACTATTATGACAGATGGCCTGATCTTTAGGCTTTGTGACCACTTGCAGTTTCTAGTGAAGTCCAGAGGATCACCACATACTCAATATATCTGGAAATAAGGCTTTTAGTAAACAAATCTGTTAATTATGTGCTAGAAGAAGCACAATCCAGTTCACTCAATTTTAGTTATGTACTGGCAGGCTAGTAGGAGAAGAACCTGTAAACAGTTGTTTGTATCATGAGAGCAAGCAGGTGTAACTTCTGAGTAAACAAAACAAACCAGTACAGATAACACTGGCATTATTGATCATGGCTAGAGGACAACTTTGCACTATATTCATGGAGAGAAAAATACCAGTTTTTAAATGAAATCAGAATGTTCCAAAATACACAGGCATTTTCATGGCAAAGCTAAAAGATAAGCTGTATCCAGCAAATGCCCTGACAAGCAGTTAGTCAGTTCCTCCTTTCAGAAAACCATTTGTCACCCAAAAATTCAAGTCTGTAAAAGTCTGTTCTAAAAACTGTGCCGACACAGCATTTGCTTCCCAGGGCTAGAGCCAAACATTCACAGACTAGTACTGCCACAGCCAGTCAAATTCTGTTTGTCCAGGCATGATGCTGTAAATGACACCACTAAATAGTGTCTAGTGTTAACACAAAAATGGCTTTGAATTAACTTTACACCTTGATAAAATACTTTGTATTTCCTACAAGATATATTCAAATTAAGATTATAATTTACTTCTGAAACCGCAAATATAATTTGTTTCTTTACATTGTTGAGGAGTAGTTAAATAGAAACTATATAGATATTTATTTGCACTTTCTAAATTGCTGAAATGATTTATTATTGTGTAATTTTCATGGTGTTACATTTTTATTGCTTTATATTGCACATGTTGGATTTTAATAGTTGCATCCCTCATTCCATTAATTTCAAATTAAACATTAAATTGCAATGAAAGCTCAGTCATAGCTCCTAAAGCATAAAAAATAAGCTTTGGTCTTCGATTTCTAAAATGAAAGTGGGGATGGAATAGAGACTAAGTAGAAAAATAATCTGTTCTCTCAGCAAGATCTGCAATATTATACATAACAGCATCTGGCAACTGTGGGATCTCTGTTCATTTCTGTACTACAAGGTTTAGTTTTCATAGAATCATAGAATGGTTTGGCTTGGAAGGGATTTGAAAACCATCTTGTTCCAACCCCCCTGCCATCAGCAGGGACACCCTCCACTAGACCCGGTTGCTCAATTATTGTGAGCAACACAGTGTTACTGTTAAGTTATTGTGCTTCAGTTAACCAAGGATAATTTAGCCTTTAGCAATTATGGATTTTACCAGTACTCAGCAAGAGATTTCCTTTTGCCTTTGAAATCAATGTAAATTTTGTACCTAATCATTAAGAGTCAGGTTGTATTTTTTCACTTCAACTCTATTTTCAGGTAGTCTTTGTTGTTTATTTTTTTTAAATGGGGTATCTCGTTTGCTCAAAAACCAGATACAGCAACTTCCCTCGAGAGTTCACATTATAAAACATTTAAAGGCTCGGCTTTGCAAAGACTTATGTCTATAATTAAATTTGTAACTCTCAAAACTCCCATAGAAGTCTTACCTCTTATACATGCAAAATATGCCAAAAGAAACAAAGATTTCAAGTAATTTAGAAGAACAGATAATAAGGAATAGATAATAAATTCAGGACTATTTTGATGCAGAGATGAAACTGAAATATGTGTCTATAGCATGGTTAGTCCCATGTGAAAATCAATTAGAAACTTTCCATTGAATTCAGTCAGTTTTAGTCATTGCCATATGCCTGGGCCTCAGGACTTCATTTTTCCATGAACAGCAAGTGACTTATTCAGATGCTGATTTGAGACAGAAGGTGAGGGAATGACCCCCGTTAAATCCTCAGATAATGAAATATTTACAAGATCACGTGTGTTTTGAGGACAAGAAATCCAGTGATTAGAAATTCTTACAAAGTCCAAATTTCTAGAAAGTAGGAATTAAATCCAAGGATGAAACTCCAGACCCGTTCTAATCCATGACAACTGCTACATGTTTGCAGAAGGGTTATCATTCCCAGTTTCTTACATGTATAAAGAGGTAAGCAAGTGACATTTTTCAAAAGGGTTTTTTTAAAAAAAAGGCACATGGTGTCATGAACAGACTAACATAGCCAGAAACTGGCAACAGAGAGGGAGCAGAAATCAAAGAGAAAGAGAAAAATCATTAAATATTTGTAAAGGAGCTGGTAAAAATATGATTTATCAAAAATACAATTTTACTGAAGTAGTATTTTGTGGATGTTTTTATAGTTCTGCCATTTCTGAAGTGCTGATGGGGTTTTTGAAAGGACTAAATTGAAAATCTGACCTTTCTCTGAAAACAGCTATTTTGATGCAGCTCAGTTTCATGAAAAGTTTCAAATTGGTTTTAATTTCACATTGGGAAAAAAGCTAACATCATCTTTACAGCTGCTGAACAATATGATTTTTGCCCTCTGTATAACTCCTGCTCGACAGAAAAGATGAGGGTAACAAATAGGATAAGATCTAAGAGTATAGCAGACAAGTAGGGATTTCCAGTGTGTTATATGATAAAGCAGCATAAAACCCAGGATGTGAAGCTCATTGTGGCTTTGAATTTACTGTTTAAAAAACAAACCTCTTTGCTTTGCTGAATAATTAATATGCGTAAGATATCCCATTGTAAAATCTTAGAAGGGCCAGAGCCCCTATTTTTACTATGGAGTTCTTAATGGTTCTGTGCCTTTAGGTTCAGTGCAGATGCAGTTTGTCTATCCAGTATAGTTATTTTCATATCAGTGAGGGTATAAAAACTTAATCTAAATTTCTATACAGGAAAAGTTACTTTATACTACTACTAATCATGCCATCATATGAATGAGTAATGTTTGCAATAAGCCTGAGATTTACTGCTGCACGATACCCCCTACCATTATAAATACTATGCTAAGGGTCTGTGCTTCTGGAATTGTTTTGGTGGCTGGAGGCCTATCTGACTTGCTGAACATCTCAGGACTTGTTATGGCTGACACTCTGGCATTAAAAAGCAAGAATCTTACTAAATTTGAGTAGATGTAAGTTATTGTCTCAGAAAATCTGAGATTTTGTACTGCTTAAGTATTTCTGCTGTTATTAGCAGAATCAAAAGCTGGAAATAGGGGAGAAAATATCACGTAGCAGTTGCTCAAGGGCAACTCTGGAAATATTGAGGTAGCTCACACAGCTGAGATTCTCACACCTGTACCGTGTAAAATATTAAGCATGAGCAGGCTAAAGCAGTCCTACACAAAGCTGTGGTGGGGCGTCCTGTGCCTAAAAAACAGGCTTTCTCATGAGCTGCCTGTGAATGACAGCTCACTACAAATCTTTTCTGCATAAAAATGCAGCCATTTACTGACTGAACTATGGTCAGTGGCTGGAGCCATTTCATGACTTATTGGTGATGGTGGTGGCAGCAACCGTATGCTTAAAAATGACACAATATAAAATAGCACCAATACTTATCTTTATGAAGGCACAGTAGGAAATATACTATACAGAAAAAAAAGAGGAGAAGATTGTAAGGCTCAGAGGAGTAAAATCAACTGAATATATTTCTTTAGAAATAATGATAGCAATTCTAAGTGTCCACACAAATTAGAGTGCAAATGATCTTCTAGTGAGAGATCTACATTTACCTTTTCTTTTGATGAATTTTTTTTCTTCACTATGTGATTTCCATTCTGATAAAAGGCCAGATGCTATCATTTTGGCTATGTTATTTTTCATTTGTGATGATGCTCTGCAGTAGATGCATTTGTGTCCAAAGTAACTCATCATGTCTAGAGATCCAGTCCAAATTATGACTTTATACTTGGAGCTGAATATTTCAAATTATTTAAAGACAGACAAGTGGAAGTAAAACAAATGAAAAAAAGCCATGATCAGAAAGAACCATATGGTACTCTTGTAACAATTAAACTCAATGCTCTACTTTACTGCGTCTGCTGGATGCACAGATTAAACCCTTGTGCCCAGGCTCCATGCCAAGATTGAATTAATGTTCCTAAGCTTTTTATTTAATCTTCTTCTGTAAGAAGAGGCCATAGCAGGGTAGATAGATGAGTGAAAACCTGAGGACGTGTAAGCACTTTACCCCTTTCCTAGCCTCTTGCTCACTGTGTTCTCTCTTACGTGTGTTTTTATGGGCATAAGGTGAAACAGTCCTGAGACACCTAACGTGCCTCTGACATATTTTACTGTGCACGTTAACAAGAGTTTAGGAGCCAGCGAAAAGATCCAAACTGCATAAATTCAATTTTATCTCACTTCATAGGCTGCCAATGCCATGAAAATTCCACAATTATCCAAAGGTATTTTGCATTGCACTCCTCTAACGCTTATTTTTGCAAACCTGACGTATATTCATACATGCTTTGGCGAAAACTCTCATAAAAATTCACTTTCTTGGTCCTCACTTCATTTTAAAAAAGAAAGAGTAAAAATCACAGGAGGATCTTGCAGTTCTTTCTTATGTCTTATGTGCACATCCAGAGTGCTCTCGCCCTAGGCTTCCTAGCCATGAGACAGCCAAGAGTCGGCACCTGTTCATTCAAGCACAGCACTTGGTTTCTAGTTTAGAGCTGCTGGCATCCAACTGTCTGCAGACTCCCATTTGCACATAGCCTCAAATGACTACCTATTGCTTTCAAGTGATTCTGTAATAGTTTTTAATGGCATTCTCTTATCATCAACCTGATCTTTCAAATTCAAAATCTGAGAAAAAAAGAGGGTGAATGGCAATCTCAAAATGTTGGCATGATGGAAGAAGGACCTAGGTCTATTGATAAAACAACCAGTAGGCAATCCTTTATTTCTGCCCCGTTTTTCTATAGACCCCAATAGTAATTTCTGGTTTGGTCTACATGTTTGGAATTATTTTATGATTATTATTTTTGCAAGGCAGTCCTAGCTCCTAGCACTTATCTCTCCATTGATTTGTGTGGTCAAGTCCACTGCTTATATTATGTCCTAGCCAGTCCAAAGTTCCTAGTATAACTCTCAAGTTAAAGCTGACTGATGTCTTTTAGTTAAAAAGAAGCAGAAAAAAATCATTCGCTGTGTGCTTGGAATTAGCCAACTGTACCCCAAAACAATATATTTTAAATTATTCAGGGGAATATTTTTAATAAATGCAACATTTTCCAAGCTTTTTTATCTCTGAAATTGTCTGCCTTGATAGAGGGCCTCAGGGAAAATGGTTTAATTAAAAAGTAAGTTTTTCTGTCAGTCTGCTGAGTCCTCAATAGACTAAACAGCTGCTGATTTTCTAATCTGAGTGTGACATGGTGCTGTTCATTTTCTTATTTATCTCTGTATATCTCACAAGGGAGCCAAATCTAACAGGTCATGTTGGTGCACCTATCCTGCTGCAGAAAGTATTTGTGCTAGGTTTGCCTGCTAGACTGTAGGAATTCTGTAAGTAGTACATATTTGCTAGCCAACATTCCTAATCCTAGGTCTTTATTTAATTTTAAATTCTGGTCACATTATACATCATTAGCTACTTTTATGTATTTTATTAGCATTTGTCCTTTAACAGCTCTTCAATACTTAGCTGCTAGAAATTATTGCAGGCATTGTAATAACCTTTTTAATCTTGCATGGAGAGTATTCTAGGTCTCATATAAAAATAGGTTCACATTTTTCAAAGGATAAAACCAGTAAACTGGGTCAGTGCCTCTCTAGGCAAGTTATCTCCTATTTTTCTGAGTGTAGACCTCACTAATCTAAAGGTGAAATATCATCGTGATCCATCTTTCAGACAGAGATGTGGAATTAGGGCAGTGGTAGCATCTGGGCTTCTGTGTTTACTGAAAGATGACTGAAGCAAAGTGATGTTTCATCTGCTGCGGCAGCAGGAAATCTGCAAGCACTGATTGCAAACGTTGCAGCCTCAAGTGAACACTAATCAAATAATGCAGGTAGTGTGTGTGAAGACAACGACCTGTACATGTGTTTATGATTGTTATGGACACATGTGAAAAAGTACATCAGAAAATGACCCAACTGGGATCTGAGTAATTATACTCCACTTAGCTCCTGGAGGGTAAAGTTTCCGTTATTAATGTGCTTTTTTGCAGGTTTAACTGCACAGTGGCAGGATTATTTTTCAAATAGTTCATTATAATGTGGTACTCCCAAAAATGGCAAGGCAAATATTTCTCAGTAATGATCATGTAACTGTTAAAGAGACTGTGCTATGCCTTACAGCATTCTTAGACAGCCGTTTCTATGTGTTGAATGTGTGTGTTGTGATACTCAGATGCACTGCTGACTCCACAAGATACTTACAAACATGAAACATGAGGTTAACAAAAGCCTTCCATTATGGCAGGTGGGCATGGAGCTCTGTATATTGATTGCAGTAGTATACTTTTTGGTAGTGTTCTGAAAATCATACCTTCTTGCTTTCTCTCTTGAGTTGCAGATTTCAAAAAGAAGAAAAGAATAAGAAATATTAGAGGTTATTTGCAATAGAATGATAGTTTGATATGCGTTTGATTGATGGAAGGAACGAATGACAATATATTATATTTCTATGCTTTTAGAATAGAGGATGTTTAAGAACTATGTAATCATTAGTTGATTGAGCATATCTTTATGTATACAAACTTTTATCTCCTTGTTACATATTTTTCTGATCCACCTCAATGCTTGTCACAGCCTTCAAATTAACGTGTATCAATTCTCCATCACTTAAGCTGGAGCGCAAGGATCTCTTGTGCAGAGCCAAGTGCACAAAGTGATGTTATGCATCTAAGCAGTGGCGGTCTAATTTCTAACACAGCAACATGTCATATACCTCACTGTAATCAGAGCATGACCATAAAAAGTACACTTTTTAAACAAACTTATTTAAACAAAAATGTAGAGCAGGTTTTTCAGGTGCTTTGATGCTGAGTACCTTCATGACCTAAGTGATTTCCCTTGGAAACTTATCATGGAACCAGCAAGAAATGCAGATATGACTGCTGCTTAAATGCTGCCCACAAAACCATCTTTTTATCCTAGGCAATTGGTCCCTGCTTCAGCAGAAGACTGAAGTCTGGTTTGCTTGGTGTGGGCTTATGGCAACTATGAATCACTTGAAGTGCAGTGCAGTTTCCTTCACTTTCCAATTTCAAATCCATAGGAATAGAATAGGAAGTCTAGCAGTGGATTTATGCTTTTGCTTTGCAGAGCTTGTTGCCCATAAAATTAGATATGAGGAAATAATAATTTTTGTATTTTATTAAATATGAACACCTCCCTCTGTTTATGATTTCAGTATTGCCTCCTGGATTTTAGTATTTCAGTACGAGTTTAATAGCATAGACTTCAGTGAGCTGGAAAAGCATATACAGTAGTTACTGCTTAATTTTTTTTTTTTCCATCCTTAGAGTTATTTTACATCTTTATTATTTTGCCTCCTTTTCCCAAACAGCTACCCTTTCTTCCCTCAAAATGGTAACCTCCTATGTTCTGTAATTATTTAAACAGTAGCTACAGCTTATGATAAAAAAACTTGTCAAAACAGTAAACCTTCCCAGTGGCACTGGAGGCACTCAAAAGGTCAGCAACTCTGCACTGCAAGAGTTATTTGCGGTATACCAGCAGAGAAACTTGTGTACAGTTGTTATCCTAGAAGGCTCAATTAAAAAAAAACTAAAGAGAAACAGCAACTCCTAAACAAACTTGCTGAAAAACCCAATATCAACTGCATGTAATGCTGCATTTCTGAGAAAATAGACGTTGAGTTGAATAGCGGACATAACTGCATTGCTTTTTTGCAGATTTCCATCCAACTGCCAACAGAGATCTTTCATGATCGATGTTCAAAGAAGAGCATGTGTGTATTTGGATGTCCATGTATATGTGGAGAGAGTACATGTAAAGGGTTAAAGGTTCAAATTCGATTCAGACTGAGAGTACTTCAGTTTTGTTGACAAGAGCAGTTCAAAACTTTTAGTTACAGTACGAGGAAAGTTGTGTCCACAAGCAAATTGATACTTTTTATAAAATTCTTGGAAGCCTAGTTGTGCCATGTAGTATATGAAGAAGATTCACTGCTGATGGTTGCCAACTGTCTCCTTTATGATATGATGGATCCATGAGCTGAATCAAGTTCTTGAATGGACACAGATAAGGAAAAAACAGTGTTGATGTCATTCATATGCAAGTCTTCAGAGGTCCTGTCTTTTCTTCAGACTGAAACTCAAGATGCATCTCTCCCAGACAGTATTTGTCTCTTCTAAGGTGTGAGTGGATTTGTGTGTGATCACGCAGCTTTGATTCTTGGACACTTTAGGATCTTTCAGGGGACACTGTGTTTATCTCAGGAAGTATAAAACCGCAACCTGTTTTCTAAATAAATGATCAGTTACGTTGATTTGTGCATCTGAGAAAAACACACATTGAAATATAATAAAAGGCTAGAGAGTAATAAAATCAGAACTGGATATGAATATAAATGAGTAATTTTGTCAGCAGTGAACTAATGAAGCCTGGTTTACTGCAGGTTTGAGCTTCATGTTTGATTTACTCATGCAAGATAGAATTGAAGCTTTTCTTGTTGTTGAGCTTTTAGAAGGTCTTTGTACAGACTGTTTGCTATCTAGTGAGATGTGACCTCTTTGTCACCCCTACACTATTTCTGTAGCATCTCTGTATTTGCAGCTACATAATTTCATAGCACTCGTGGGAAACAACTCATCTTTTTAAAATTTAGTTGAAATTCTAGTATTGTTTAGGTTGGGAAAAACCTTTAAGACTGAGTCCAGCTGTAAACCCAACAGTGCCAAGTCCACCACTAAACCTTGGTGGTGTAAACGTGTCTCTAAGTGCCACGTCTATATGTTGTTTTAATACCTCCAGGGATACTCACTCAACCACTTCCCTGGGCAGCCTGTTCCAATGTTTGATAACGCTTTTGGTGAAGAAATTTTCATAATATCCAATCTAAATCTCTCCTGGCACAAGTTGAGGTTGTTTCCTCTTGTCCTATTGCTTGCTCCTTGGGAAAAGAGACTGACCCCCACATTGCCATAATCTCCTTTTAAGTAGTTGTAGAGAGTGATAAGGTCTCCCCTCAGCCTCCTTTTCTCCAGACTAAACAATCCCAGTTCCCTCAGCCACTCCTCATAAGACTTGTGCTCCAGATCCTTCACCAGCTTTGTTGCCCTTCTTTGGACCCACTCCAGCAGCTCAATGTCTTGTAGTGAAGGGACCAAAACTGAACAGTACTCGAGGTGCGGACTCACCAGTGCTGAGTACAGGACGATCACTTCCCTAGTCTGGCTGGCCACACTATTTCTGATACAAGCAAGGATGCTGTTGGCCTTCTTGGCCACCTGGGCACATTGCTGGCCCATATTCAGCCAGCTGTTGGCAAACACACTGAGGTCCTTTTCTGCTGGGCAGCTTTCCAGCCACTCTTCCCCAAGCCTGTAGCATTGCCTGGGGTTGTTGTGATCTGAGTGCAGGACCCAGCACTGAGCCTTGTTGAACCTCATACAAGCAAAGGTAACAACATGTGGGGACTTCTGTCTCACATAAAACTGGTGCCTTTTATTAACTATTGATGAAAATGATGAAATGTCCAAGATCCCAGCTTTTCACTTTAAATCTTCTGTATTCTTGGTGTAGTGAAAGCTGAAGAAAAAGCAAAGGTAGATGTGAAAGGCAACATAAGCATGCAAATTTTTAAATGACTTCTGAAATTGAGTTCAGGTGAATAATTCTGTGTAGCTGTTAAAAGAACAACATTGAGGATCTTTATTTCTCCTGAAAGAAGCATGAGTTTTATTTTTCATGGAAATGGCAGTAATTTGTAATACAGTTTTTATTGATTAAGGCTTATAATCCCTCAATCTTGCATGTAAATGTTGCTGAATATAAAACATTGTCTTTAGCAATTTCTATACAGTGGAAAGTTTTTTGGTTATATTTCAGAAATTACATACTGTCAATAGCTTTTTTTCAAGCTATTGTAATTTTTACAGAGACAATTATACAATTATTATCCCTGAAGTAGTAATGCATAGATCCCTACTAGAGCTCTCAAAATAATATAGGCTTAAAAATTAATAGATGCTTATGGCTAATGCTAGTCTGAATGATTTGAAGAGAAAACATAATGTCCAGATTTTAATTAAAACATGTATTATAAAGAAGCAGATCTCAGTAAAGTTCAACCCTGCAACCAAAAGATTTTATAGGAAGTAACTGGAAACCATTAGGATGTGCAAGCTGGTCCTGGGAACAGAGGTATTTTCCCTCTGTCCTGAAGCTATCCTGCTATAGGATTTCATGGATGTGCTTCTACCTTTACGTGGTTTCACCAGCTTATCCCTATTTTATAAAGTCATGGCCACCACCATGTTTACGATCACTAAATCCTATATGCCCCTGTTCCCAAACCCGTTCAAATGAAATTAAGAACGAAGTTTAATATTTCACGGTGTTGTCTATTGTGAAGGAAACAGTGTCCCAGTGTGCACTCTAATTATTTCAGCCTCACGAAGGAGAAGGGAGATGCTGGGGCCAAGGTCCTGAATGTGGTTGTTCTGCAACTTAAATGGTGAGCCTGAATAAGAGTGAGACCCTGTCTCCTTTTCCTCAAATGAGTTACAGAACAATACGCAGCTAAGAACCCCATAAATAGCATAAGTTTGGCCCAATTTCCTTTGGCATCGTGTAGGTCTGGGATTAGCTCACCTGGTTTTACATAAAGCCCTGTAGCTCCATTTAATAATGAAAAATAGTATGATTTATATTTTAAAGACAACGTTGTTTGTAATGCCTACTTGTAGTACTTCCATATATCTGTAAATGTGTCTCATAGTGTAAAGCTGGACCTTATTTAATCTGCTTTGTTACAGCTGTTACTCTGATCACTCTATTATTTCCAATATAGTCCTTAAGGCATCTTTTTAGAATCATTGTAATTACTATACACTTTCATTTTTCAACAATGTTAACTCATTTTTTTTGAAAAAGTAGAAGAATCCTTCAGAAAAAGAAATTGCTTAGCTTTTAAAAACATATCCAGTTGTTTTCATATAAGTAGTTTGCAGTAGCCAGAATTACATCAGGGTTTTTGCAGTGTGTTTACAAATCTCTCTCCATATCCTTGCAGCTGTCATTTTTTTATCTTTGGCATATGGGGATATAAAATACAAAATTAGAGTTATATATAAAGCTGGACTACCTGGCATAGGAGCAGGATATAGAAACTTCTGAAATATTTGCTGAGAACCAGTTAGAACATGTGCTGCTTCTGTGATTGCTTTGCATCAGACCTCTGCATTTGGAAAGGAAAAAATGATAAATGTTTAGATTAAGGCTGAAAGGACTTTTTCCTTGCTCTGAGCTAATTCTGGTGTTTTTTTCAAGAATAGTAGGCTTGGATGTCTAAACATGCTGTATTGTTTACAGTCAGAGAGTGGATCAGTGAAATAACAAACAAAAACACAGACATTATTATTTCTGTTGATGGATTGAACATCTGAGGAAAACTCTGTTATTAAGAAACTATCAAGGCCACTGTTCTACAACAAATAGTATTTTTCCATTAGACTTCCCACACTTACACTGTTGTATTCAATTAATACTAAACAGAAATCCACAGTGTCATTTTAGATGAATATTTCATTTTGAAGTTGCAGGGAAATTAGGATAATTGTTTTTCAGAGGTATATGTGACAATGTTGAGATACAAACTCAATGATCAGTGCCCACGATCAAAGCTGAACAAACTGCTTCACTTCAGCCTTCTCTTAATTTTATGCTTTGTTTCCTATGCAACAGTTAATGAACACTGTGGAGCCTGCTTTTGTGGACATACAAAATATTAGTCTTTATCAGTCTCATTCTCAGGGTAAAATCTGTTTCTTCTATAGCCCAAATTTGTGCTCATTGAGGGTGAACAAAAGAGAGCATGGAAGAGAGCACATCTTTTGCCTCTTTTGGGAAATCACATCGCCCTTTCATGCCATTTGAGTGAGGGGTTGGAGCAAGCAAACACCCAAACAAATACTTAATGCATTTTCCCAATGCCTCATAATTACTAAAACAACTGTGTGCTGATCCTGAAAGATATTAATGGGGTTGATTATGATTGTTAAGTGTGGAATTCATTTGCCTAAATTTCAGTGTATATAGCTAAGCTCAGCTTCAGCTCCCATCATAATAAAGGGAAACCTATGTGGTGGTAGTTGAGGGAATATCATAAAAATCCTGTATTTATACTCTAAGTGTACCTAATCCCCACCCTCTCCACACACCCTTCCTATTTTTTCTTTCTCACACATAATAGAAATTATGAACTCCAGCATTTCTATAAAGTCATTGTCTACTGTCTTCTCTAAAAATAAACAATATATTCTAACAGAAAAAAAGAGAGAGAGTAGCCAGTCTTGAATTAGAGGTCATAGATTCAGCATTAATTTAGAATTTGGCAGTTGACTCAGATATGATTGGCAAGGAGATTTCCAAAAGGCTGCAACTGTAAATGGGAAATAAATGGAAAAGGATTATGTGAGTGGGAGACAGCTTTGAATCTATAATGAATGTCCTGAGACTGAGTTGCTCATAAAAGAGCATGTGTTTAATGTGTCATAAAACTATTTAAGCCACATTGGTCTTTGTATAAATATTTTATTTTTAAAGTTGCATTCTGGAGTGACTAAAAATGAATTCAGTGTGCATATCCTTGCCATCAGTATGAAGGATAAAAAAAAAGAATCACCAGAAACTGTTTTTTGTTTTCCCATTCTAGACTTATATTCTCATAAGATTTTTTTATGTTGTCTGTTGTGTCCAAATCAATTTTTTCAGTCCTTGCTATATCATCTGTTTTGTTATATATTATTCCTCTGAGAGAAGCTATGGATCTATTATATTAGGAGGCAGAGTGAGATGCTGCCAAGAAGGCATTCATGTATGAGTGTGTGAATGTGGGTGGGTGACTGAGATGTCCAAAAGGGACACTTGTCTGTGTTCCTTCAACTACTTCTGTTCCAGAGATGATATATGTCTGTAAATAAAGCAAGATATATTTTGAATGTGCCCATGTTCTGCATCATTAGTTTTTTTACTGTTGGGAATCTAAACTGCAAGAATCTGAACATCTGCTACCACCTGGCAGCTCAAGTGGCTCAAGGAAGGAGTGATAGCAGTTAGAAAAGACCAACACAAAAATATTATCACAGAATCACAGAATGGTTAGGGTTGGATGGGACCTCAAAGATCATCTAGTTCCAACCCCCTGCCATGGACAGGAACATCCTCCACTAAACCAGGATGCCCAAGCCCCATCTGACCTGGCCTTGAACACTGCCAGGGTTCCAGGGGCAGCCGCAGCAACCTGTGCCAGTGCTTCACCACACTCACAATAGAGAATTTCTTCCTAATATCCAATCTAAATCTCCACTCTTTCAGTTTAAGGCCATTTACCCCTTGTCCTATCACTCTCTGTCCTTGTAACCAGTCCCTCTCCAGCTTTCCTGTAGGCCCCTTTAGGTACTGGGCAGCTGATCCTCAGAGCCTTCTCCAGGCTGAACAACCCCAACTCTCTCAGCCTGTCTTCATAGTAGAGGTGCTCCTGCCTCCTGATCGTCTTCATGGCTCTCCTCTGGATTCATTCCAACACATCCATGTCTTCCTTGTTCTGAGTACCCCAGAGCTGGATGCAGTACTCCAGATGGGGGTCTCACAATAGCAGAGTAGAGGGACAGAATCACCTTTCTTGATATGCTGGTCCTGCCTCTTTTGATACAGCCCAGGCTATGGTTTGCTTTCTGGGCATGTGCATGTTGCCAGGTCATGTTGAGCTTCTTGTCCACCAACATCCCAAAGGCCTTCTCCACAGGGCTGCTCTCAATCCATTCTTTAGCCAGACTGTTCGTGCTTGGGATTGCCCTGACCTGTGTACCTTACGCTTTGCCTTGTTGAACATGAGGTTTGTATGGGCCCACCTCTCAAGCCTGTCAAGGTCCCTCTGGATGGAATCCCTTCCCTCCAGCATGTTGACTGCACCACCCAGCTTGGTGTTGTTGGGAAACTTGCTGAGGGTGCGCTCAATCCCACTGTCCATGTCGCTGAGAAAGATGTTAAACAGAGCCGGACACAATGCTAACTGCTGAGGAATGCCACTTGTCTGTTTTCCTATTTTATTTTTCTTTCTGCTATTTTCTTTAACAAGTTACTGTCATCTTAACTGAGCTCAACACTGATGTTAGTACTATGTCTAGGAAACAGTCTCTAGGACTTTAAGAAACCATTTAGTAATGATAGAGAAAGGGAAGTATGTGACCAGAGCTGCACTCACTGCATCAGGCTGTACAAGCATGTGGCTAGCGGCCCTTTTGGATGTATTATAAACTGATGTCTGAGTCTGTACTTCCCCTACCTGTAACAGCATGTGAAATGCAAATGCTAACTTCTCCAGTGTCACTCTAGTGCATAAGATTTAGATCTCCCTAGTTATGATTCTTTTATCTTTTTCCTCACAGGTGAAATATGTGCTTTTAAAATCCATGGACCAGAAATGCCCTTCGAAGCTGTTGTGCTAAACAAGACATCTGGAGAAGGTCGTCTTCGAGCAAAAAGTCCTATTGACTGTGAACTGCAGAAGGAATACACATTCATCATCCAGGCCTATGACTGTGGATCCGGACCAGGTGGAACAAACTGGAAGAAATCTCACAAGTGGGTAAAAATGAGGAGAAATGGATTTTTGCTTTGGCATACATTTGCCTCACGGTATAGATCATATTGAATGGCTTGTTTTTATATAGAATAGAATAGAATCATTAAGGTTGGAAGAGACCTCAAGGATCACCTAGTCCAACCGTCCCCCCACCCCACCTATTAGCCATTAAACCATGTCCCTAAGTACCACATCCAACCTTTCCTAAAACACCCACAGGAACGGTGACTCCACCACCTCCCTGGGCAACCTGTTCCAATGCCCAACCACCCTTTCTGAGAAGAAATTTCTCCTAATCTCCAACCTAAACCTCCCCTGGTGCAACTTGCAGCCATTCCCCCTTGTTCTGTCACTAGTTATCTGTAAGAAGAGGCTGACCCCCAGCTCACCACAACTTCCTTTCAGATAGTTGTAGAGGGCGATAAGGGCTCCCCTGAGCCTCCTCTTCTCCAGATTAAACAAGACCAGTTCCCTCAGCTGCTCCTCATAAGACCTGAGCTCCAGCCCCTTCACCAGTTTCGTTGCCCTTCTCTGGACACGCTCCAGGGCCTCGATGTCTTTCTTGTGGTGAAGGGCCCAAAACTGGACACAGTACTTGAGGGGTGGCCTCACCAGGGCTGAGTAGTAGTCAGGTAGAAAAAAAATAAACCCAGGATGAACTATTGTTGCAACAGTGAATCCACTTTTTATTCCTTTTCTCCTATTAGAAAACATTTTTCTTTTTTGCCTCCTGCAGTTTGACCCATTCTGCAGTGGTTCCAGCTGAAGCTTTTAATAGGATCCCTGTTCGAGTGCAAAAATGCATCTCAATTTTGGTTTATTTTTCTGTTCTCGCTTTCACATTAACTAAACATATCATCCAGGACACGGAAGCTAGATTTTAATTGATCCTTACAAATTCTAAATAGGTTTTCTCTCTGTTCATCTCATTTCAAATGGTAAGAAAATAGAAATTGCCTTTTTTTTTTTTATTATGTGACAGTGTTTCTGATCTCAACTTTTGGACAGCAAGTCTCAGAGGAATTAAAATCCTTTGGAAGCTGGAGATGTTGGTAGACGGTACTTTTTACTGTGGAGCCAATTCCCTACATAAACTTAAGTGGCACAGTGCCTTTTTACCTCTTCAATTCATGAAACCAAGCTTCAGACCATTTGTCATTTAAAACGGATTTAACTCCCATGTACATGTATAACTGCTGTACAAATTGTTCATTTTGCTGAAAGACATTTAAATAAATGATTAATAGTAATCATTCTTTCTTTTGTTCATCTCAGACATGTGACAAAAATTAATTAGCTCTATAATGCATGCTCAACTTTTTCAAGATATTTATAAAGAATGCATATTTAGAAGGGAGCCTGCAATATCAAATAACCATCAAGTCACAGAAACCATTGTTGCATCATATTGTTAAACTTTATGATGTTTTCTCTCGTATGTCAGTAACTAGCTAGTACATTCCACTTGTGGAAAATTTTGGTCTAATCCTGATCAAATGAAATCTGACCCATCAGGACCAGGCTTGGTTACACTTTCTTATAGTGGTTTGTATAGTAAGCCACATGCTGAACTATGTTGTCGAGGTCTCAACCTTTGCTACTGGCTCTGCCATTGATCTAGAAAATCCCTTCACTTCTCTGTCCCTCTCTTACCTTGCCTACCAAACCAGATAGCGAATTCCTTTTAAAGAAGGCCTTTAGAGTTTGGTCATTAAATACTAAAGGCCTCTTATTTTTGACCCTCCAAGTTTTACGTGTTCAATGTTGTAACTAATTAAAGAATTAGATAATTATAATCAGAAAAAGGTGAGAGCATAATTTAATATCTAAGAATGTTCATAAACTGACCATTTTTAGGTATGCAAAACTACTTTTCCCATTTTTTCCACATTAATCCCTTTTACATTGGAATGGTATCATTGACTTTCTGATGGGAGTCCATTTGAAGAGGCAGACTGATTTTAATAGGGAGTACTGTGAAGCCCTCTCCCTACAAGCTGTGGCAATAAGTTTTTACCTAGTGCCACATTAAGATGTTAATTTGGACAAATTAAACATAGAAATTCAATTGTATCTCATTTTGACAGATGTTTACATAGTTTTCTAGATATGCTTTGTGAGACTTTTCAAGTGTTTTGAAAACAAACTGTTAGTGATGTGTCATGATAAATTAATTTTTCACTTTGATGCCTTTGCCTGTTTTAGGGCAGTAGTCCATATCCAGGTAAAAGATGTCAATGAGTTTTCGCCAGCTTTCAAGGAGAGTGTGTATAAGGCCACCGTGACAGAGGGAAAGATCTATGACAGCATACTGCAAGTAGAAGCCATAGACGAGGACTGTTCCCCACAGTATAGCCAGATCTGCAATTATGAAATTGTCACAACTGATGTTCCTTTTGCTATTGACAGAAACGGTGAGTATGAAGAAGGGGCAATTGTAAGTTCTGGGACAGATAGCAATAATTTCTGTAGATAATATAATTACCTATTGAAAGTAGCTGATAATCTGGCTTGAGTTTTAGCTCATGAGAGTAATCCTCTTCTCATCTCCAAGAATGGAGAAACTGCTGCACTTGGAAATTCTATGTTTTACATAAGATTTGGTCAGAAAGTGCCACAGTAATTTACTGTGGAAATTAATAGCCTGGTTTTAGACAAGGTATATGTGTCTCTGTAACTCAGTCCATTCTCTTAATTGTTTCATATCTAGTTTCCCATCCAAGTGATGGCACATCCTCATGCAGAATGTAGCCCAAACTAATAGGATTTATTCACTGGTTTATAGCTCATCCCATTCTTCTGAACTTTCAGAAGAGTCTAAATGTAGAATTGATAATATTCCAGATACGTTTATTGACTGTTAAAACTTTCAGGGCATGTGGATCTACCCATTTGCGGTGCTTCCTGAAGCAGATTCATTTTATTTAGCTGTTTTTCTAAAGTATATAATATTATAGGAAAAATAACAAACCATATTAAGTTTTCCATATGCAGCAAATTTTCACCTTTGCAGCCCTGCCTGTCAGCTTCCTGTATTTTGCAGTCAAGTTTTCACCAGGGAAAAGCACAGAACTTGACATTGGCTTTGGGAGAGGTGGCTGGGCTGCATTAAAAATGTGTTCAAGATCCTCCCTCCCATTCTCTGCCTGCTTCAGACAATACAAAATAGTAGCTCTGTCATTCAAGTACTTCAGCAGTCCTATATTGGCATCACTTTGTAGATAACAGTCCTTGTTATTGATATTCACATGTACACACTTGTACAGAAGTTCAAAATGGAAATTCCTGTGCTCACAATACTTGTTTCCCCAGAACAAGCACCCTGTGTTCATGTCCAGCAATGCTCTGATTTATCTTTCCGAACAGAAGCATTTAATCCATATTGTATGTAGGAGAATACTCTTTGAAAGTTAAATCTGATTTTTGGCCAAATTGGAAATTGAAAACATGCATGGAGCTACTGTTTTCTCTGAGCAGTCATTTTCGTGTTGGGATGTTTTATAAAAACCCTTTCCCGTATTCAAAAATTATTCATCTTTATTTGTGCAGTTCTTGCACAACGCACAGCTGAGCATCAAAAGATGCTAGCATCAATAAATTGTAAATGACATTGGGGAAAAAGCCATATCGTTGTAATAAATTGGGAGGCAAGTATACTATGTAGGAGGTAGAATTATAATGAGTATGTTTGTGTTTAAGTAAATGAGGTCAGCAGGCATGGTAATCTTTTGCCAGAGCAATTGCACAAAGGATTTTTTACAGAAGTTGGCATTTGGAAGTAGATGTTTGCATGCAATCCCCTAGAAGCTTTTCCTCTCTATGGATGTTTCTTTTCTAATTGTGAGATTTCCCATGCAGTTGTAAAAGGAAATTCTCGGTGTTTCTGTTTGAAACCATTATTTTTCCAGAGCTCAATGGGACTTGCCAGTATAGGGCTGGTTACTTACATGAGTCACAGGTGGTTTCATAATTTCATACCAGCTTTGAGACAGATACCATGGATAAATCATACACTGAGATTAGCGTGATACAAAGCAGGCGTTTCTATTGCTTATGCCTTTTCAGCTCCTATCACACAGTGCAGCTGACTCATGAGTCATCATAGGTTTCTTATAGTCAGAGGCACGATCAAAAGCATGTTAAATGTCAGCAATCCTTGGTTACATCTTTGTCCTCATGTGCCTGAGACCTGCTTTTCAGCAAAGGCAATGAGTAAATCATTGAGTTAAACATGACTTTACAGCCTGCAGTGAATAATTGGTAGAACGTAATAATACATGCAGTTTCTCGATCATGAATTCGATTAATATCTTTTGATCTGTTTGTTCACTAAATGAAAAGTGCTGCCACAATCAACAGTAATTGCAGTCTAATTTGCAAACTCTTTTTAGATAATGGTAATTACTTAAACCTACTGGGAGTAGAGACAAAGTTAGAATAGATGGTTGCACTTTTATTTTGTGACAGAAATATGTTGCTTGGTTCCAACACATTTCACTGCTGAGAGTGTCTCTCTATGCCAGGTGATACAAACTTTCTCTGGTGCAAAGTCTTCAGTATTGCGCCCATTTTTGTTACCTGTAGGATGAAAAAAATCTAGGATCTTTTGTCTTCTGCAAGTTATGATTTTTTTCTTCTTTTCAGTATCATAAGCATGGAATGTCATTGCCCAGAAAGAGTAATTAACCAGATACTTAGAATCAAATCTAAATATTGCAGAGGGCCCCAAAAGTAGGAGGTATGTGAGTAAAACATGCCATTCTCAGTCCCATATGATGGATTAATTTCTCCACCAACCTATGAAACTAACCACAAACACAGGACTTTAGAAAGATGAACATGCTATTTCATCAGCTTTTTTCTTTTGGCAGATCATTGTCTTTTTAGGCAAAACATATTTCTTTTATCTAGATCAATCCAGGAAGCATTTTGTTGCCTTGAAAAATTATATTGCACATTGGGGAACATATGCAGAAAGGAAGAGAGAGCCCCCCAGACTGTCGCAGTGCACTGCCAACTTCGCATCACAAAATTGTGTGAGGCATGAGTGGATAGGCACAGGCAGCAGCACTCGGCTCTGGTATGGTTTTTGTAGATCTTTGTAAGTCAGGCACCTAAAGGTAGGTAATATAAAGCTTTTCATTTGCATTTAGCAACTTTGACCCTTGGAGTGTAATTTCTTTGTGAATAAAATTACGTTGTGTTATGAAACCATATCACTAATAAAATTGATTCTTCTATATGATGAACCTAACTGTGAAGGTAATGAATTCTTGGTCATAAAATACAATCATGTAAAAGCAAAAGATAAATTTATGCTTTACTATGCAAAGAACTGGGACTAATGGAATAAAATATAGTGTGTTTTAAGAGACTCTTGCATGCAGCTTAGTCTAGTTGTCTTCTTAGCAGAGAATCCACATCAAGTCAGTTATCGTATCAATATTGTGGAGGCTTTTTTCAGGTAACAGAAAAGTTAAGCCACAATGCAGAGATCTGTTGTAATGCCAGCAGAACAACATTTTTATGCATTTTCTGCCTTCATTTGTCAGGGATCACAGTCAGATTTCACATATAGATACAAATTCTCTTATGGCTCTGACCTACTCTCATCTATAAAATGGGCATAACTATATTTTCCACCTGCTACTGGGAAGCGCTTCACAAATACACGTTCAGATTGTTCAATATGAAGATGAGTTTCTGGCTTGTCTGTCCAGTCAGTACAGGTTCTATTAAGTTACATCTCTGAGAAAATAGAAGTGGGCAGGATCTCACAAGGTTATCCTTTACAGTACTGAGATCTGTGTTAGGACCTATGCAAACTGCATGTTGTCAGAAAAGTAGTGAAACTTTATAGTTTATATTTGCAAGTGGTATTTATTTATTAAACCACAGTTTCTTTCCATTATCACTGAAAAGTGTACCTTTTGACAGGAAGCAATTCTAATCTGTCAATTGACTTCTGGTCAAATACAGTTCCTGATGGCTCTCAGCATTTGGGAATGTTAAGCTGCCACTCCTGCTAGCAGACTGAAGTCAGTAGCCACTTACATAACAATGCTAGCTCTAAAAAGAATTAGAAGATTCAATTTTATGCTTTTTACACATACACAGGAAGTAAATATGGAATTTAAGAGGGAATTGCCATAGAAAATCAGTAAAATCTTTCCCTGTTCCTGTGACTGCTCAAAATAAGATAAAAGACAGCTGTAAAAGAGGGGAGTCTGTATCAGACTATCCCCAAAACTGACCCTGCAGGTACAGTGGTGTGAATGTGCGTACCCTCAGGCAGGAATATTTATATCCCTGTTGTCGCTTATCTGGTTTTATAGGTTGGTTTGGTTTTTGTTTGGTTTTTTTTTGTTTGTTTTGCTTTGTTGTTGTTGTTGGGTTTGGTTTGTTTTTTTTTGTCTGTTTTGGGTTTTTGTTTGTTTTAAATTTGTTATAGCTCTGGGTATTTCCAGAAAAAGGCAGAGATTTATAAAGACTAAAAAACAAATAAAAATCTTATGGCCTTATTTTGCACTGCATAGAAAAGTAGTTACTTCTTCCATTATTTTTTCTTTTTTTTTTTTAAGTAAGTTATTGATTATCTTTTTCTCTATAGGTAAGAAGTAAATAGAAATTCTCAATCTATCATCTCTAAAACTTTAATTAGTCTGTATTTATAGTGCTTCCCTTTTGTATCTACTTTTTAATCATATTGATTAAATTGTAAAATAACAAAGAAGCATAACGCATCAAAGGTAACAGAAAAAAATAGAATAACTAGGAAATCAATAAACTATTGGGTAACATCTGAAAGACATCCAAATGACCTTCCAGAATAACACCTAATAATCGGAATCTTTATAGTCCAAATCATAAAAGACCATAATGAAATAAATATTTTGGAAGATAGATTTAGTGAAATGCAAATATGTTGTAATGATTCATAAATCTTAAAAGGCAGTTAACGCGCTATGCAAATTCTAGCAGTCTGCTAATTTAGATTCTGAAAATTCTGGTTTCTTGAGAATTATCTCTGCTGATCATGGATTAAAATAATACCAAGGAGAACCAAAGAGGGAAGTAGAAGGATTCAGGTAAGAAATAATGTAATGCAGAAAGGAAAAACTGAGCAGATATTAAATGAATAATTAAGTATACAGTGGCAGTTTTTCATTAAATCCTCTTAGGCAGGTACTAATCAAGCAACTCAAGATAGCAAAATGGGTAGATTAAATTGTTTTGCCAGTTACTAACTCAAAAATAATAAAGTAGTTGATATCATTATTGCAGTTGCTTTTGTGATGGGAAGACCTATCTGTGTGGCAGACCTGAAAATGACTGGCAAGGTGAGGTGCCTGAGACAGAGAACCAAAGAAGCTGTAGGACACAGTACTGTTTCCATATTAGCTTTCAGTAAGTCATTTTGCTTCATAAAAATAGTGATAGGGCTTCTCCTCCTCTGTGCCCTGCTCAGAAAGGGAGGGGTAAAGACTTGAAGTCAACAGAAAATGGGATATTGGGCCTGAGTTATAGCTGCAGATGTAATGGTCTATTTAAACTACAAATTTTGGACCAGATGATGGTAATTGCAAAAGCAGCCTTCCTTCATGCCTCACCTGAAAAGTTTTGCATCAAGTTCAATGAAACTACTGAAGCTGGCTTTAATGTAGTAGTAGCCAGAAAAGTGTTGGACTCTGACAAAATAAGGAGTGTGCATCAGAGACACCTGCTAAAAGTCTTTACTTGTCAGACTAATGGAGGTTTAGTGAAAAACATTTTTAAGAAGTTTCATTTTTCTGCTTTTGCCTGTCTCTCATTCATTTGAACAAAAAACCCACTCACACCCAAACCCCAGACAGTGCCCGTGCACCTATCAACAGATAGTTGACCAGCACCTGTGGGAATCACTGTATTTGACTGAATTCCAGGATTTTGGTTCTCCCCTTTCCAAATTTAGCCCACACAACTTGATTTTGCAGATCCATGCTTGAAAGCAGTTGTTATGTGTAGCATTGATCCAGAGTAAGTTTGTTTCTTAAATTCTAGAACAAACTTTCTCAAAGAGATGATATAACAAACAGCCCTGAGCATTTTAAACAGTCTCAGGTTTCAATTTGAACAGAAGTGCATTTCAGTGGAAATGGACAGAGTTAAAATGCTGAACTGATTAATTTACAAAAACATACATTCTGCACAGAAATCTTCGACTCCTGCAGAAAGTACTCTGAGAAAGATCTTTCCTTTTCCTTGTGAAAGTTGTAATATTTTTTTCCCAAAACAGGTAATTTGTTGTCTTTATTTCTGTGTCACTGTCAGCAGAGAACCTCTGTTGTTGATGAGTTTTATTTTCCATGTCATAACTCTGCTGTCATATCAAATATTGCTAAGCGCTCTAATGTAGAAGGTGATTCTGGGGCTTCTCCTATTTCTAAAATGCAGGGAAAGGTGTCAAAGGGATAAAAATCTTTCTGACCTAGTAAGTATCTTTAGGGAAAAAAGGGTATCTTTAGGGTAGTATCTTTAGGGAAAAAGGAAGATACTTAGGATGGGGAGATGTTTAGCAGTGAATCTCAGGGATCTGGTAGCCATGTTAAAGCAATGTGTTTTGGGAAGATGTGGAAAATTGACCCACACCTACTCATAGTATACATTTCAGTATGCAACTACTAGATATTCTTACAGTCTTACTTTCAAAAGTGTTGTTGAGCAGATGTTTTCTAATACAGATATGCTCATATTATATTCCTAGCATTTTATGTTCCCCTAAGAACTTTATTTCTCTCCTGGATTGAAAGAAAATACTTCTCGTTCCTCATAACTGTCCTGCCTGTGGATGCCCCATCTGCTTCAAAGAGTTTTCTGGTCACAAAGAACTTGATTAGGCAGGATCCAAACGTTATAGTCTGTATATGCTTAGCCAAGAATGAATTTCTAAATGTTATCTTATATTGAATCTACAGGTAACATCAGAAACACCGAGAAACTGAACTATGATAAGCAGCACCAGTATGAGATAATGGTAACAGCTTTTGACTGTGGGCAAAAACATGCAACAGAAGATGTCTTAGTACGAGTTAATGTCAAACCGGTGTGCAAACCAGGCTGGCAAGGTAAGGTTTAATTGTTTATGTATTCTCATTTTTTGTTTAAATCTCTTTGGTGTTTTCCCTCCACCTCACAGTTAGGAACCTAGGGTGCTTATTGCAGTGGTATAGAAAACACTTGCTATTTCTTATGCTTACTTCATTCTAAGCCTGTTAAAAATGTGGATAATAATCCCATACTTGTTTACATTTGCCGTGCTCCCTCTTTAGTCAGAACAAAGAACAGATTAGAAAAGAAAAAAGACAAATTTCTGTTCTAATAAAGTACCTTATAATTCAATCTGAATATACTGAAAAGTTAAAAAATGCTTCTCATTTGCCTGTCTCCTACTATTCCTTTAAATAAAACTTTTGAAGCCACCATGGCGAAGTGCTTTTCCCATGTGTGCCAGAGTTGTTCAGATTATTTTATTCCAGGTACAGAACTGGCTTTCATGTGCATGCATGTATGAGTCAAAGCACACTCAGCTGGCAGTGGGAGTGAAAGGCATTTTTTGATCCTGATTACTGTCTTCATATTGAGACATTTCAGTAGGAATTGATTTTCTACAAAAGTTGCAAGGATCTACAGTCTACTTTGTCTAAAATGGAGAAAAACTCAGCTGGCAACGTACTCGGAAAGTAGATATGCCACAAATAAGGAATTAAGACGAAAATGAGGGCTGGATTAGGGACAAAACAACTGGATGTGACCACACTATGCAGACGTCATTCAGGACCAAGCTGACCTTCATTTTTGTAATGATTAAAGAGAATGATTGAGAAGGAAAAAATCAGTTTGGCTGTTGTACTTGAAAGTAAATTTGCAGACTGACATTTAGAAGGAAAAAGGCTTACTTTGTAAAATGAGAAACCATGTTCTAGAGGACCTTGTCATGAAATGTGTGCAATATCGTGATGCCATTTTCACAGTCTTCACTTAGAGCTGAACCACATTTTAATTTTTCAGGGAGGTACTACTTCCCCACCCACCCAAGAATGTTGAAGAACATTTTTATTTAAAAAAAAAAAGATACCTATGACCTAGTTCCACATTTTCTAACTGATCTTATTTTTCAAAACACCGTGATTTATTCTATAAAACTAATAAGGTCTCTTTACACTGTAGAAATATTTTGTTTCTGTTTCATGGAGTCAGGTCAAATAAACTAAATACTCCCAAATTAGCTTCAAATTTGTATTAAAAGGAGTGCACTTGTTGATTTTTTTTTTGTTTTTCACATTATTTCCCTTTAGCTATTCTATTGGCTGAATAATTTTTGCAAAGGTACCTTGCTAATGGTGTGTTTATGTTGCCCAATATTGTCATACTTATTTCATAGTTCAAGCATCAGTTATAGGACAGATGGTCATTGCTGATCCCATCAGGTCAGTATAGACACCAAGTAGCCAATAAAAGCAATAGAAACAAACTCACATAAAATTTATTTCATTTTCTTTGTTCATCTTAGGTTATGTGAAGTGTTTGCAAGGTATTAATGTTTTTAATGAAAGGCTGAAATTCAGCTATTGTTATTTTATGCATGCCAAAATATGTTTTCTTCTCTTCTAGAAGTCAGAGCTGTAGGTGGCTGATGGTCTGGTTAACCCTAGGTATTTAATATAAGACACTGCCAACTTGTTATTTTTAGTGTAACGATGAGAAAATTGAGAAAACAGCATATATATAAAGGAAAAACTTAAAAAAAAAATGCAATGCTTAAGAATATTTAAAGCAGCTTGTTCTAAAGCATCTCAGATAGGAAAGGATATGCTTTGATAGCATTCATCATGCTTCAGTTTGGGCTTTTTGTTTCTGTGGCAATTTGGCACAAATATTCTTTCTCCCTTATGATCTGATAAAGTTTTATGGTGGGTCTTTATCATAGGCAAGGTAAGAATATGAAATAGCTCAGTATGTTCTGCTCTAGCATATTCCATGCCATCCATGCGGAATTGTACCTTTCCATCTGTCAAACAGGTGACTGTTTCACTTCATTGGCATGTCTCCAGGGGAAATGGCAAAAAGTACAAGGGGATAATGTTTGCCGACTCAGGGTATAAGATCTTTAGGTAAACAATTGGGTAGATATGGCTTCAGTTCTTAATTACTACATCATTTATTATAACTTGAAAATAAATTGCAACATAATACTCCCAGAAATTTCTACATTTCTCTTAATTAGATTTTTTTATGCCTACTTATTTTTAAATGTGATGATAATCACAAGGTGATGTTTCTTCACTTTGAGCCAATATCTAAAAATTAACTGTTGCTAGGAAAAAAAAAAATCAGATAAGCAAAACTTACTAATAGTATTTCCAGTACTTAAAGAGGAAATCTGGAGACTGGGAAGGAGGACATTTATGGTGTTCTTCCCTGTGTCTGTTACTCTGTGACTTCCCCACAAAGAGGCAGCCAGCAGGTATGCTCCATCTTCTTTGAAATAATATTTTTGAAAAGATTGTATGACTAAGGGAGTACAATAATGTTTTGCTTGACAGAAAAGATGAATATTTTGTGCCTTTGGATATAATATAGAAGTTACCAAAATACGATATATATGGGTTTTTTTCATGTTCTTCAGTGTTAGCTTGAACATCCCATGGCTTGAACTTCCCACAGCATCCTTGCAAGTAAACTGAGGAGGTGTGGCCTGGATGATCGGGTAGTGAGGTGGATTGTGCACTGGTTGGAAGGAAGAAGTCAGAGGGTTGTAGTCAATGGGGCAGAATCTAGTTGGAGGTCTGTGACCAGTGGAGTCCCTCAGGGATCAGTACTGGGACCAGTGCTGTTCAATATTTTCATCAACGACCTGGATGAGGGAACGGAGTGTACCCTCAGCAAGTTTGCTGGTGACACTAAACTAGGAGGGGTGGCTGACATGCCAGAGGGATGTGCTGCCATTCAGCAAGACCTAGATAAGCTGGAGAGCTGGGCGGGAAGGAATCTGATGAAATTCAATAAGGGTAAGTGTAGGGTCTTGCATCTGGAAAAGAAGAATCCCATGTGCCAGTACAGGTTGGGAACTGAGCTGCTGGAGAGCAGTGTAGGGGAAAGGGGCCTGGGGGTCCTGGTGGACGGAGGGAGGACCATGAGCCAGCAATGTGCCCTGGTGGCCAGGAAGGCCAATGGCATCCTGGGGTGTATTAGAAGGGGTGTGGTCAGTAGGTCGAGGCAGGTCCTCCTCCCCCTCTATTCTGCATTGGTTAGGCCGCATCTGGAATATTGCGTCCAGTTCTGGGCCCCTCAGCTTAAGAAGGACAGGGAACTGCTAGAGAGAGTCCAGCGCAGAGTCACTAAGATGATCAAGGGAGTGGAACATCTCCCTTATGAGGAAAGGCTGAGGGAGCTGGGTCTCTTTAGCTTGGAGAAGAGGAGGCTGAGGGGTGACCTCATCAATGTTTATAAATATGTCAAGGGTGAGTGTCAGGAAGATGGAGCCGGGCTCTTCTCGGTGTCATTAAGCGATAGGACAAGGGGCAACGGGTGCAAGCTGGAGCATAGGAGGTTCCAGGTTAACATAAGGAAAAACTTTTTCACTGTGAGAGTGACAGAGCACTGGAACAGGCTGCCCAGAGAGGTTGTGGAGTCTCCTTCTCTGGAGACATTCAAAACCCGACTGGACATGTTCCTGTGTGGTGCACTCTAGGTGGTCCTGCCTTGGCAGGGGGGTTGGACTAGATGATTTTCGAGGTCCCTTCCAACCTCTAAGATTCTGTGATTCTGTAACAAATAAATACTTGGAATTTCAATTTATAGCATTGGCAGTTAGTTCTTAAAGTTACTGACTTGAGTAATCTGAAGTATTGTGCAGTTCTTTCTGTGAGTATCATGAATTGAGATTGTAGTAGTCTAATGCAATTTCAGAGTTAAAAATTTCAGTGCAATAAATTTCAGTGCAGATGTCAAATAACCTCCATTGTGCAGGGGTGGGACAGAGAAGAATAGGTTTACATAAAACAATGTGCAAAATATTTGTTTCTAGAGACTAATTCCATATGGCTGACATGTATAGCAGAGCAAGGAAGACTCACCAAGCCAAGGTACTGTCCTCTAAACAACATTCTCTTGGCCTAATAGCATTTAAGTTTTCATTAAATCTAGGAGCTACTTCCCTACTCTTTGAAGATGGACATTACTATACAATCAGCAAGCATTCCCATGCAGAGGTTTTCACTGCGCTCCAAGACTTTGCTCTATTAGGAGATTACTTTAGAAAACTGACATCAAACCATACTGAGCAGACCACTCTGAAAAGTTATTAGTACCCTAAGCAAGCTAAAAATGTAAATCAAATAACTGAATTAATTCTTGAGCAGTTATTTTAATTGGAAATTCTCATTAGTGAGTTTTGTCAACAGACTTCTACAGCTGTGCTACAAATTCTCTTCAGGCTATCTGTGTTAATTTCCATGATTTTCAAACAGTTGAGTGATCACTTACTGCCAGGTAACTAAAGAGGCTGCATTATGCAGAAAAGCTAGATGATAGTATTTCTGACACCATAGTGGGTAGATCTGCAGTTGAGGATATTTCTATTTTTGATTTATTTTATTTTTTTTAAATACAGTTAGTGCGTTTCCATACTACAAAAAATCCTATTATCTTCAGCACATTGTCTGGGGTTCTGTCCATTCCTCCAGGGCTCTGCCTTTGTTTCAGTTCTGTGGACACTGAGTAGGCACTGCACTTTTTCATGTAGATTCACTTCCATTGTGGTTCTCTTCACTACAGCAGTTTTAATGTCACAAATATTAATTTCTATAAAGTTACTTTTGCCTTGTTCAAAGCAGAGTAGACAGACTTGTGACAACACAGTACTAAATAACCACATAGTATTTTCATTAAAAAACAGGTGAAATAAAGAGTCAAAAAACCTGTGATCTAGACCATGTTTCCTTTAGGTCATTTATGATACCCTAGTATTGTGTTTTCTTGTTTCTGCTGCTTTAGAAACAGTCTTCATAAAACTGAAGAAATTACTGTTCCCTGGAATGGGATAAAAAATCGAAATCAAATATAAAACACTGTGCTGAAAGATGCAAGATAGCAGAAAGTTGAAAACAATTATTCGTGTACCAAGCTTTCTGGTGAATGATGTACTACATGGGGAGAAAATAAAGAGGAGTTTAACCTCAGAAAAGGAAGGGCAGAATCATGTCCCCAGAAACTTAAGATATGTTTTGACACTACTAGAGGTCTGCTCAACTATTGACAGTTAAACCAAAAGTCAGATTGTTCCCTAAAATGCAGCTGATTTCAGGCAGGAAGTAGTTATTAAGGTATAAAACAAAGCAAGTTCTTCATAAACCAATCAGCTGAATACTCCAATAAAGTGCCAGAGGACTTTGCCTTTTCTGAGACTAACAGGGAAAGCTGAAGAGAGAAATTTGTAGCAAAGGCAACAGTCCAAAAATCAGAAGTAACATTGTCTTCCCAGATCAAAGAGGACTTAAGTTTTTTCCTGCCAAATTTGACTCTTGCATAAGCAATGCTCACTAACCTCCAGTTTAAGAGAAAATTAGGATTCTGATTAGACAACAGGATTTCACAGCATCTAGCCTGAAGTTTTTTAATAATTTGAATATTGCTGACACTTATCTTCAAGCCCTATGAACCTATATTCACCTAATAGTTTATAAAAATATTTAGTAAGAGTAGTTAATGTATCAAAAATAGTGCATGTTACTTCATTTTTAAGGTCTGTAGGGCTCACCAGGGATTTGCTGCCACCAAAAGGTACATTCTTACCATGTCTTTAATGTGGAATAGTCCTTCAGAGGCTATATACAGATCAGATCAGCTCACTTTTCCTGCTGGAATATAATCTTTCTTTTGTTCAGAGAAGGGCAGGACCTTCTGTTTTAGTAGCAAAGTGATCTTAGATAAATTCTTAGTCAACATACTTCATAGATGCTATTTGCAGTAAATGCTAAGTGATTTTAGAATGGTATTCATACCAAACCTGTATTGCCTTTTGAGATGTCAATGCTTTTAACAAGGAGCAATATGATTACTAAAGCAATTGGTTATTTGGAGGAGGGTGATCAAGTACAGAAACCTTGCTTGTGAGAATAATGTTCCTAGTCTTCAGGAACAATTTTAAAGGCCCAAATATTTTCTACAATAAATATAAATCAATTTCTATTCTTCTTGAGCACATACCTAGCAGTTTAAAATGCAGTGCTTGTGTTCTTAGCTATATTTACCCATATTTTTAAAAATGAAATTTATTGCAAGGCAGGGAGCATTTATGCCAGTCTAGTCTTGGAGCTGCTGTGCATGCATTAGCCATACATCCTTAAACAAGGTAATCAAAATGAAATGCTTACATTCAGCTATTAACTGGAATGGCACCATTTTAGAAGAATATCCACTCTCTAAATACTCATTTCAGACTTTTGAAAATTAATTGAACTTCTGAGTACTTTTGACTTTTGAGCTCAATGCTTACGTAGGTCCATACTCATTTATGTACTTCCATCAGCATTATATTTTCTTTTGTTTGACTACCAGAAATATTTAGAGAGAGCAGTCATACCTGTTTCAGTCTAATTTTTAAGATGCTCTCCTTTTCTCAGCAAATTCTGTACATGTATTAGAGCTAAATACATCTTTTCTGAACCCTCCAAACATAGTGTTTTCACATTTCTTTTTACTATAGCCTTTTACTGGAAACAGAGTGCTTTATATATTCCAAGACTACCTTTCTGTTGCCTGGCTATATCAGACTGGGGGCTCGTGGACATGCCGTTATTGACTTAACGCAATCAGCTCTTTTTCCAAGTGTCATTTTTCGGTGATGACTCATGAGTTCGCTGAAGTTCCTGAGCATAAACTGGCACTTTGTACCTTTACTACAGAGCAGTATTTCTATAACACCAGTTTTCAAGGTCATCTTATTCTGTGCTTGGAATATCCTCTTTCTGTATTGACTTCCAATGTAGAATTGCCTTTCAGTTTTGTCGCAAGCAGAAGTAATTAACACAGTCCTGATTTTGTGCCAAGATCATTAATGGAAATATCAAATAACAGTCCCAAGGCAGATTCACAGGGTTCTTTACTAGTTACGTCCCTGTGTACCATGAACTTTACATTTTCAGGGCAACCCATTTAGGCAGTTGTGTGTATATGTTACAATTGAAATATGAGGTCTGCCATCTTAACAGATGAAAGAAACCATTCAGTTTAGTTCCATTTAACTAGATTTTTATTTCCACATACCTCTGTGGAAGTTCACTCCTTTGATCACCTTTCTGCATTTACAACTACCAAAAAATTCTTTCCTTTTTTTTTTAATTTTCACTGCAAGATCTCCATGAGCTTCACTGTGTCAGTCATCATTTCTTTGAGAAATTTCTTATTCAAGATGTAGCTGACAGCTGGTGGTTCCATAACTGTTTCCTTTGCTCAGAAGTTAGAGCACTTACAAGACATCCAGTTAGGTTTGAAGCTTTTCCCTATGATTTTTTCTCTGCATGTAAAAGCTTCCACATATTCTTACAGTGTGGGCCTAAAAATTACAGACTTTCCATACAAGTTTTGACATTCTCAATTCAATTGATTTCAGTAACTAGTCCATGTAGTGTTTCAGAGTTTGTCTTTTGGAATTTGAGAAGCTCTTTGCATACTCTTCAGTAGAGAAATCCCTTGGAATACCAGGATCCAAACACTAGTCACACGCCTTGTTCTTCAGGATAACTAGGAAGCTGCTTCTTCCCATAATGACATCTTTTTGTGGTAGTTTGTTTTTCTGAAAACATTTGAAGTCTGTAACCACATCTAAACCTGGTGTGAAGGAGCAGCAAGAGCATGTCTACTCTCTAAAGGAAGGCAAGCCAGAGCCAGTTGTAATAACAGAGCTAGAAGAGCTTTCATCGCCAAGGGTCAAGCTCTCACTGAACTGAGGTGGACAGGGAGACCCAGAGATGGGGGCCAGGTTCAGCCAAGAGCCCAGATTCTCAGGCGTGTTCACAGTGAGGAGGCAGGTCCCAGGAATTCAATCCATAGAATGAGAGTTACGATCAGGTCACTGGGCAGATCCACAGTGATGAGGCCAGGCTGTCAAGCCAGAAAGCCAGTCCATGGGTTACTTCTGGATAAAGGGACCTTATGGCCAGAGCTGGGGCTGAGCTAGAGACCCACACCCCTGTAGCATCATAGGTCAGGCCAGGACTGAAGTGCTGAGGCTGAGCTTAAAGAGAGGTCCTGGCTCATGGGTGCAAATGAAGGCCCCAGGTCAGGCTTATGGAGGCTCATTAGGGCTTATTAATGCACTTGAGACTCTGACATGCAGTTTGCTGCAGGAGATACCTATTATTATTCAAATGCAATCTCACAACAAATAATAGTTTAACCTATGCTGTTGTTTCTTATTTTTCAGATTCTTATATGTTTATTTTGCGTAATTAGGCACCATTAGGGTTTGGGGTTTTAACACTCGATGGAGTATTCAGTGTCACTAGTTGAGGCGCAACTGCTATTCCATTATGGTTCACTATCTCCTGCAACAGCAGACCTTACCACCATCCTGCAGCAGTCCAGATTTCTGTCTCTTTTTTGTTGCTTTTTAAACTATCAGCATGCTGCAGAAAGAAAAGGTGTATATGGACGTTTCTTTATGCTTATGAGATCCTCATTCTTATCAAACCATGGTGCCTTAGTAAGGCTTTGGAAGTTAGTTTGAGTCTTCTCATTGCTACAGAGAGGCTTTAACTGGGTCACTTTCTGATTATCGTTTACTTAACAAATCACTCATCATATTTAACATGCTTAAATTTGTATGTGACGTCAGATTTAGCAGTCTTGCTGTTTGTAGATTAGCTGTCAAACCTAGAAAAATTTAAAGGCTTTTTTAATTTTGTTATATGACTAGTGGTGCTACAAAAAAGATACAAAACTATCTTTTCTTCCTTAATAAAAATGAGAACTTTAAAGATTATTTTGCAGTGTTGGTTAAAAACATTCATATATTTAATATGTATGCATATGTTATGTATGTGTATGTATATATGTATTAATATGTATTTAAATATGTATATTATATACATATATATGTTAATTTTAAAATATGGGGAAATGTGATTTAAGAAAAAAATATGCAAAAAGGCATTTATTTGTGGGTGTTATTAAACACACGCAAGAAACATCCTAGCTGATACTTAAATCTTGTTTAATTTTTGACATAATTTCTACCAAACTTCCCTAGCACAATACACTTCTGCTACAGTAGGTAGGAGTTGTGGTAACTGTTGTAAAGCTCCATACTTGGTTCCCAAGAGAAAAAGCACATTTTTCTGTCAGTGATGACCACTTGACCCTTTAAAACTTAGGAAATTGTTTTTAGAAAATTATATTCTGGGCAGCACATGGTGACATTGATGGATCCTGGCAATAGCATTCTTCTGATGCTTACTAGCTGATTTGTCGCCAGTTAACTAAGAGGCATCCTCCCAAATTCACTCCTTTGTAAAATAATCAGTTTCACAAATGCAAAACTGCGTAGAGAACCTGAACAGACCTGGTTATTTTAAGTAGTTCAGGATCTTCACAGTAACAAAGGTATTTAAGAAAGGCCCAGACAGGCATGCACTACCAGTCTTTTTTCTAACTTTCCTTCTGAGCTGGCAAGGCATAGCAGATGGTCCATGTTAACCTTAATGATATACCATAAAATTAAAATAATAATGTCAACTCAATTTTGTTCACCTGTAATCTGTGTTAAGAAGTAGCATTCAGAATTTCTGGAAAGGTCTGTTCCAAGGCTGAGATTTCCTTTTTTGCAAGTAAAAATTTTTGTTTTTCAGAAGTTTTGAGGAGGATTAATCAGGAAACAGGGGATATGAACCGATAACTTTATTGCTTTGTGTCTCTTGGGGGGTTGGTTTTTTCCAAAAGGGAAATTAAAAACCTTTGAAATATTGGGGTTTTTTTTAGAGTAGCACAATTTATTTATAAGTCCGTAAATATAGAGAATGCTGCTCAAGAGAAAACATGCAGGAACTGTTACTCTGTATCTGTTTTGCTAAAAAATTCTTTAATTCAAAATAGAAATTCAAGTATCAAAGGGTGTACATTTTGGAAATGTCTTATGGCCATTGATCTTTTGCATGTGGAGAATGCCTAACTATACAACAGGTATTTATTGAGGTTGCTATGGCATATGACATTCTGGCAACATGGGCGCTTTCCAGTAAATTCATGGTGTTGAAAGAAAATTGTAGTTTTGTAAGAACAGTGCACTGCTCTTCCAGACATCATTGGTCAGCACGAAGAGCTGCCTGGCTGCTGTTTTTCAGATACAGAGAGTTTCATAAACCATGAAAATAAGTGTACTTTTAGTAAAACTACAGAGACTTTTCTGATCTTGTTTAAAATGCTTTGTGTATACTGACATTTTTATTTATTCTATATTGTTTCAGGTATTCAAACTGATAGGCAAATGGTAATAAAAAATACTTCAGCAAAGCGGTGAAGTATATAAATATTAAAACAGAAAGAGGCAGCAGAATAACCTTTAGCCAAGTATCCAGCCTACATAGATAGGACAGATGCAATGTTGCTGTAGAGGAAACAGCTCTAGCAATTACATTGGTGTGGAAACCTTATGTTCCAGCTATTATCTAGAGATGCTGCAGAGACTCACTAATGGCACTACATAAATTTTATCTTACATTTAGCTGCCAGGATGCACGTCGTCAGTCCAACATGAGAGAAGTTTTCATTTCACTGGCATAGTAGGAGTTGTGTTGCAATTGTCTTTAATGACCTTGCCATCATATTTAGTGTCATGAGGTGGAATCAAAGTTCATGGCCACACACATGTAGGAGGAGATGTGAATCAGGCCACGCTGCCCCTGCATGAATGCCATACACCTCCAAGAAAAAATCAGATTAAAGCATTCTGAGTGCCTTCAAGCATTAGAAATTAATTAAAATATAATACATGGGTCACAAAGAAAGGGAGTCATGTTCAAAACTCTTAAGTGTAGAAATCAAGGAAAATCTTTGCTTTATCCTGCTGTTAAAATCAAAACTTCTTCAGTGCATTGAAATTTACTTTTGAAGGCTCCAACTGTCATTGAAGTTTAATCTGTTTTGATAGTTTGGGAATCTCAGAGATCAGCATCCAGGTTTACATATTTGTTTTATAATTGATGAAATCTGAACCACAGCATTGTGATATTTACACTCTAATGTTGTTATGTTGTAGGCATAATCCATTTGGGGCTGCCTTGTATTGTCTTGAATATACCACAATTTATACCACAAGTGGCAAGAAAAAGCTTTTTGAATAAAAAAAAAAATCCAAACAAAGACTGTCCAAAACAAGACTGCAAGGCTAAACAGTGCTAGTTTTATTCAGGGTTTTCACATGGGATTAGTCTTCCTCCGCTACTGGGGAGACAGTGCCTACCTTTCTAATTTTGCACTGTAATGTGGTGTTGTCACATGCTGGTTTGTGTCAAAGGAGGAACCATGGTGGCTGATTTTAGCTAATCTAGTGCAACCTACCATTTCAGATGGGTTTATATGTCTTTTGACTGTTTGCACAACCCTAGACATGAGTCACGTTTTAAGATACAGTTTTTACATACCTGAGATTCAGAGGCTTTTGTAGACTCACGTTACGTAAGACTCTTCCTTCCTATGAATCAGTTCTAGTGAAAAAGTGCCACCGTGTTCCTGAGGGAAACAGAATGTTTTTCTAGGCTCTCCAGAGAGATCTGGACAGGTTGGATCGATGGGCTGAGGCCAACTGTATGAGGTTTAACAAGGCCAAGTGCTGGGTCCTGCACTTTGGTTGCAACAACCCCAGGCAGCGCTACAGGCTTGGGGCGGAGTGGCTGGAGACCTGCCTGGCAGAGAAGGACCTGGGCGTGCTGGTTGACAGCCAGCTGAACATGAGCCAGCAGTGTGCCCAGGTGGCCAAGAAAGCCAATGGCATCCTGACCTGCATCAGGAATGGTGTGACCAGCAGGAGTAGGGAAGTGATAGTCCCCCTGTACTCGGCTCTGGTGAGGCCGCACCTGGAGTACTGTGTCCAGTTTTGGGCCCCTCAATACACGAAGGACATTGAGCTGCTGGAGCGTGTCCAGAGAAGGGCAACAAAACTGGTGAAGGGACTGGAAAACAAATCTTATGAGGAGCAACTGAGGGAACTGGGGTTGTTTAGTCTGAAGAAGAGGAGGCTGANAAAACTTCTTCACGGAAAGAGTAGTGAGGTGTTGGAATGGACTGCCCAGAGAGGTGGTTGAATTGTCGTCCCTGGAGACATTCTAAAAACAAGTAGATGTGGCGCTCCAGGACATGATCTAGTAGGCATGGTGGTGTTAGGTTGATGGTTGGACTTGATGATCTCAGAGGTCCTTTCCAACCTTAGTGATTCTATGATTCTAGGAGAAAGAAGAATAATGATCTTCATCACATTCAAAACTAAATGAAAGGCTTGCATTTTTCTCATAAAAAGCTCTTCATATTGCCACTGCTTCTTGTTGCTTATTCTAACTCAATGCATGTTCCAACATTGCCAGCTTTACTGGTGGTGAGATATGGAGGGTGCTGGCCTCAGCTTCCACCCCTCTGGGATGATGAAATGCTGTGGGCACAACTATATAAGTCAGTTGGTTTGTATCGGAACTCTTACTGCCGTAAAGGACTGTCCTGGGAATGCCTTCTGCGTGGAGAGGGACTCCGTGGCAGACTGCACTAAGATAGTGAAAGTAGTGCTGGTGGGATTTAGGATGAGGATTGGTCTATGACACTGCAGGGGACCAAGGTATAAAGACACTAGTTCAAGTCTGGTTGACGTTTTACAATTTAAAGCCGAGATAAATATGGATGATTTAGAAATTCAGGGTTTATGATCTCTGGGTACAAATTACTGGTTTTGCCAAGTTGAAAGGTAATACTGTGCAATGAAACACCTCTTCCAGTCCAAGGGACATTCACGTGGCAGAAACGGAGGTGCTTGCATTATTCTCCCTTGTGAGTAGTGGCATTTTTTATAGCGTGTTTTTTAAAAGACATTCTTCATATTACTGGAGGTAAGTGTGCAGTTGCAGGTATGTTATAGTTAATAATTCAGTCACATCTCACATACAATAATTAATATTTTGCATGAGTGCCAGTTAATTTGATATAGCTGTGAAACAAAAACACAGCGGAAACCTGAAAGCTGCTGAGATAGTGAGATATGTTTCTGATACATATGAAAATCTTTATGTTTCCTTTTAGGTAGAGGAATATAATGTTTTAACTGGTGAATAAGACGGTATAAAGATCAATAGTTCATATATTACGAGCATCCATACAACACAGCAAATTATTTTGGTTTTATCTTAAGTATCTCAAAGAATTTGCTGTTCCTGTTTGCGTGGAAAAACGTTAACCTTGAGTTTCTGGAATGCATAGGGCACAAGTCTGTTATTGTTATGATGTACCTTGTATCATACTTGAAATTCTGAAGGGAACTGTTTAAGTTGACAATTGCAGACAAATTATGCAATACTGAAGATCAAATCTAACTTAATGTGGAATGAATGGGCTGAATATGATTACCTGAAAATGACTACTAAAATAACAACTCGGCTGATGTGTGCACAGGCAATAAAGTAGTCATAGCTGTCTTTATTCTGTGATGTACAAGTCCTAAAGATTTTAGTAATAAAATAGATACCAAACATACTTTCAGAATGTTCCATGAAGTCTCAGCTTCTTGTTGAGAACAAAATGCTACATGATTACCATTTAGATTAAAAGTCATGAAAAAATCTGAGAATTTTGAAGTGCAGACCAGTGACTGTCAGCATCCTATCTCCTTTGTCTGGACTCTGGACTAATGATTGCTCTACATTTCAAAATGCTTGACAAGAAAATCTGAAGGTCCATGCAATTTTTCATTCAATTTAAGATGGTGGGAGAGAGCATTTTTTCTGAAGCTGTCTAAAAATGAGATCAGTTAAAAAACACCAAGCGCCTTCACCTGCTAAATGCATACATATATATTATTACTTTTCCCCCACTGATATTTAGAAAGAATATCTCTGTCCATTTGCTTTATGAGATTTCACTGACTTCCAGGAACCCAGAATTTTTCCATTTATGGATTTCTGTCTTACCTAGGACTATAAAATTCGGAGAAACTTCAGCAGTGTATACAAAAGTACTTCTTTTGACAAATTTTACAGATGCACAGACATGCACATTAGGGAGAAGAGCTGAATAGTTTTGTGACTTCAGAATAATTAACTATTGGCATGTCTGTATTAATGTGGTGTTCTTACTTAGGTTGTGTGGTAACTCAGCTGGAGGTAGCTAAAATGTATGAGAAAGATATGGATCTGCCAAAGGAGGATCATGAAAACAGCCAGAGGGCTGAAGCACCTCTCCTACAAGGACAGGCTGAGGGAGTTGGGGTTGCTCAGCCTGGAGAAGAGAAGACTCTGGGGAGACCTTACAGAAGCCTTCCAGTACCTAAAGGGGCTTACAGGAAAGCTGGAGAGGGGCTGGTTACAATGGCATGGAGTGATAGGACAAGCATAATGGCTTTAAACTGAAGGAGAGTAGATTTAGATTAGATATTAAGAAGAAATTCTTCCCTGTGAGGGTGGTGAGGCCCTGGCACAGGGTGCCCAGAAGAGCTGTGGATGCCCCATCCCTGGCAGTGTTCATGGCCAGGTTGGATGGGCGTTTGGGCAACCTGGGCTAATGGGGGGTGTCCCTGCCCATGGCAGGGGATTTGGAACTAGATGATCTTTAAGATTCCTTCCAACCCAAACTATTACATGATTCTATGAAAATATTTATGTAAAGATAGCTGAAATACATGGTTTTAATTAATACTGCTTGTTTGGGTTTTCTCTGAAGCAGGTTGCAAACACCATAGTCATTTTTATTTAAAAATTAAATACTTCAGTTGAGAAGCATAGTGGTATGTATGGCATGTCCAGGTGACTGCCTAAGGCAGGTGATTGTTTAAATGTTGCGGGCTGTGAGACATCTGCATAAGCAAAACCACAGATTAGTCAGATCTGGCTGAAAGCGTGAGTAGTACTTTCAGCTGTAACTTTCTGTCATTAGTACTTCACGAAATTAGTAAGACATCTGAAGACAAGAAGTGGCACTACAGATGTGTTATATTAGCTTTTGGTCACAGTTCAGTGAGACTGATATATATAGCTTGGTCCTGGGAGGTATTTGTTCTGTACCACAAAACTGTGAAATCTGGCCAAATTCAGCACAGCCAACAGCCTCATCCTTGTAGCGCTAGCTTGTAGTCTGTCATAGGGACGTGGACATTGGAAATCCAGGCTGACACCAATTAGCACTTCTTGTCAGGATATGTATGTACCCTGTGCTTGTGTGACTCTAGTGGCAGTAGTATTACTTAATTGAGCCTGACACTCTTTTATAAAGAGGAGCATACCCATTATAAAGAGGAGCATACCCATTTTTTTAAAGACAGTATCTTATTGATGCCAGGTTTGAAACCTTTTATTTTTGTCTTATACAATGACCTTTGAGAACGATATGTCATTTAAAATTATATAACTGCCTTCCCTTTTGTAATCATTCTTGGATCTTTTTGTTGTTGTTTTTTTTCCAGACTGGAACAAACGGATTGAATACAAGCCTGGTTCTGGCAGCATGCCTTTGTTTCCCAGCATTCATCTAGAAACATGTGATGGACCAGTTTCCTCAATACATACCACCATTGAATTACAGACAAATTACATTGGAAAGGGCTGTGATCGTGAAACGTACTCAGAAAAATCTCTGCAGAAATTATGTGGTATGCATATGACTTTCACTTGATATATTTTTCTAGATAAATCACCAGTTCCTTGTGACCTGTAAGCATACAATATGTGGGTTTAGCTCAGCTGGTTCATTTTGGATTGTAGCAATGAAAATGAAGGGAGTAGTGATGCTTAACTGATGCTCAATTCCTCTTGTCCATTTGTTTTCACTCTTTTTCATACCTTCTCCCTGCTTTCCTTTATTTTTTTTCTCTCCTGCTCCTCTTCCTTTCTCTATTTTCTCTTTTGTCATTCCACCTCTTTCTCACTCCTTCTTCCCTCTGCTACTAATAGTACCGTGACAGTGTAGTGACATTTCAGGTATCAATCTGCCATTATAGGAAGACCATAGGATCTGATGAGAATTGAATCTCCATCTTGTGTTTCAGTCTTCCTCACTCAGCTTTCTCTTCTGCTGCTAAGTACTGTACCAGAATAAAAACAACCAAAAAGTTAAGGCACATTTGGGGCAATTGTTTGAGCAAAAATATTTGAGAAACAGGAATTTCACAAAAGGGGTATGCTGGTGGGAAAAAAAGCTTCCTAATTTTTTTCTTCCCTTTTCCTGCTTTCTGATAACTTGATCCAAAAGATACAAATTAATTTCGAAAGGTAGATTAAATGCTTGAGGACACTGCTGTATTTTGGTTATTTTAAGATTATGTGTATGGCAAACCAATGGCCACACATTAAGCCATTTATCTTTTTCCTTTGAGATCTGCTGTCTCTCCTCCTCCTCTAAAATCCTTTCTTCTCATCTGAGTCCTCATCTGAAGCCCTGATGGTGTGGAACATTGATTCTCATCTTCTCCAAAATGTCTCTTAACCTTGCTCCTGTCAGAGCTACAGTAGCAAAAGTACAATTTTTTTCCCATTTAAATGTATGCATTTTGGTTTGTGGTGCTCTGATGTGTGGCTTACATTTGCTCTGATAACCACAAAACAGGGTTGCGGATATGTTAAGATCAATACACTAACCTTTAAGAAATATTTTTGTAAATGAAAAATTTCAGCCACTGTTACTAAATTATTAAAAATGGAGAGCCAATTCCCAGGGGAAAATAGTTTGCGGTTATGATTAACAATTACTTGTGCAGACTGTGGAGAAAGTGAAGTAAAGGTGAATGGGAGTAGTAGCACTCTCAGAAAATCTGAATAATTTCAACTTGAAAATTGCTTAGTTAAGATTACAGAAACCATCATAATTTCAATCCTGTATCTTAATCCAACTGACTGGGATCCTAGAAAAGCAGGAGAAAACCCATCTGCCAACAGTGTACATCTTTGTCATGTTAATAACATCAAAACTGAGAGGTTAAGCAAGACTATATCACCTATTGGGGACTTGATTGCCTAAAATACTAGCATTTTAATAAAAATCAATATGTTATAGTTAAAGTGAAGTAATTTGCCTTCTCTAAGAACCTGTACTGACAGCAAAAACAACATTGCTTATGCCCGTTACAGACCTGAACTGCAAATTCAGAGTGGATCACTGTGTACAAGATCTAAACCACCAAACGACATTGACATAAAACAGAAATAACAGCTGTATATAACAATATTATCATTTTAAGTCTAACCCTGAAAGTAGGTACCTTCTGCTGGTGTAGAATTCCTTAGTTAAGGGATGTTGTGAAAAGTCTAAGGGGTTCAGTTCACATAGTGTGGCTTGACTACCTTACCTGCTGACACTTAGGCAGTAGAAAAGAGAATTTAAAATCTTTCTATTTTTCTCCTGAATAAACTAGATATTTCTCAATACTGGCCCAGTCTTAATTCATTGTCTGCACCATATGTAGGCCTCAGCTGATGGAAAGAGAATGATCATAAACATTTCAGCAGGTCTGTCAGTGCCATTGTAGTAGTTGCAGGCAGCCTTTGAGCAGGTGGACAGATGTGCTGTTTAACATTACTGCTCAAATTCCAGTTTTTACTCAGCATGTCGTGAAGGAACAGAATGTAAGGCACTTGAGAAAATAGATAGAATGCAAAAAGTATATGTAAACGGGGGGGAAAACTCTCACTACTCAAAGAATATATTTTTTTGTCCAAGGTCTCAATATCTTCATAGAGAAGAACAAGTAGAGTAGAATCTTGTAGTAGGACTTTGATGAAATATTGTAAATTAAAATGAACTTTAGATCAGAATTGCATTTGGACTAGCTTACGCTTTGGTATTTGATATTTATTACCATCCTTAATGTAGAGATAACTCTTATGAAAGCAGGTTAAATTATTTCTGGAAACCAGTGTTCTCCCAGAAATGACCTTATTGTATCTAATGGTTGGATGAATAAATTCTTTGAAAAGGAAGAAAACCCTGATTTTTTTCTCTACCAGTAAAACATGGTGTGATCACAGAGAGTGCAGAACTGAGCAATCACAGACAGGTATTCATCTGTGCTATATAAAATGCAAGATTCTCTCTCTATAATTAAGGACTCAGTTCCTAAATCCTGTGCTCATTTCTTCATTTATCTGTTGGAAATCTAGAGAATTCAAATGATAAGGACAGTGCATTAAAGTTCATTTTTTAGATGATTGATGGTTTAAGTCTACCTTTCAATAACTCAGTGATTTGTACTCACTTTGATGGTGAAGGTAGGCAATTTAAATGATTAAATTATGCTTGACTCATTTTAACATCAAGGAGTTATTAGTGTTGTGCCTCAAAGCATTTTAGTAAGCATTTTTTCTACCTTGTCATACAATAACAAAAAAAAAAAAAGTATGTATAAAAGACACAATTTGGACTGCAAAAACATATCCAGAATAAATCTCGCAAAAAAAAAACCCTACCAAAAAACCCACCAAAACTCCCGCAAACCCAAAACCAAACAAAAAACCCAAAAAAACCGAAACCAAACTGGTTAAGAGGCCTAGAATACGTTAGAAAGATGACTGTAGTGCTGTCTTCTTTCCCTGTAAACGTACATAAGCCAGAAAATAATGAGATTGCTAATTCTCACATATGGCAGATGGGAAACTGAAATATGGAAACACTAAGTATCAGATTCATGGCCATGCTTCAGCCCTCTCTCCTTTATCCGGGGTTGTGTAGCTTTGCAGGAGGCTCAAAGTAAGTTGTTGCTCTGATTGAAAATTAATACTTTGGGCTTGGTTTTATTTGGATGGTTAGCTTCCAGCTGAACCAACAGTCTGGTCCAATTCAGCACGCAGCATCAGTATGTGCTTATCCTGGCACAAAGTTTGCAGCGTGAACATGCAGGGTATGGAGAGGAGGTAAGGCCAACTCTGTAATTTCCTTGTGGAAAAAAACCCACTTTGATATGTAAGGGGTACCTCAGGGGCCTCAGCAGAAAGCTGTGCTTAATGCAGTGGCTCCTGCATTATTCTGGAAGCATTTTAGGAGAAAAGGGCATGGGCTCTGATGTTTCGAAAGGGCGATGATCCAGTAGCGTGATTCTGGGAACACCTCCAGATATATCCTGTTTGCTTTGCTCCAGGTCTGTGTATGTACATGGCTGAGCAGCTTGGGATGCTGCTTGGATTTATGAGGATCAAAACACTATAATTTCTTCCAGCTAAATCTCCAAGGCATGTAATCCAATAGTTGTTTTCAAGGCAGGATTGACACATGCTAACAGGACGAGGCTCCAAAGTAACCCATTAATCTCCATAAAAAGATGGGCAGATAAAGTAGAACCTGTGCAGCTTGGTACTGATTACCTAAATGCCTGACTTTAAACTGGGAAAATAAGGTAGTTTACTTAAGCACCTTGCTGAAACAGAGTTTAACAGGCAGTTTGAGACACTTCCATTTTGGAGTTTTCTCATAGATTCATTCTAGTGGGGAAAAAAACATCTTTCCAAATTTTTATGGCCAGAATAGATAGAGTGAGTGAGGGATGAAGCTTCTTTTTTGAATCCGTAATTTACCTAATATAAGGATGTCCCAATTTAAAAACATTTCTTTTGGTATACACCATGGTGCACACAATCTCTGTTCCTTTGTAAGTTTAAAAATTTACCAGAAAAATTGACAGAAAAATAAACTTTTTGAGAAAAGTATGCTTTACTTGTGTCCTGTGCAAGTACTTTTATTTTTTTAGTGGTTTGAATTTCAAAAATATAAATAGAAAGTTTATCACAAATTGTGCCATGCTGACAAATTGAATTTGATGTATTCCTCTTGATAACATCTGTGTATTAAGCAGTGCAGTATTGTTTATTATCCAGAATTAGCATTTATAAAATAAATACATTTTGTCTCTGTGCTTAAATTCTAAGCATGTAGGTGTTAAGTTTGATACTCCTATCACTCAAAATAATCTCATTTTACAGTAATTAATTTTGGTCAATTGTCTAACAAATTAATGATGTGAATGTTTTCATATCATTACTATAATACTTTGTTAAAAATCCATAGGTTACAATTTCACATATTCTTGGCTTAAAAGTCTACACTGCTGCAGAGAGTTGGGATCTTTTTCCTCTCCTTGGGTGTTGAAGGAGGGTGGGATATCTTACTAGTTTCTAGTTTGAGATTTTTGTATTCAGTTGTGGTTTGTTCACCATATTCTTACTTGACAAAGGATCAACAAGAATGCAGAGATTGTTTGTGCTTTTTACTCTGGCAAGCATGCTTTCTGCTAAACGTTATCTTTCACCAGCTATGTAAAGGCTTCGGGTAGCTCACTACATGTTTTCAGATGTGTCTGACAGTCGTTAAGCTGTAAGAAAACACTGAGTTGTAAAGAATTGTGCTATTTTATCAGATCTTGGCACCACAGTGTTTTCCATTTCTGGTGTGTTTGGGATTTTTTCCAATTAGTTCTAACAAAAAAATACTATGTAGCTGGGGACCACTTTGCTAATATATTACTTTTGGGTGGGGAAGGCTAATTTGGATTGCTATTACCACCTGAAAGACTTAGATATATGCTAGGCAAGAACACCTGGAGTTACAACCATCGTGTATCTGCCAGAAGCCGACATTAAAGTGATATCATCTACCTTAGGGTGAATACTCTGTATGTATTGATATTCATAAGAACATTGTTGTGGATATCTGTGGCTACCTACTAGACATTAGGAGACTTGCCCTGCATGCATCCCCACTGTACTGTGTTTTGCAACACATCAACCCAACATACCATATATCTTCATGCTGTCAGGGAGGGAAGATGTAAAGCTTCCCAGCTGGATGGAGAGAATTTGGTTTTAGTCTTAGTAGTTCTTGTAATAACTGAAGAAATGTCATCAATGAATATTAGAAAATAATGAGAAGTTTCAAGAGAGATAATCTCAAAATATTTTCTGTAGGTTTTTGTGCAATATATTTAATTTAGAGAACTGTTACTGTCTTACCATGGTCAATATTATATAAGGTGTATGTGATTTGACAGTGAAGCTAGTTTGACCATTTGGGTAGTAAAAATAATCTAAAGAGTGTGAATCAGACCCCTGGCCTATATTAATCTTCACAGAATTTTCATAAGTTTCTCATCATGTTATTCATTATATATCATTTGCAGGAGCTTCCTCAGGTGCCATTGACTTGTTACCGTCTCCCAGTGCAACAACTAACTGGACAGCTGGGCTTCTCATGGATAACAATGACATGATTTTTAAATTTGATGGAAAGCAAGGAGCCAAAATCCCAGATGGAATAGTCCCAAAGAATTTAACTGATCAATTCACCATCACTCTGTGGATGAAACATGGACCTAGTCCAGGATTAAGAGCTGAGAAAGAGACTATTCTCTGCAACTCTGACAAGACAGGTGAGTCTGTACATGGAATAAATGCTTGGCAAAGGGTTTAACAGAGTTAGTAGAGTGTTACCATCTCTCCTCAGTTAATTTGGTCTGAAAAAAAAAAGTTACTAAGCTGCGATGGTGTCACTCTAAGCATTGCTGATTTGATAGCTTATTGAGGGGACTGGTGTCTACCTAAGTTTCGAGCACTGGTTGTCATCTTGGATAATCTCTGAACATGTCTGTATGAATCTATAGGAATTGGTTGATAAAATAATTCAATTCAATTTTTTTATTATTTAAATTGGGAAAAAACTGTTCTAATTCTTCATTGAAACTAGTTAGATTAAATATTGATTTGGACTTAATTAGTTTTGATATAATGCTTCCATAAACAAAACTAATACAGCGTAATTTGGGGAGAGGCTTACCATATGTGGTTTCTCTGAGAACCATAACGATCCATGATATTGAGGAAAGTAAGTTTTTTTGAGGTTTTTTATTTGGTTGTTTTTTTCTTTTAGATGTATATTGCTTTCAAACACATTCACCTAAACAAAAAAGTTAGATCAGATCACTGATCTTACTGGTCTCTCCTTTCAGAGATGAACCGACATCACTATGCCCTCTACGTGCACAACTGCCGATTAGTCTTTCTGTTGCGCAAAGACTTTGACCAGGCTGACACTTTTCGTCCTGCGGAGTTCCACTGGAAGCTGGATCAGGTACCTGTGGTTTTCTTTTATCTGTAACTCATCCTTTTCGTCATCCCCTTTAGAAATCACAGAGAACCCAAATCCTAGCGTAACTGCTTTGGGAAATTGGAAGTCTGTTGCAATTATGTTGCAACTTGTAACTGTTATGACTTTAATTGTGATCCACATAAAAAGGGATAAATGAGTTAACTTGGTCAAGTCATTTAATGTGGTAGGGTTTTTAATTGAGTCATGTTACACTAAATAGAGATTTATATACTTTGGCAATGGATGGAGACATGACATTGCATATAGTTCCCTAAAAGTTTTGCATTTATCATTTAAAAAAAAAAATCTACTTTATAAGCACAATGAAAGGGATAGAAACCTTTTCAATAAAGAGTATGCTGACACACAGAAAGCCATTTGTAATATATTGTAAATCTAATCTGTAGACTTTTACTTTCATCTGCTGTGCTGTATGTATTTTTTCCTTATTATGAAGAGTATATTGCCAGGAAATTATTATTAAAGAGATAAAAATTGCCTTTCATAGATTTATTAATTCTAAGCAGGATAAGGATCATTTGGATGAAAGAAGACAGACTTCAGCAAAGTAGTATTTTTTAAAGCAAGTTTCTTTATGTCTTTCAATCCAAATCATGATATTGAAGATGTAAATGTAGGAATAGTTACTTTCCTAATTCACCTTGTGTATAAAATGCGTATAAAAAGATGATCTTTGTCATGATTATCAGATGAATGTGGTAAGAAACTATGTGGTAATCATAGCATTGCTTTTCATTTCCATTAACCAGTTTGGAATCAGTTTCTGCTGTACTTGATATGAAATCTTACGGTGCCTGGAAAGGGGTAAATTTACATTAAATCATATTGAAGATTACTGATGTCACCTCAGATAATTCTCTTCTGAGTGCTGAAGATGGATTTGTATTTCTAAGCTGTATACTAAGCATCTAAATTAATGATTATACAGAGTTTATGTAAAGTATTTTGACTTTGAAAGTTGAATGCAATCAACTTCTATATCCTTACAATGAGGAAGGACCAATGTCCTCTCAATAAATGAAATTTGTGTGTCACACAAATAACTTAGCCATTACAAAATACTGGAAAAATGTGCTGTCAAAGACAGCATCCTTTGACAGGGGATGTATTTGATTGTGTGAAATTACTTTTTAATTTCTCTTGCCATCTACAATTACTTTATTCTTACTGCAGTTTCTCCACATTTCCGTACTTTTAAAACCTAGGAAGTACAGAAATGCTAGCATCTTTCTGATTATTTTCTCTTTCTTGCATCACAAAAAAGACAGTGTATCCTGAACTATTCTTTTTTCATATCACATTTTCATGTGTGATTAGCCTTGCACTAGTGGAATTTGATTAGCATCCATGTTACTGGTGAGGAACATACACTCTTTGTATTTCTATTTTGACAGTACTATTTTCTTGCAGAAAGTGCTGCTCATCTCAGAAATCTACTTCTGGATGGTCTGTTGATTTGAGAATCTATATGAATTTGAGGGTGCATTGTTTCAAAACAATATGCTAAAAGTGTAGAAGTGCTATTTTTTTCTCTAACAAGGGATAAAGAATACCTTGGGGGAGTCTACGGATTTTGTGTGAAATTAATAGACCTAGAGGAGTTGCACCAGTACACAACTTCTCACATCTTCAGCTGACATTTAAGTAGAATCCCAAATATCTGGTGACAGGAACTCATTGTGATATAAATCCTAGAGAAACCCAAAGGTTTCAACTAGGGATGACTGAGTAAGTCCTTAGAGATATTTTGAGATTTAATGGACTGAGTTATGAGTTATGTCTATGGAGAGAAGTTATTTTGTTGGAGCCATGTCAGCAAGAGCATATGCTAAAGGCAATCCAAAGTAGTGCTTGACACATTAACTCTTCATTTCTACTGTTTAGTTCTAAACTGTATATTTCATTGCATGCCAAAAATAATTTGTGTAATATAAAATATGCTCCCAAATTGTAGCACTACAGAAGAATTGAGCTGCGGTTGGGCACTGAAGTGAGCACCTTCCTAACTACTATTGAAAACTCCCACATTATGGAAACTAGAGATAGAAAAGATTTTTTAGATCACGTCATCCATTTCCTTTCATTCAGCTACTATCACTTGATTTCCACAGAATATTTTCAACTGCCCTTTCTAGTTTAGAAAGAATGTAAGATTTACAATAAAGTTTGTTATCAGTTGTGTGATCAGATTTCTACGATGATTAATTTATATTGTCATAGTGATACTGTTTTAAGTTTTTTCATCAAGGGATGTGGTAAAGATTGCTTCTTTACCTCTTCTTCAATGCTCATCTGGCCTGTATGATACAGTGAATTAAAAGAAACGAAACATATGTGAATAATAGTCCGATATGGAACTTGCATAGTTTTGAAGACAAGGCAGTCAGAAATTTTCACTTCAAAGTGGTAAAATGATGCCAGCTTCTATCTACCTACAGCGGTTTACCTTAGAAAGCACAGCATATTTTAAAATCACATCAAAAAGCAAGTTAGCATCTCACTACAAACTCCTCTGGATCTCGGTATGAAAAGAAGCTAGGGTTAAATTTTCAAAAGCAGATTAATTGTGCTAGACACTTCTGAAAATCCTACCAGGCCATTATATGCATATTTAGATACTGAAATACCTCTGGAAATCTCACTTTCTGAACCGTTCATTCCACAGTGGTATATCCTCAGATTCCTTGTGCTTTTAAGAAAAGCATGGGAATTAAGTGGTATATCTAACTGTTGTACAGTTTCTCACCACCCGCGCTGCACTGTGATACAAGATGCTGTAGACAGCATGGTGTATATGGCTCTGGAAGACAGTTCAAGGGTTGGTACCAAGCACAGACACAGTAGAGTAAAATGTGGCAGAGTATTGCTGAGCTCACTTCATGTTTGTGACAACAGTTCACAGCTTGGTTTTGCTGAGAGGAATCCAGTGACCTTGGAACAGGGTGAAGCATAAACTAGTGAAATCATTTATCATTCTTACTGCAGAGTAGTAATATTTATTATACCAGCTGCTTTGGGCTCTACCTAGTCCACAAGACGACTCATTCTTTCAAGGCACTGACCAAGAATGTGAACTTACTGTTATTGAAAATTGAATTTAATTCTCTAGATCTCATTTCTGTGGTGGTTCTTAGTTGCAAACTCCATTCTTGGCTGTATGCAAGGAGTCACGTAACATTTTATATAGCTACGCCTGAGCAGTGCGTCTGAAGTCTTGTGATACAATGCAGCAATCACAAATGTAATGTGCAGCAAGTGCCTGAAACCTCCACATGGTCATGGCTGCCAAGTTAGCTCTGGGAAGATTGTGTCTTTAAGTTAATTCGTAGACCTAAGGATTTATTTTCAGTATGACTTTCAGTGTATTTAGCCCTATTTGTTACATTGAAATTAATGGACTTTGTTAGGCTAATTATTTGCTTGTTGTTCCGAGGATGCATGACCTGAGAGTGCCAAAACGCTAGGGGTATCTGCCTTTAAGTATTGAATTGCTATCATGTAGGGTGAGTATGTCTGCAAAAAGTGATAAGAATCAGGGTTAACAGATTTCCTTCGAAGATTTCCTTATTACTTATAAGAAACACAGGGAAAGAAAAATTGATGTAGTTTGTGGGTTTTTTTCCCTCACTTTCATCCTTTTGGAATTTTACTCTCTTAGTTATGAGAGAATCCATAAGAAAAGGTATGGAAAGATCCATGTTAGAGAAAAATCAGTGTCACATCTCTAATGCATGCTGGGTAATAAAACCTGCATGGTTTTCCCAAACAACTGCAACAGCTCCCTGATTAGAGGTGGTTCCTTTTACTTGTTCCTATTTCCTTGGAAGTGTAGCTTTTTCTTTTGTTTCAGAATCATGGCCTTTTTTCAGAGTTTTCCATGGAAGGGTTTAAATTGAGTATCACGATGTGTTTATCCACTTTTTTGATCATCTATTTTCTCATACTTAACTATGACACTCTTTAAACCTGAGCACCTATTAAAAAAAATTTGCCACCAAAGTCAGTAAAACACCGAAATCATCATCTAATTGTCCTAGATGAGTAAGAACACAGATGTCGTTTTAAGTGAATGATTTAGCCAAATATGCATTTAAGCCATCTAAAAATAACATATGAAATATAAAACCTATGTCTTTGCTTTTCTTAGAAAGCTGTGAGGATGTATGTTAGAGTTCCCTGCTGTTGGCATGCTCATATGCCTATACACTCATCTTACGGATGTGTGACTGGTTTTAAGAAAATAATTGGATTGTACAACCTCCTCTTGTACACAGGGAATAACTACATAGGGGATGGGTATGGTAGAGGCTGGAGCTTTCTGAGCTCCATGCGACACAAAAGTACCCTTGGAGACTTGGGAGTTGGTGAACTTCTTAACTTGCATCTCTGATCATGTTTCCCTTCAGCTGCTGGTGCTGTGTCTGGCCTTGATAGATTCCTTGATGCTGACATACTAGGACTGCAAGAGAGATCAGTTTAGAAAGGAGATCATGTATATTAGAAGTTCTGTTGAAATCACTGGGAAAATGTTCATTGATTTTAACACGGGTAGAATTTCAGTCTAGAGATGTTAAAAAAAAGTAAAAATCAAGTATTCTCACTTATTTTTCTTTCAGTGTAAAGATATTTCCAAAAGCACTTCAGGAGCTCTGTTAGCAACTCTGTTGTAAAGGTTAGAACTAGTGCCCCTTCCCTTCATTGTCATCCACAGGAAAAACCTCTTTTGATCCTCAAATTTCTGCTATAAGAAGCAATAATTCTTCGTCACTTCCAACCTTAATGATTCTATTCTATTCTGTTCTATTCTATTCTATTCCATTCTATTCTATTCTGTGTTCTCCATTGCTGGTTAATATAGTGAGAACTCTCTCCCTTAATTTCTGTCCATTTTAACTGTTGCTTTCTATAGCCCATACAGAATCAAATCAAAATAATAGTTTGAATAATGAATCAAGGCATTCGAACCTTTGGTGATAGTGGAAAACATAACAGTAAATAGGACAATGCACAGTGTATTTCATACTGTTCATGACTGCACACTTGTCATACTAATATTTAGGATAGTCAAGCCAAGAGGTGTTTTTTCCTTCCCCTAAATCAGCAGAATAGGAACACTGTTTTGAGTGGGAAAAGGGATCTTAGCCCGGACTGAAGATTTTTTTCATGTACTTGTTTTTATTCACAATGGGAAATTATTTTCTGTTTTATACCCATGTTACCCTGAAAATAATCTTCCAGCCCACAGGCAAAATTCATATTGATCCACTTAAAAAACCAGAGAATTCACTGCATGATCTGGAGTCATTCTAAGTCAGGAAAAAATAGATAAACATGCAGAAAGTTACTGTTTCTTTTCTAAGATGAGATAAATTGCTTTGAGTAATCCAAAATAAGCCTGCAGTGCTTTTCATTGTTGAAAAGCTCCAAACAATTAATTTCATAATAGGAACTAAAGAGGTTTAGATAAATCTGAATATGACGCATTCTGTCTCTGTGTGTGCACATAGATGACGAAGGATCAAGACAAGGCCTCCATTTGCATTCACTGACCACACACAATAGGGTCTTCTACCTGTAGAAAGCAGCCTTGTCCTGTCAAGCCCTTCATTCCCTTTCACTGTTTCAAATAAGCTACTGTGCAAGGACGTGATAGGGCAGGAACTGACTTTTGAAGAAATGTATGTTACGTGATAAGAGGGCAAAATGAAAGGGATTTGGTATTTGGCCCTTTTCATAGTTAAATTAGCTATTTCCATTAAATAACAGCATTTATGAGTGAAAGCTGTTCTTACATGCTTGATTTTTAGAAATTGGTTAGTTATGTGCATCTAGGTTTGAGAAGACAGTTATTCACATAATGAAAGCCCTAGTGGTTTCCTTCTTGAGAGGCAGAGAGAAAGAAAATTAACATTTATGGAAAGTACGTAGTATTCTCAGTCCTAGAGGGTTAAGGGTACTTGAGAGAGATAGGATGGTGCAAGCATTCATCATCTCTGTGCACTGATTTCACCTCTAGATAAAAGACTCCAGGCTTGTCAGTCCTATACTTTCCAACATGATGCTCTATTGAAAGTCGACTTTTTTTTTATGATGGAGTTTAGTTGTTCATTCGCACTTGAGGATCAAAAGAGTTTCTTAGGCTTTTAATCACTTATTTTACAAAGTGGTATGCAGACCTGCACTGCTCTATGCATACATCTTTAATAAAACTACAGAAAGAAGCAAGTTAAATGTTTTCCTACAGAGCCAATAAGAGATAAATGATAAATGCATCATGCTAGTCCTGCAACAGAGATGAAATAATTTCAGGACTTAAAAAGTCTTTGTGGCATCCACAGCACCCCAAATGTCTTACATTATAGCCCTGTCTGTTCTGACATAGTTTATTTACCAGTTTCCGTCTATAAATGCTATTTTTTTATTCAGCATCCTGCTTCAAAACAGCTTTTGCTAGTGCAAGGATGACTTGGCAGTGCTGATAAATGCCAAAAGTATTCTTTGAGACTCCAATTGAAAGAAGTTTGATATATAATTTTGTTGCAACTGGAGTATCACTACTAGTAACAAGGTCTTGACAAACAAATCATGGTGGTTGGCAAGAACTTGCTTTATGACATACAAAAATTCCTTTAGGCCAGCTCTGAAGTATTCCCTATAAATTGGCCTGGTTTTGTGCGTTTCTAATTTCTGCAGTCCAGCCTAGCATGAAATGCAGTGACTGCTCTGAGCCTCTGTTAAACCTCTATGACCCTTAAGGAACAAGCAATCTGCCTGCAGAAAATATTTTATAATTTATCTAATTGCGTTTACTTGAAATTGTTTGGACATGCTTCTGTGCATTTTTGTTGTGCATTTTGCAGTTTTGTCATTTTTCTTTGGCAATTTTATATTTTATTATAATGGGATAGGATTTTCAAACCTGTTTGTGCTAGCCTACTGTTCCCAAAGATTTAAAATGAGCTGGGTTGACTCTTCTGAAAATGTACTGATTATGTGTTGTCTTTCAGCTCTTACTTAGGCGTGAAAGTGGTATTCAGATATGTAGCTATGCTTGTTACCTGGGGAAGTTAGAACTGTTGCAAACAGCAAGCGCTTTAGACCCTGAGACACCATTTTAGTTGGATCAAATTGAAGAAGAGAGGGGGGAGAAAATGAAAAACAATTTAAAACTGACTATAGCACCATGAAATAATAAGAAGTATTACACTCTTAAAGATTGCTGTGGGAAGGCCCCAATATCAATTTGTTACATAGACAATATCATAAGTATGGACTTATTAATGTGCCTAAATAAGCTGGACTGAAGTGTCTGTTAACTTGCCTTGTTTCTACAGTTCTCTGGAGACTCTAGAAATTTAAAGCCTAGAACAGAAATTCCCAAACAAGCTGTGCATGTGAAGGTGAATAGTCACATTTGTTTTCTTATTTATTGACTATTTTTAGTATTTATATTTTACACTGTCCCTGATTTATCAGTTATGCCACCAGAATTTATACAAAACATGCACACTCACTTTTGAAAATGTTGCTGAAGAGCAAGACCTGTGACTTGGGCAACATTCTAGGACCTCTATGTTGATTATATTTCAAGAAAAGCCGGTTGGCTTTGGAGCATTCAGGCAGTGTTTGAAGCATTTCACAAAGGTAGGACTGACATCTTTATCCTTCCAAATGCAGGTTAGGAGATAAATAATATGTGGATTGATAAATGTAAATTCATTTATCTACGTGCATGTTTATTCCAGCCTTGGAGCCATGGTTTCTGGATGTCCACAGTTCAGGAAGAAAGTATGGTGATGTTTTTCCATTGATGCACTTCCCACATCTGGATAGTCTCTTGGCAATAGCAAAGCCTCAAAATGCATATGTTTAAGCACATGATGAACAATTATGTAAAAATACATAACTGAGCAGCTTTCTAGTTATAGTTAAAAGATAAACATAGAGTGCTGCCTAACTGTAGTCATCAAGTGTTACTGGACTGACATGCTTGTTTGATGCAGTTTACCAACAAGAAAAGTAGATTATTATAGAATTATTTCATGATGAACAACCTATGGATCTAATTTACTAAACCACATTGAAGTTCCAGCATGGCAGCACAAAGACTTGCTGCAGCTACAGTATGTAATCAAGGCTTACAGGTGCTTTATCTGTCAGTTTGATTAAGCCATTTCGTTATTTAAAGCTGTAATTAAGACATCCATATTTTGGAAACCTGTTGTGAAAGTAAGTATTACACATTACGAGTTTCAAGGCTACAAAAGCAGCTCACAGCTTGTGTGCAAATTAGTTTGCAAACTCTTATGCTCCACTGCAGAGTTGTCACAATGCAACAGGGAATATACATTATATAGAAAGGTTCTTATTTGAAAGCTGAATACCTTATTTTCTAAAGCACTGATTTTCTTGCACCCAGTAAGATAAGAAGAAAAATCCTCATTCCAGGATCTTTTTCATTGTGCTATGGAAATGCTCAATATGACTCATAAGAGTTTCATGAATCTCACCACTGATTATTGAAGTCCATTAGGCCATGGGGCATGCAGCTGGTTATACTGCCAGGTTGGTGACTATGTGTGAAAGACACCTCAGGGTGTGCATTTCTCTGAGGTTAATGGAGTCACTTCTAACGGAATAGAGGTTGATAGACAGGAAATAGCATAGTCTTGCAGGGAAAACCTGGCCAATATCCAAAGCAGAATTCATAGCAAGAAGGAATCATCTGCACAGTTCAAGAACAGGTGCTGGTTTGGGAAAAGCATGATACTAATAATGTGAAATTTGGGCAAGTGAAATAAAATGGCAGATCGCATTACAGTCAGCTTCCAGTGAACTCAGTCTACCACACTTAGCAAACTGAATGGAAATCTTCCTATTGTCTCTAAATTCAACTTTTAATAGACTAGGAAACTGAAGCTTACAGAAATCAAATTCTTTGCTACTGAAATGTGCATTAAAATTGAACTAGAACTTGTTCTACTAATCCTCCCGTTTTTATTTTAAACATTAAATTTTACTTTCGTATATTTATTATTCAGATTGTAGCGGATGTACTTGGAGCAACCTTGGCAGAGAGAGATGAACTTTCTATGTCGTCTTAAAATTCCTACCAGCCTTGTCATGTGTTACTTTCTAATTAATGCTTAATATTTAAAAAATATATTATTATGGTTACTAATGGTTTCATGAAACTTATATCAGTAATTTGTCATGTGAAAGTGACCATATTAACAACTCCACACCTAAGACTGTAGGAGACATTTAACTTTAGCATGGATTTGTCAATTCTCACTATACCACCTCCCTAGATCATCAAAACCAATTTTCTTACTTCCAGAATTCTTGTGGTGTATTAGGAATGACTGTGGTGGGTAAACCAAATATTTGTGATTTACATGATTTTGAAGAAAGATCGATTTCACTTTACATAAAGAGCTCTACTGTTTTAGGATATTGACTGTCAGGTTTAAAAACAGTCAGACAGGTTTAAAAACACTTTTTATATTCACCAGACTTTTGGGCGAGCTGATACTTATTGGCCGTATTGAACTATAATGATACTAGTGGGCTTATTTGCTGCAGAAAGTAAAAAGTTCCTGAAGGCTGCATTAAGCATCTGCAAAGCTTATAAACCAGTGCCTCCGCTGGTGTAAATCTGCCCCGTCCTTCTCAGTGCAACTGCTACTGCACTGGCTGGGAATCTAAACATTTGCTTTCTTACCAAAAAAAAATGTACATTCTGTAAGAGTAACAGGAATGTCAGCAGCTTTTCAATAAAGTCAGGATAACTGTGCTGGTTTTTAATTCAGTACCACCAATTAGAAATTAAGTCTTCAAAATGTGCTTGGATCTGTGAGTTATGACAGAGCCAGGATTACTTCAAAACTTCATGTTAACCCACATCTCAGCCCTGATTATGTTACAAATAATTGTGAATCCATTTATAGTTTAGCAGTATTAATAGTACTGACTCAGAAATGGAAATCCTTATGAATAATTTCATGTCTTAAAAGCATTTTTTACTTTAGAGTCACATATTCTTTGTAAGAAGGAAATGAACCCTACAGAAGCTTCCTAGGCAGGCACAAGCAGGATCCTCACTTGAATTTTCCGTTAGCAGAAATTGTTTTCCAATGAAACTGAACATTTCTAAGTGCAACTTTAATGTTAAAAATTGCACTGTTATTGAATCACAATTTCAGAAAAATTATGTGCTTCGGTATTATTCTTGATAGCTGTAATATTTTTATTAGTATTACTTCTCTTTTAGTATTTGCATGTAATAAAAGTCCTACATCAGCAAGTAAATCTCCGAAAAGAAATATCACTATGACATACCCATTGCACAAAGTTCTACTATGATATCACAGCATACCTTCCAAGTTTTAAAGTATCCTCACAGCAGCCAGTTAAGTTCCTATTCCTAATTTACTCATGCCAGCTCAAAAAACAGATGAAAAGCTGCAGGCTGATATCTTCCAAGCCCTGAGCTGATGTACTTCCAAATGGACAGTTAATGGCATTCAAGATACTGAAGAATTTTCCCGCATTTTTTCAAGCAGTTAGTCAGAGTTTATGGTCTTGCTAAGTTATTTTCCAATCTTACAATGACTGTTTTATTACAAATTCAGCCTTTTCCCTTTCAATTTGTTTACTTCAATTAACCTGTGGACTCAAATTTGTTCAGAGCAATTTAGTGGTGGTGTTGTAATTGGATACACAGCCTGTGTGGCATTTTTTATTCTTTGCATAAGCGACCTCAAGCTCTCTCTCACTGAGGCATCTCTGCTGACATCGTTGGATTTGGATGCACTCCTGAGTAAGGGTTTACTGTAATGCTTCATGGCCAGCACAGAGACCCTGATTTCAAATTCAGTCTTCATTTTCCATATTCTGAATATTTAACTCTGGTGTGTATGCAATAGAAGCCCATACTACTTTGCATGCAAAGGTAACAGGAAACATCCAGTTTCCGTCAGAAAATCGCTGTAAGAGACTTTTCTGAATGTCGTACTTGGATTCCTTGCAGTACTGTTCTTCCCTTGCTTGACTGTCACTTTCTAGTTCAGGCAGACTAATTGTGTTTTGATTTCACAAGTACACAGCCCTGAGCTGGCATATCATTAACCTATGGACTTATCTTTAAGTATTTAAACAGTTACAGTGGTTTTCATTAAACTATCCAGATGCTTACATATAAGAGCCATCCTAGTTTGGTTTCAACTGCCATTTTCATACACGTTAAGCAGTTTGTTTTGTTTAGGAATTTAGGCACCAAAAGTCAGCCCAGAAATAAATCTGCACTACATTAATCACCAGCTAATTAAACCACAATCATGCCTTTCTCACCCACTGTTCAGTTTTGTGTTACACATAGTAATGGCTTGTGCTTACGGAAACACATTTAGGCTGGTAGAGTCTTACAAGAGAGGGTTTTCTGCAAAGCCTTTAATTGCTCACTTTGGAAGTTTTCAGGGAAAGAATAAAACCTGCTTAGTTGTTCACCACACAGCTTTTCATAAAGGCTCAGGAAATCAAGTATTCCTCTGATTTCTTACATGTTCTTTCTTATCAGAAATGTTGAAAAACTTTTAAGGTTCCACAGGTTGAAGTAGGTGCCTCTTTCCTCATGACCTTGACACTTGGGTGACCAGCCATCTTTTCAGTATTTGAAAGCCTTCTGCAAACCTTCAAGCCACTGAATCAGTTCTTGATGACTTTTGGTATCTCAGTCACCAAAAAGCCCTTTATCCTTTGAAATTACGTGGACTCCAGTACTTTATTCCTGCTTTAATTCCTGAGTTTTGTTGGCTGTACATGAAGTAAAATTTGCTTGAAAATTTTAAAGAAAATATCAGCAATTCGATATTTCCTGAAATTTGCACACTAAACATATCAGGTTCTGCTAGAAATGCCTGAGTTCCAGGTTGTGGAAGTACTACTTTTAAGCTTTGGTATGAAAAGTGTGTACATCTCTGACTGCTGTTGATACGATGTCTACGAAAAACATCTCCCTTGAATTTCATGCTTTCAAAAATCCTGTCTATCAATTTCCAGTTTCATGATACCTCTGCTAACAGCAAAAATGTTCCGGTTCTTACCATTTGAGGGTATCTTACAATAATTATTTATTTTAAACTGAAACAGTTTAAGAGGGCAGATGTGTGCTGCAGAGTCAGTTGCAGAGTGTCTGTGCTGAAGGCACACAAGGTGTTTTTCACAGTTTTATTTTGAAATAGCATGTCATCTAAAATTAAAAAAAGTTCTCATTAGTGTTGCAATTTTAATTATCAGCTCAGAAAACTAAATGAAAGCTTTACTGCATTGGATTATCTACAAACTCTATATATATTTGTATGCATTGGGAATGAAGATTATGTCTACAGTAACAGAGTATGAAACCTGCATGACTTCATGCATTACTGGTGTCTTAACCTCATGCCCATAATTTGAAAATCAGAATGCAAATAAGTCTTTTTTAGTACCCAGAAGAAATGCAAATGTTTCTTTTCTGGAATTTTTTCAGTATGCTCTACTCTAAATTTAAAGTACATTATTAATTTGTATAGCCAGTGATGCTCTACTCTTAACTTAATCAGCAACAAGAATGCTACATAAAGATTAACAATTCCTGTGCACCAAGGGATGGGTGGGTGTACATTTGCTGTGCACTTGAGGGGAGCACACAGCCCCACACTGTTTGATGCTCCCGTAGAGTCACTTTGATAGTTGGCTGCCCCAGAGAATTGCCTTTTCTCTGATAATAAATTAGCTATGCTTTCAGCTGTAACGTTGGTGTGACAGATATAGTGCAAATATGATTTCTCACACTGAGGGCATCCTGTCTTCACACCCTTCAGACGTGTTTAGTCATCATCAGGAAACACTTGATATACAAGCCCTTTCAGGAGCGTCAGTATCTTTTCTTGTGAGCTAAAATGTGAGAGGATAAAATTGTTAAATGAAAAAATAATACGTAAAGCTTATGATTCAGAAGATGCTTGGTCATACTTCAAGAGTAAGAGTAAATATTAGAGGAAAAAAAGAAATATTGAAAGGAGATAAAGATCTCCTTCACACACCTCCAGGTACAGGTAGACAAGAGGTACAGGGTTACATATCAAAACAAGTATTCTGCATATATTCTTGGGATTTTTAATTATTTTTTTCATAAAACACAAACCTGAGAATGTTTTTTTAAAAACCAAAGTCTTATTTTATGTCACCCATTAATATCTGTGGGTCTGCTACTTATCTGAGTAAAAGGGAGAGGGAGACATTTTTATGTGAACTTAATTTCCAGAAAGATTTCTGTAAAAATGTATCAAAAACCTCAGCCATCTCACATAATTTTTGTTCACAGCTGTCCTGGTTTCAGCTCGGAGAGAGTTAATTTTCTTCAAGAAAGTCAGTATGGGGCTGTGTTTTGGATTTGTGCTGGAAGCCGCACTGATAGTGGAGATGTTTTTGCTGTTGTTGAGCAATGTTTACATAGAGCCAAGGACTTTTCAGCTTCTTGCACCACCCCACCGGCGAGAGGGTGCACAAGGAGCTGGGAGGGGACAGACAGGACACCTGACCCCAACTGACCAAAGGGACATTCCATACCATACGACGTCATGCTCGGTTTATAAAGGGCTTGGGAGGAAGAAGAAGAAGGGGGGGCAGCGGCATTTGGAGTGATGATGTTTGTCTTCCCAAGTAACCATTACGCATGACGGAGCCCTGCTGTTCTGGCAATGGCCGAACACCTGCCAGCCATGGGGAGCGGTGAATTGATTCCTTGTTTTGCTTTGCTTGTGCACGCGGCTTTTGCTTCACTTATTAAACTCTTGTATCTGAACCCACGAGTTTTCTCATTTTCGCTCTTCCGATTCTCTCCCCCCGTTCCAATGAGGGGGACTGAGCGAGTGTTTATGTGGTGCCCAGCCAATGGCTGGAGTAAAACCACGACAACAGCCTAGAAGTTAGATTTCAGAAAGAACATGGGTCCATGTATTTCCTGTGCAACAGGAAAGTAGCTGAGGCTTGGTGGTGCTATAGTGGCTGTTAATAACAAACCAAGTAGAGCAATCACTAGTCTTGGGCAATTAAATTCTGAGATAGCAGTGTAATGACACATGGGTCTCATTCATTAATATTTCAAATATTCTTCAGTTACCGAGTATAATCTACCTATATGTCATGCTGTACACACATAAACCCAATTCTGATCTGAGTTTCATTGTTTAGAAGGAAGAAAAAAGGCCATACAACTGAAAATGTCTCTCATGCATGTAAAATTCCTAATTTTAATAGCTGTACTAAGTAGGGAATTACAAAAGTTCTGTATCTAAGACTGGACCTTGTGTATTTTCACTTGTCTTTTGGCATTATCTACATTTGTAATGATTTATAGGATTTATGGTCTTGATAACAATGGATAGGCTAAATCAGAATTCTTTGGGACATTTTGGTGTAGAAGATGTATGTTCACTTTACGGTACACAGGAAAATTATTGGCTACAGTTACTTTTACTATTTATTTGCCTCACCTCTGTATAGTCATAATTACTGTTTAATAGATAATCTGAAGAATGCTTATTGATGCATTGTCACTTCATAGCTATGCATGCTTAATCTGTTTTATAAATTAATTTTTGTGTTGAGCACACTGTCTTAGAATAGGGCAGAAGTGATTTCCAGTCCCTGAGTGGAATGTAGCAGTAAACACTAAAATGGTGGTGGTGATGATGAATTGAAGAGTACTTTACAAAACAAGCAATGCAAATTCAATCTAATCCTCTCATAGAGCTGGCTCCTGACTCTGACTGAGAGTGTTGGAAGGGAGAAAAGTAGTAGAGAAGCAACAGGATATGTTGAATATGAGGACCTCTGAATCATACCAGAGAGAAATACAGATAGAGCTTCAGTTCTTGCTTTCTAAACATAAACATGAAAGAACTACTAGAAAATGCAGGGGAATAAGGTGAAGAGACAAGGGAGGAAAAGGATGACCATAGGTAGGAGGGAGAAAATGAGTACAGAAAGGGGAGGGAAGAGAGGTTGATGCTGCCGTGCAGAAGTCTGTGCTTTGTTTCCAAAGAATAATTTTTTTACTGAAGAATCACATAATATCATTTTGGGAGAAGCAGACTGCTGAGATACCTGAGGAAACTTGAATCATGTAATATCTGCCATTTCTCTTCATTGTCAAGTTGCCATCGACAGTATCACAGCAAAATGAGAAGGAACAAACCTGCAGATAAATAGACCCTTATTTCTTTTTGGCATTCAAGAAATCAAAAAGAAGTATCGGATGGGTAGTTCCGTTTTAAGGGATATTTTATTTTCAACATTCTGCTGTGAGGGACAGAGTTTTCACCCCAAATGACCTTCTGACCCTGCCAAAGGTTCTAGGGATGTTAAGAGGGAATACCTGCTCTCATTCCCTATGAATTGGTTTGGGTCTATTATAATATACTTCAGGGGATCATATTGGACTTTTTGCCCTCAATATTCAGATGTTGTTTTCCTCTTTTTTTCTTTTAAAAAGTGATGTATGATTTTGAAAATACCTGAGCTGTTTTTACCACATTTTGGCAAACATAAAAAGGTATAATTTTCAGTGTTCTTTTTTTTGTTGTCTTTTTTTTTCTATAAAACCAGTTGTCTCATTTCTAGCAATAGTAATTTTATTTTAGGAAGATGTCTGTAATCCAGCAGACATTTTCCAATCAGCAAAGCAGTGCTTTATGGGGAAAATTTCAGCCAGCTCAACTGTGAATAAATGTTTGAACTTTTAAATAATTGCTCTAATGACATCCATAAAACTTTTAGAGTTTGTCCACCATTGATATTGAAAATTTCTTCCCACCATCTATTTGTTTCATGTCCTACCATCAATCCAGAACTATTCTGGGTTGCAGACCCTCAGTGCTGACTTGTTTCCTCCCTTAAAAGCACTAAGAATATGATTGTGATTAGTACCGAAAGCAAGTTATACACTGACTAAATAACATTCTCTGGCAACCTTCCAAATATAGCTGGTACCTAATTACCTCTGTATGGTATATAACATATAATCAGCCTGTCTGCAAAATGCCAGCTATGTAATTAAAGGCCCAGCGGTTACCATTTCAGTAAAGAGACTATGCATAATATTTTGGTTATGTAATTTCCTGACTTATCTTTGAGTATAAATACAGAAGCATGGATATACAACCGTTCTTCACCTTACATAAATTATTACGGTAGCCAAATATGACTCATTGCCACCTTTTATCTGTAATAAAAACAAAATAGCATTTGCTTTTCTCTGCATTATGTCCTAATTACATGCTGGAGCTGAAGTAAATACAACACTAATCTGTATGGGGAAGGAACGTCTATTTCTTACGTGTCTTTCTGCAGTTATAGCTATCTCCATCTCAGACTACAGCAATACTAAAAATTATTATAGTACTGGGCTCCCATATGAGTAACACTAAGTGATCTCTGGAGATATCCTCTCGATGTAACGTGAGAGTTGTGTAAGACCAGGAATTCTTTTATCTCTGGTTTGCACTGTGCACCTTCAACACAGCAAATATCTTTCAAGAAAATCACCTTTCCCAAAATGTGGAAATTGTTCAATGCCTGTGTTAGCTTTACCTTCCTTTGCTGAGGACGTTCAAAGCAACCCTTGCAAGCAGTGTCAACACTTCCTTCAGAGGTAGCAAGCCTCTGAAGAGGGATTTGCCAGGTGATGGAAAACCTTCAGAGAGTATCCTTTTCAGCAACAGAGAGGTTGTTAGCCCAGGGGAGCATTCTGTTGGGCTTTCTTCTGTGTCCAGACTGCCCAGTTCAGGGATCCTGGTATTTTCCAGGTGGTAGGTGAGAACTGAGGTTTCAAGACTGGATATTTATTTAATGAATGAAAAATAGCACATGGCATTTCCTGTGGGATTTGAATAGATAAGGGGAGCCTAGTGCTTTGGTCTAACAGAGTGAGTGATGCACGTTGCTGGGAATGTGTGAGAGGAGATGTCTTCAGAATCTGGTTTTCAGAGCTTAGCCCAGGTGTTCCCCTCAAAAGCAAACAAGCCACAACTAGCCTGTTTGCTTTGTCCCTGGAGTCTAGTTTGCATTAATCACACACTCTGTACCTTAATAGCATGTCTAAATAACTGACTGAAACAAGCATTATGTTTGTTCAGACACCAACAGCAAGGGAAGGATATATCATCCTAGTTTGAACAGTGACAACCTCCTTTTTCTTAGTGCAACCTCCTTATGCTCAGAGAGAAAAAAATTTCTCAGTTATTGAGTACCCTTCAGGAACATGGCCAGACTTCTCAGCTGCCTGAAATCTCAGTCCTTGGAGCAGCAGGTAGTCAAGATGCCTGACTTAAATGTAGCCTTTAGCATTTGTGTATTAGTGTTAAAGTCAGGTTTTTAGAAAGCAAACTGGGGAGAAAAAAAAACAAAAAAACAAACACCCACAGAACACCCCAAAAACAACCCCCCCCAAAACCCCAGTATATTAATATTTGAAAGGTAATTGCAAAGGATAGGAGGGCTTATTTTGTATTAACGTTCATAGTCTTTTTTTTTTTAAATTAAATATATTAGAATGCTGAAAAGTATTTCCTTGATTTTCTAGCAAATAATACATGTTTCAGAAGGCTGGTTGATGTGTATTTCATTTAATTTGTGACCAGAACTCCATTTGCAGACTATACATATTACTGAACCCTCTGAAGAGTAAAAAATACATTCATTGCAAATCTCTTAATAGAAATATCTAACAGGCAGAATCCCTGCACATATCATCTAAGCAGAAGGCAGATCCTGGAGATCAGAGAAAGTGGTTTAAATTCCAGATAAGATTCAAAGATGAATGATGAGGCCTCATGGGAGAAATGAAGTAGAATTCTACATATGCTGTCTTGAGGTGGGAATAAACCTGCAGACCAAAAGTTTGTTTCAACTATCTTCGAAGATAGTTTGCTCAAAAGCCCACACTACTTTTTAATTTTGATTATACATCAATTTTTGAAAGGATATTAATAATGTAAGACAATTTGGGACTCAATGTACATGAAAATATTATCCATAATTGATTTGATCACTTCTCATTGATGTACTTATGATCATAATGTGTACTTTTTGAAAATAAAACTGTTTCATGCTTTGTAAAAGATTAACAGTCAAAACTTTAATTGAAATTTTTAATAAAATAATAACAAATTGGTCTCAGACTATGAAACAAATGAGATATTTGGGCTATTTCAGTTCCATAGGAGGTCAAAGAATCTGGTGGTTTTCATTTTTTTCCTTAATGTTATTCGAATTCGTTAAGTGGTAATAGCGTGTTCAGTCTGTGACTGCTTCTCAACGGAATTATCTCCATGAGTCTGCGTTTTTTAATCTCTGGTCATATGTATAGACACTTGGATATATAATGTTTATAGTAGTTTCTGTAATTTATAGACATGTTTAGCAGAAAGCTTTTACTGACTAATCATAGTGTAGGTCAATATCTGACATATAATAAATAAATAAAAAATCATATAAGCCCTTTAATGTTGGGAGCAGAAAATTAAGCTTGTAATATTTACTCTGGCTAAGCTTTTGGTTGTTCTTTTTATCCCTCAGATTTGGTTAGATAAGGGTTGATTCAACTTGCTTTAAATAGTGTTACCCTGTTTCATTATTAAGTAGAAAGTGTGTTCGTCTCTGACTATTGATGACTTTCCATTTAGAAAGCAGGTGTTTCCCATCCTGATAGGACCAAACAAATACTTTACTGAGCCTGACAAGCTGCAGCATTTCATGGTGGGAGGTATAATGCCTTTCTTCTCTTTCTTTTCCTACTCTCTGCAGCAGCAGATTTATAGGCAAATCTATACTGCATTTCTGAAGCAAAGTTCTTTGCATTACATTTAATAGTTTTACTTATTCTTTTGTATGTGCAGGCAACTCATTTGAGCAATGTTAGCAAGGTCTGCAAATAAATAGCGGTAACCATCATATTAACTGCTAGATCTCAGGGCACCTTACAAAGACAGTCAACATAACTGTTCCCTTTAAAATGGGAAACATTTTGGAAGCAGCGAGTGTGCCCAACAGGATGCTGCTTTTAGTTTGTCAGCTAAAAGAGTATGAATGGGTAGGATGATCTTTTGAATAAAATTGACAAAGAACATAATTTAAGTTCCCACATTAATAGAATTGGGGTATTATCGTTATTTTCATCCATAAATATTACATGTACAGGAACTGATCAAATGCTAATCTTTGTTTTTAAAAAAAAAACCCACATAGCTTGCTTTTCTAGAATGTCTTCTGGTTTCAGTGATAGGAAGAGCTTCCACTGGCCAAATATCATTTTACAAAGAGTAAATTCTTTTTGTGCCAAGACTCATTTTTCAAGTGTACTTAAGACTTTTCCAAATAATTAAAAAGGGTTAAAAGAGAAGGGACTTATTTGAAAACAACATGAGATTCACATTCCTCATTCTTGTTTTAGCATTATTTAAGAACTTGTTAAAATTAATTTTAGACTGTAGCATATATTACTGGTGTGAAGAAGGTGGTAAAGCATGAGCATATAGGATAGCAATGAGTTTGGTGGTTCCTGTGTATGTATTTTTATTTTCCGTACTGACTTAGTACCACAAAATAGCTAAAAGCAAATAATGTGAATGAGATTTAAAATTTGATAAGTATTCATTTTATACTCTTTTTTTTTTTTTGGTAATACAGATTTATGAGCCTTAGTAATAACCTTTATAGTATGTAGTATTTCAAATGGGTCCTAGTTCTCCTAAGTTTATTGGCATCCACTAGTGTGTTTTCTCCTGAAATGTATAAAATACTTGTTTCTGTAAGGTATTTGTCAGAACTCCTTATCTGCTTATTTAGTATATTTTTGAGCAGAAATTGTAGAAGAAACGTTATATGGTCTCATACTATTAGTGTATATTTAGGTATGTGCAGTACGTATAGAGTTCCTATCTATTGATGAATAGACTTCTTGCCTTCCTGAAAGCATTATGTGATTTTTCCCAGCAGCAATGCTACAAATATGGGAGTACCACGCTTAAGCTATCTTTTGGCATTTGACTAAGACACGTCTAGTTTGAAAAACTGCGCTAAGCATTATATTAGAGTTAGAAGCTGAGAAAGCTTGTTGGTATTGTTTAAGATTTCACATGGTATACTTAGGTAATGCAGGGCTTTATTTTTTCCACTTTACTGAAATATAATTGCAAAATTTTATAGTGGTTCCATGCTGTACACAGCTCTATGAACTCTGAAACTGAACTTTTGTTATTGTATAATGAACGTAATCAGATGGTAAATGCATTTTTTTTCAGTCGTACTAGGTTCTCATTTTCAAGAAGTGAGATCAGGTTGGGATCATCTCAGCCTAGCTCAAGACACTAAATTTGGGCCTCTATTTTAACTGCCAAATGTTGTCACTAAATGAAGTTTTGACGATTTTCTGTTGTTGAAACCTGAGGAGACTGGAGATCTCTCTGAAAGTCTTCAAAATAATATACTTTTTTCCATTGACTCTACAGGGGATTTAGCTACCTGTTTCACAAAAAGGAGACATACATAAAATGCACATCCAACTTTAACACCTAATTTAGGTAAATGAAACCATTGCCCCTTCCTGTAGCCCCAGGTAGCTTCTGGCCTGTATATTTATTTTTGTAATCCATAAAGACAAGAGTGAAGGAGCTATAAAGTGTACGGGTCAAAAATATCATCACTTAGTCAAAGAGATTGGAGACCACGTCATTGGTCAATTGGTTATGGCTAGGTGAGTGTGAAAAGCTAAGCAGAAATTGCCTACTTTAGATGTGAGCAATATAGAGTTTATCTGCTTCTGATAAACACTGCTATATATCTTGTTTACTTACCTTTTAATTTCTTGCTACTCTGTTGATGAATGAATGTGCAATTCAAAACTATTAATCTGAGTATTCTTAAAGAAAAATGGTTTGGTTTAGTAAGTACGCAGGATTTTAAGATTCAGTGAGCCTCAAATGTATGACATAATGTTTGGAAAACTAGTCTGAAGGAAAAGAGAACAGGCACAATTCTATTACAAAATTGAATTGGAACTCACAGCTTCTTGTGAGACTGATGTAAAGTGTGAATCCTGAGTATTTACTGTGGGTTCTTTTGTTTCAATTTTCTAATATGTCATGGTTTATTTTGTTTTGGTAACAACTTCTGTGTAGAATGCACATGGAAATGAATGAATTTATGGAAAAATGATATTTGTCCTAATGAAGATTTTGAATTTTTTAGCCAGTGCTAAAGGAATATTTTATAAAATGCTATGAAGAAATTCTGATGACTGGGGACTTTTTTTGTACAATGAACGTTTTCTGATACCTGTTAGACCCTTCTTCCTTAGGAGGGCTGAAAACAAAACAGTAGTCTAATACTCCTTTGAGATCACTAATTCTGACAAACAGTTGGACTGCAAAGTGCTGCTTGACCTTACACCAGGGTACTTTTCTGCCTTTTGTTCGTTCATGATCAAGTGGTGTTAATTAAGAGGAAAAAAACAAAGGAGGAAAAACAAGGAAAAAAAAAGTAAAATAACACTACCAATATGAGTTACTGTTCAGTAAAGCTTTCTGTTGAAGATAATGAGTAATATAAGAAAAGAAAGTAGCCAAAATGGTAATATCAGTAGTAGTAGTATGTAGACAACAGTCAAGAAAATTGCTAAAAGTGTTTATTTAACTGGTCTACTCACCCCCTGGCTTTCTAACCACTGCTGAAATCAGCACTGCTTCCTTCATAGGGCAGTTTTATGAGAAGGGAATATTGCTTCTGAAACAGGGTACCACTTCAACTGCACCCGGTATATACCCTCATTTAAAGACCACTCCTCAGCTCAGCCTGGAAAGAGGGGTGGCCCAATTCTGAGCATCGTGTCCAAATGAGGTTCACTAGGCTTATTTATTTGAGGGAGATAGTTAAGGGGATTCTTCATCTTACTGATGAAGAATAATCAGCACTTAACTTTCTAATGCTGTGACTGTTTCTTCATGGGATCATTATAACAGTTCATATGAATTATTTTACCTTTACCTTATATTACCTACCTACTACTAGGTAGCTGAAGAAATATCAATAATAGCTTTGTTTAATAGTACAGCTAACAGTTTTCGGTTAGCTATGTTTCGCTTCGGTAGTTTAGTTTCAATTTCAGTCCAACTCAGCTATTAAATACTTATTTTCTGAAAACTTTTTACATATCTTTGGATAATTTCTCTTTTTTTAAAGTAGTGTTTAAATCAATTTGTTCTGATGCAAGCTATGAAAGTACCCTGAAATCTTTACAACTAGAATAAGAAACTCGTAACTGGTAAAATACTGCAAAATGATCTAAGAAAACATTCATGTTGATGTGAGCTGTTTGGGGTTTATTCATTTTAGTGTTTATACCATGTTGACATTTTGAAAACAAGTTTCATTTTTTATTTTAAAACATTGCAAATCCATAACTATTCTGCAAACCTGTTTTCAAATTTATTCCACTATAGATTGTAACAAGAAAAAACAAAGTCTATGTGTGTATGTAAGTGTGTGCATATTTATATATATTATACATTCATACATATATATATATGTACAGTTAAAAGCTAGAAAGCATCGAACCACTAAATTGGTTTAACACATCCTTCCCCACCCACTCATCTCTCAATCTCTCAGTCATGTATAAGTCTTTAGGTACAGTACAGAGTAGTCCACTCTCTTCTAAAAGTAAGACAGAAGAATCTTGTCAGCTGAATCACCAGATATATTGCAAAATAGAATGGTTTCTGATGGAAAAGGACCAGCACTAATATCATGCAAGATCTACGAGGGGACTGCAAAATGCAAAGCTAAAACATGTCTCTGATTTTGTTCCTTCCTTCTTTCTTCCCCACCCCCCCCCAGTTAATTAACAGGAGTTTACCCTTAGATATTTTTAAATCCTTTCAGGTTTTATACTCTAAAGATTGGTTTGCAGATGACTCAAATGTCATATGTGGTTGGAATAAAGTTGTCTTCATTAAATGATGGAGTAATAGAGTGGATATTGTGATTACAAAAGAGGGCACAGGATACTGTGATGAAAGACAGTGATCTACCCTGCCTGGCAGAATGCCAACAGCACAAGGGAGACTAAGAGAAACTGTCTAGCAAAGAGGTCAATGCTACAATTAACATCCTCTCTCTAGCATATAGGGCAGGTAGTTTAGACAAAAATAGACAGTAAATCTTGGAAAGCTCAGAGTCATATACTTAGCTCTTTTAAACTAATAATACACAAATCAGACTAAGCCTAACTCATGGTAATAAAACATTTGCCCCAGTTGGCACAGAGTGACTGTAGTGTCTTTGTTCACCCACTTTTTTGAGATTAAAGACATTTGCAGTGTCAGTCAGCCTCAAAATAAAATACACCACAGAGCTCTGTGAGATTCAGTTTTTATCTCAGGAAAATCAAAGATCAAAAACATGTCTTACATCTGTAATTCTGGTACTAAACACAGACTCACCTCTTTTAGGTGCTTGCTCTTCCTTCTACATTCATTTGAATGTGCATGGAAGGGAAAGGACTGAGGAGAGAGAGAAAGGATTGCTTTTATTTGTCACAACAAAGGAAATAGGCATTTCTGATAAAATGCAATGAGGCATTTCCTATGGGAACATCAGTAGCTTTAAAGAAGTATACTTGGGAAGCATGTTACATAAATGTATTGTCAGGAATTAGTTTTGGACCAATTGGTTTTCCTTGGAAATTTCTCAAGAGAAAAAAAATGTTAAAAGATGGTACTTCCCTCACCAAATTTTCTGAATGATTTAATGGACATCCACCCTACTGTTTGACATGTTAAATAAACCATGTTGTATAATAAATATCAGAACTCAGGGTATTCTAATAACATTCTAACTATATTTTTTTATGAATTCCAAACAAATCTTAGGGCTGTTTCCTAAACAGTCTGTGAAAATTTGCGGGTTTTTAAGTGAAAGTAAATGTCTTAGTTGTATAAACATTAAGCAGAAGAGTGAGTAAACAGTTGAAAATATCAGTTTGGAAGGACTGTGATTAGGTATGTACTTCTTTGCGTATAGCACTTACTTGAGCAAGGTACATGAGAAAGTCCGTTAGTTTTATACTCAGTACGTTGTACTGAATAATTTCTATTGAAATACTTGTTTTATAAGGTATACAAGGTATAATTTTAAATGAGTCAGCATCAAACTGCATTCTCTTTTCAATTAGTGAGATTATAAGGGCAAAGAAGTGCATCCCGATTCTGTACGTCTTGTTCCTCTGTTTCAAAATACACTGTCATGGAAAATGTCCTCTGCTTTGCTTAGCTTCCTAAAGTGTCAGTGTAGTGACATCTGAAGAGAGTTTTAGGACCTTTGTTGTCAGGGTTTCATATTGTCTGTCTATGGGCACGTAACTGGTACCTTATTTAGGAGCTCAAACTTGCTCCACTGTCAGTAAAGCCTCGAGAATGAGATTCCAGTGGCTCTTGCCCACCTTAATCCCAAGAGGTTTCTCTTCCTGTTATTCATGCAACCAGGAGTAGGGAATACAAGATGTGTTTCTACTTGCCTCACCGAAAGTCCTATAAGGAAGCAACAACTTGCTTAAGGTTGCATAAGGAGCAGGGACGTCTCTCTTTTGCTTCCTTCTCTTGTCAATGTTCTTCTGATACCTAGTTGAAGTTACAGAAAGAAGGGATTAAGTTGCACAGTGTTCAATCTCCTTTATTCTAGGACTGATCATACATATTCCTTTACAACCGCAGAATTCCATGGCAATAAAACAAACGGATCAGAATGTCTTTGAACAGTAGTTTTTTTAAAAAAATAAAACACAAATATAGAAGAATGTTTATTTAATTTTTCAAATTCTCTCCCCATATACGAAGCTGACATAACGTCAGCATATGTATTAGAGAAATCCAAGTTCCAATACAGACAGTAGCTATGGAAAAGTTTCCCCACAAAGGTGTACAAATTGCTCACTGTAACAACCACTACTGCTAACAATTGGAAGAGTGTTGTAAGCATAAAAACACTGGTCCAGAGCAAAGCAATCTGCTTGGGTTTGTTTTTTTCTTTCACTGCCTGACATCAGCTGTCAGAATTCAGGAACTTGCTCAGAGAGACTTTGTGATCAAATTTGAGCAGGGCTATGCAGGCAAAGGCTCAAACTTCAAGTTTTATGTGGAGGTTGTGTGTGCAACATTATTACGGAAAAAACACTGAACTTGTAGGTTGTGATGACACTTTTCAATGTATCACCTGTTAATTTAACTGGTGGGAGTATACTGATTCCTTCTTTTCCCATATACAGTATATTTTTCTTCCAGCCTGCCTTAATTACTACATACATACTGTATTTATTGCCACTTCAGAGGCAAGGCATATTGATTTTACAGACAGGAAAAAAAAGTTTCATGTGAGGGAGCTGCTAAAGGATATATGTAGAAAGGAAAACCTGAAGAGATTATTTTTAAAACACCCCCTACATAATGTGAATATTTTAGAGCTTTATTTAAACTTTTCTGAAGAGATTGTGGAGATATTTGGGGACATATTTGCAATCTACACAGCTCCACTTAGTGGTCAAGAATGTACTGACCCTTTGCCACAAATGTTTTAATCATTTCCAGTTTCAGCAATGCTTAGATTAAATAAACCCAACACGTGGCAAATTCCTGTCCTATGCACTGAGCCTATTACTGAGGTAGAATAAACAGTGCTGCAAGACATAACAATTTATATTACCAGATTAATTTGATTAGTCCGTGTTTGCACTTTGCTTTTGTTTATTTTCAGTAGCTCTTCCCCAAACCGAATATGCTAGCAGATTATACTGTAGCATGAAGTCAACTTGAAGTGCATATCTGTTGATTCTCACAAAAGCAAATTTTTATTATAAATCCTGCAGGTTTACAGCAGAAATATGTTTTTGTTCACTATATTAGAAAACAGAAATCCAATTCCAGGTATCCAATGAAGTAAGTACATCCTGAATACTGAGTATCCGCATACTGCATTACATACTTGAAGTCTAGACAAAGATATTTTTAGCAGTATATCTTTTTTTCATTGTGATGATGGGATAACTATAAAATTTTAAAAAAAAAACAAAAAAAACAAACAAAAAACCAACCCAAACACAAAGACATCATAAGGTGCTTCTAGACAATGAGATAAAGAGATGAAAAATCAACTGTGTAACTTATTTCCCTATATCACTTAATCAGCTTCTGCAGGTAGCTCACCTACTGAGATTTAAGACAAAGATTTATTAGAAGAAATCAAAAAAGAGCAGCAGAGTTAGAGCAAAAATGCCCTAAGGTATATTATTTTCTTTTTTTAAACTGGCATGCCTTCATTCTAGAAGTTTGTAAATGAGAACTGACAACAGGAAAACAATATAGATACTAAATGAGTTTCTAAAGTAGCAGATAAAAGCTCATTCAACAATGTCTTTAGGTTTCCTGTACATCAGTTTCAACAGTTATAAACCCCAGAATGGGACAGGAAAAAGCCTCTTCTATGGTCACCTTTGGATTGCCTTCATGCAAAGCTCATAAATCTTGTACACTGCCTAAAACTCTTAAAATACACCATTTGTATTTTTCATATGTAAATATAGAATCATAGAATGGTTTGGGTTGGAAGGGACCTCAAAGATCATCTAGTTCCACCCCCCTGCCATGGGTAGGGACACCCTCCACTACACCGGGTTGCCCAAAGCCCCATCCACCCTGGCCTTGAACACTGCCAGGGATCCAGGGGCAGCCACAGCTTCTCTGGGCACCCTGTGCCAGGGCCTCACCACCCTCACAGGGAAGAATTTCTTCATAATATCTGATCTAAATCTCCCCTCTTCCAGTACACTCCCTGATAAACAGCCCCTCTCCAGCTTTCCCATGGGGCCCTTTAGGTACTGGAAGGCCAACATTTTTCTGTTAAAAAAGAACAATGTTTTTCTTTAAAAATTTGCAAATATAAATATATGTAATTTTTTCCCTGTTACTTGAAATCCACTGCCAAATGTTTCCAAATAACTCTCCATTCTAGGTTTGCGATCTTACAGTGGCAGTATTCCTTAGGTCCCTGTTAGAGGTATAATGAAACTGTCTTTCAGAACCTTGAAGTCTGTTGCCTTTGAGTTCCCTGTTTCTATGCAGTACAGTGCTTTCAGTGCTATAAAAATATATCAAAAATATATAATAAAGATATTTTAATAAAATAGATACAAAATTTTCTATCAAAATATATTAAAACCATTTAAATATCTATTTAGTGTCACCAACAGAAAAGAAGAATGCCAAAACCTGTAAATTTTTACAAAGCTCTTTCAAAAAGGATTATTTTGGAGATGGAAAGCAAAACATGGTATTATTTAAACTCAATAAACTATCCCTATCCCCATCCAAATATCATCTGTGCTCTGTACTCTGAACTAGGGTAATGGGTACCGTACTTTGTAGCAGATTTACAGAGCTTGTGGCTCCTTTCATGGCAGGGCAGAGGGTTTGTTCTGGGTGCTGTAACTGAGTGGATAATGCTAATGCCTTTAAGCATAAGATCAAAGGGAGATTTGTTGTCTTCATTAGTGAAGCAAGATAAAACACAGAGCCTGAGTTGTCTCTGCATGTTTACAAAGTTTTCACAATGACGACTTCCCTCAGCTCTCTCAAGACATGCTTGCAAATAAGGAAACTGTTCTGTTGTTAAGATTTTTGTATAAGCACTGTACATATTCTGTACAGGCGCATACAAAGGATTTGGGGTCAATGTTTTGTTTGCTGAAGAACTTACAGATCTATAAATATAGTAAACATACATCCAAACAGAAAATGTTGCTGTTGATAAAAGCATAATTAATAATCATATTAACTATTAATTAACAAGTGTGATAATAATTCAGCCTCTTAATGAAGATACAGTGTGCTGCAATTCTTTAATAGTGAAAACAGTGCTTTCACCTTCTGTAGACTTTGCATTTTTTTAGACATGCACAACCATTGGATAGGACATTTTTGTACAGAAACAGTGACACTCTAAGCCTGACTAATTTTCTATTATGCTACTTTATGAAAATATGCAATTTATAATCCCAAGTGTGCTCCTGACCTCCTTGCAAGCAGAGGTAAAGTATTAGTATTCCAGCTGCTTGGGTATCGTAATCCCTATGTGAATGGGGTTCTTCCTGCACTAATAATCCTATTTTGCTATAAAGGAATATAGTAGCCTTCTCCTCTATCATCTTGGTTATAGAGTGGCCTAAATGTTTTACTCATTTAAATACTACCAAACAGCAGTAAGAAGTAGTAGTAGCTGTAAGCTGTAAAGTCCATGTGCTCATGTGTGCATGCCTAGCCCTTCTGTACAAAGCTGTAAAAAGAGACATTTTGCACACCAAGAAAGTCTGTTTCTCAGCACTACGTGCTTTTCAGACCAAAGTACTTTGGTTTCAGTCTGTTCCTAAGCTTTCCAGTACAAAACAGGAAAATCTCTGACATTCTTCATCAGAAAACGATAGCAGCTTTAATGTCTTGGGAAACTTACTTCATAGGGATTTACATTGAGTCTGTTTTCATCTATTTTATAGCAGCATATTCCAATGCAATGGCTTGTAATCATCACTGAGACTCCAAGCTGGCTAATTCACTGTGATTTGATTAATACATTTCAGAGGCAGACTGATGTGATAGAGTGATTAGACCAACCTCGTCATCCAGCAATCTTTGAAAGCCAAGCTTAATCATCTGTAATTTTATCTCATTAGAAGAGCTTTATAAATTAGATTGTTTTAAAATAAATTTCTTACTTGAGATGATTAAAATGTCTTTCTTTGACAAACTAGTATATTTTATAAATTTTTTTTATGGTTTCATGGCAATCATATTACATTCCATTGCCACTACAGAACACATGCAAGGGAAAAATTGGCTTCCTATGTTAAGAAGGTGAAGAAGGTGTCGGAAATAACAGCATAACAAGTTACACTCCACAATTATTTATTTCAGTATTTTGTTGCCTGTGAAATGGCCAGACATGAAATACTAACTGCTGCTGAGTGACTGGGATGTTTCTAAATAATTTAATTGCTTCCTTGTAGAATATTTGTTTTTACACAGTACACCCAGTACAGATACTTAAAAATCTTTTGGTGGAATATACTTGTGTCTATGTACCTAAGCAGTATTGAAGTCGTATGACAATTAGGCACCTGACAAACCTGGGCACTTTTGAAATCTCAGGAGACACAAAGCTGAGATTTTAAGTGCCTAAATACCCTTTATAATAAAACTTGATGTGCTTATGTGTTGAAATTTAAGGAAAAAAATGCAAATGATGGTTTGAAGATTTCACCAAGCTGCCTACACTTGCACTATCTTATGTTCCAGAATGTATCAGAAAAAATTAAGGTTAGTAAGTACTTCGTCTTTGTGGATATTTGCAGTTGGACATCTGCATTTTTCTCGGAAGGAGTCATGTTGCTGGAGTCTTAAATTGTGGAATTTATGTAAACTTCTGTTTAAAGACAGTATTTTCTTTGAGAAAGGTAACTGCCCTATTGGTCAGTCAATAGAGTAAACAGAATAGCTACACATTATCATGTGCTTTGTGTATATGATGTCCCAAAATGTCTGGGTTTGCTATATTAAAGTGCTCTTGCTTTTGTTAAATATGAGAAGGATTGCTCACTCATTTAATAGCACTTGGAGCATCCCAAGTGATGCAGTTTAGGGTTGCAAAACAGAAATACTCTGGGACAGTTCTCTGAGAAGTGCCAAGTATTAACACCTGTAGTTTTCGTCATGCAAATTCTCAAACTTGGGCATACCATTTTGTTTTATATAAAGTGTCTGACACGTGTGGCTGCGATCCATCACATTCTAATGACCGGGTCAGGAAACTTGGCAAGCTCTTTTTCCTTGAAAGGGAGGACTGCATAATACTGTTTGTGATTGCTCTTTGTTCAATAAAGTTTTCAGTCTTCCAATTTATTTACTTTCAATTTTGGTTTCAGTTCATTTAACCTTCAGAAAACATTTGTGCTGTCTACTGCTTGCAAAAGGAGGGCTCTAGCAGCCCCTTGCTGCATTTATCTCTTGCTGTGGAGCTATGATGTCTGCAATAATAAATGTATCCGTTTGAAACAGAAGTGATTAAGTTCTTGTTGAAATGTCTTCTGGAACAAAACATTAGCTTTTGCTTTCAAAGGGCAGATATTGCAACAGATAGCACTTAACCTGGCCAAGGACAAAGTGTTATGTTTAAACATCACTTTCCTGCTTGCCTTGCAGCAAGGATATCTGCATTCAAGCAATTCTGTTTCTTAATACATCAAAACAAGTATCTCTACAGAATTGAAAGTAGCATGATTGTAACTATTGCCTTATTTTTAAAAACAGTCCACCCATCCTACCAATTTGCTGTGATTTATTCCTTTGAACTTTTACATCTGAAAGATACAACAAAGAAAAAAAGAATTGGGCAGGCATTGATATTTACAGACTAGACTTCTGTCTTCAGAGGCACTGATTTAGCTGGCTGTACGTTTCTGAACTAAAACCACATTTGACAGTCTGTGTTGGGTTTGTGTGACAAGGTTTTGATAACAGGGGCCAGGCGGCCTACAGGGGTGGCTTCTGTGAGAAGCTGCCAGAAGCTTCCCCAAGTCTGACAAAGCCAACGCCAGCTAGCTCCAAGACAGTCCCGCTGCTGGCCAAGGCTGAGCCCGTGGTAGAGCAACGGTGGTAGTGCCTCTGGGATAATGGATTGAAGAAGATGAAAAAAAAACCCAAACATCAAGAGCAATTGCAGCCAGAGAGAGAGGAGTCAGAATATGTGAGAGGAACAACTCTCCAGACACCAATATCAGTGGAGAAGGAGGGGGAGGAGGTGCTCCACGTGCTGGAGCAGATTCCCCTGAAGCCCGTGGAGAAGACCACGGTGAGGCAGGCTGTCCCCCTGCAGCCCATGAAGGACGATGGATGTATAAATTGCAGTAATGTTGGGTTTTTTTCTCTGAGTGTAATTTGGAAACAATAAAATTTTTAAAAAATGTATGGGATATAAAAATTAATCACCTGATAATACGTGCTAATTAATATTTTTCTCTTGCATTCTGTCTTTCAGATTTGTGATAAAGAGTGGCATTACTACGTTGTCAATGTTGAGTTTCCCGTCGTTACCTTATACATGGATGGAACAACATATGAACCTTACCTTGTGACCAACGATTGGCCCATCCACCCTTCACACATAGCCATGCAGCTGACAGTCGGTGCTTGTTGGCAAGGTAATATGACAGCAAATAGTGAACAGTAGAATTATGAATTCAGACCAAAAAGAACCTTAGTTATCTCACTGATTGTATAGTAAATAAATTCCTAAAAGGTTCATGGTATAAAATTGGAAGTAAATCCAGAGTTAATAACAAATCAAGTCCAAGGATAACACAGATGGGACGTTAACAGGCTTTGTATTTCCATCATCTAAGGAAATGTTGAATACAGTTTGTGTATTCAATGTGAAAGATTACCATCCTTATCTTTTGTCTTCATTTTTAATTGTTTTCCTTGTTCAACTTAAAGCAAAAAATCTAAATATTACTGTGAAGAACTCCAGCTATTGTTCTTTCAGTATCTGACTGAAATGTCTTTTGCAGCTCGTGGCCAGAATCTGTGCTCATCACATTAGCTACGAGGCACCAGTAATTCCACTGATTTCATCAGTTCACCTTGTTACAGACAAGATGTAAAAGCGAAAGTAAAATAAACAGAAAAGTCACAACCCCAGAGCCATACTCATATGGGTCTGTGCCTAAATATTAGTTTTTTCCTATTTTATACTCTATATAGTCCCACTCTCATTATTTTGTCCCATCATTGTGCTGCTATTTCTTTTTCTGTTCTGTGCCTTACCCCTGAAGCAGTCCTCTTTTTCTCCTCATCTCATGTTGTAAAGTTGCCTCCATTGCCCTTCCATGTTGACTTTCTATTTCTGCCCTGTGGACCTGTTTTCACTTAAGACAAGTATGAAGTGAAGCAAGCTGTATAATTAGGAAAAAATGCTTTAATACAGCTTGCGTTTCTTCCCCACCCCTTAATGCTGACTCACTTTCTCTGTTATTACCTTGTTTGCCATTTTCATCTCTGCTTATTTACAATATGTTGTCTGTGAAATCTGTACATCTTGTGCATGGCAGAGCTGTGCTTCAAAGGATATTAGAAGCAAATCCGGCTGATGGATTATGAATAACTTGGGGTAAAGATCCAATCTTTACTGTGATGACAACATGCAGAATAAAGCCACACTAATCCTAAACCCAACATTTGATAAGTTTTGAATACTGATCACGGAGATAACTATTATGATAGCTAGCAAATCAGTGTGACATGAACCCCATGCATTTGTCAAAGTATAGACTGATTCTTGGCCTACTGGTATTTGCATGCGTAGGCTTCCATCTCGGTAGGATGATCTTTAGGTCTATTGGAATTTTTCATTGATGTTAAATATGTACTAGAATACATATAATTTTACTCTAAAGTGTTAATATTCTGAGGGAATGTTATTCCTTTTTTATTTAAAAAATGTAGTGAAAAATGTGTCAAATTCTTCAAAAACCAGAACTTTGGTTTAGTAGTTTACTGGGACAGATAGCAAATTGATTGATATCAATTTTCTTTTAGTTTGATCTGTTTGGGTTTTTCCCTTATGCAGTGCTGGTGCACTATTTTGAAATCAAAGTTGCAGAGTTAACGAATGCAGATGTAATTTGTGATTGGAGTAAATTCAGTTCTTTCCAGACGTGAGAAATGGCATAGAGATTGTGAATAATTATTGAGTATTGTCTGCTGAAAAATCAGCAAGTCGCAGTAGCTGTGCTAAAGAAATTCTATTCTAATCCCTTATTTCATATGTATTTCTAGGTTTTTCTGCATAGGTCTACATCAATATTTTTGTGTATTATTTGTATTACCTCTGCCTCCTCTTTATTTCATACACTGTGGTTTTAACGCTCTCTAATAGCAATCTTGAAGGTTTGGGTTTTTTCCCTAAAAGTCTCAGTATTGGTGGGAATCTACTCCCCTCAGCCCACACCTGAATCTCGTGTTAGTTGTAATGCAGGTGCCAAGTTTTGAGAACTGTGGAGTAGTAACTTTATACATGGAACAAGCAAAAGCTATGCCAGTATTGCCACACTGCCGCATCTGTGGGTTTCATCTACCTCCAAGGCAGCTGAATACAATAAGGATAATTTTGTTTCCTTTGCATCTTTGTCTGTTTACCTCAAATTGTTAAGAGAAAGAATTAAGGTAAAACTTCCCACATAGGGTCACAATATATTTAGACCACAGCTTATATTTAATATTTCAGGTATTAAATAGAAAGTTCCAATTGTTTTCAGACATTTTTAGCTTTGCTGTGAATAATTTGATGGCTTAATGAATAACCATTCAAGGTAGATTTGTAGTCCTTCTTTCCTGATTTAAGCTACTGAAATTTTACTTATTGCTGCTCTCAATTTTTATTAACACGCTATTTTAATAGTGTGAGGATTGGAGCTCCTCAGAAGTAGAAACAAATTTTCCATCTCATGAAAAATGCCAAGATTTAGCTAAGACAGAGTGCTAAAGATTCTGACAAACTATCAAATGTCAGGCAAAAAGGTGAACTTTTAATGCTTATAGGAAACAAGATTGCAAGATACTGCTTTTGGCAAAGCTTTTGATATGTTTGCTTTGATCACCTCAAAAATGCTGTGGCAAGTAATTTCATTAATAAGATTCAGCACTATGTTTCAGTCTATCACACTGTAATTATTCAACACATAAACCCAATGTATTCCATTCAAAATGTTATTTTTAAAAATCCCTATATTTCAAGAAAAAGTGGATCTATCATCATTTGACTGTCAATAGTTTTGGTGAAACTTTTAGCTGGGTCTACTTAGGATAATACATTTTGGCCAGTAAGAATAGTCCAAACCTTTACATTTTCAAAGCATTAGAAAACTGCTTTGCAACCATCTATGATTTATTTCAGTAAAAATATGCAGTGATTTTTGTGTCATAAGCCATTCAGGGGAGTCCTTGTTAAGAGGATATGAGGAGTTTCTGGCTCCGGTTTGCTCAGACTATATCCTTCCTTTCCATCAAAGCACTGGCAGAATAAGAGCACCAGCTCTAACCTCTTCCTTCAGAAAGGACAAGACTTTTTTTTTCTGTCTTTACTAAACCATTTTATAGTTCTGAGTATCCAGTATCCATTTATCAAAGTCAAATTATTTGAAAAACAATCTCACCTCAGACAACTAAATGAACCAGGAGAAATAACATTCCTTTTTCTTACCACATCAATTCTGATTTGCTCACAGCAAAAAATAAGTCATCGTGACTGTCAGGCAGCATAAGAACTGATGGGGAGCAGGAAGAGTGTATTTAGAGGGCAAAGCAAAAAAATCAAGAACAAAACCAATTGTAATTTACTCTGATAGCACTAATAGGAAAAACTGCTACTGTTATGAAGGATTTACCCTTTCACATATGACAGTTCTCAGTTCTGGTCTGGAAACTGGGAATGGTTCTGCTGTTTCTCAAGGAATCTGAGAATCGTCCAGTTTATGAGACAAGTGACTCTTTCAGCCCTGGTCTTTTCATTGCTGACGCTCGTCCTAAGGCTGAGGTTATGTATCAAGTACCAGACTTGCACCTTCTTCTTGTCTTTCTCAGAGCTATGCCATGCAGGCTTCTTGGGCACAGACAGGGAATTCTTTTCTTTGAGATTAATATTTCCTATTATTTATATTTCAATTCCAGAGTAACTCTTTTCTGACTTTTATAGCCTTGTCTATAGCATACATTATGAAAAATTTGGTTAGTTTTTATTTGTACTTTCAAGTGAAATATAGGAACAGTTGAAGTTTGGTGCTGTTCTCCTGAATCTAACACAAAAACAAAACAAATGCACAGTCTCTCAGGCTTACATGATAAATGTCCCATTTGCATCAAACCTTTTGGGGTTTTTTTGGTTTTGTTTTTTTTTCCATCAGCATTCCAGTTGTAATGGGCAAGTCTCTCCTTACCTGTTCCCTGACAGTGTAAACAGCACTCCTGATTTGCTTGTTCCTGATTTTATGCAATATTTCTTTAAATAATGTGAGTTGAGTGCTAGGACTCTCCCAAAAGGAGGAAAAATGAACCTTTTCCTGTAGAGCAGAGTCTCGGAGGCAGAAGTTAGGGTCCCAGTAGATGGCAGCCTGGAGAGGAGCTGAGAGTGGAGATGGCTGAAAAAGCAGAGAGCCAGGCTTTAAAGGTTATAGAAGAGAACCTTCCTAGGGTGTCAGGCGCTTAGTAAAGCTTACTGCAACCCAGGAAGTCACTCAGTTACCAAAAATCAAGCCTAGGGGCTAGTTTCCAGCTTCAGTGACACATTTGGCATGAGGAAAGTTGTATAAAAATATGTTTTTATGTTTTGCCCTGGCATAATCAATATTAATTTTCTCTATTAGATGTTCTGGATGTTACTCTAGTATTACTTTTTTTTCATTTTAAACCCTTGGTTTTTTCTTCAGGGAACCCGTTAAAGGGAAGATCTGGACAGAGCTACCGCACTGATTTAGGGTTGTATCATGATGGTTAGCACAGATTTAATTGTTTGGGGGTATTTTGTTGTTGTTTTGTTAGGGTTTTTTGTGGTTTTTTTTTAAATTATTTTATTTTGTGTAGTTCATGTTTAATACTGCTGTACTTTGGGGGGAGGGGTAGTTAAAGCATTATCTTTATGCTAAACTGTTGGTGCTGATTCAGTTATGTGTGACCCAAAAGCAGCGACAGCTGGAGACAGAAACTTCTTAACCCGTTGCAGCCTACCTCCAACAGAGCGCCAGTCTTCATGCATGGGAAATCCTAACTTTTTAGTTGTGATTTCAGTGGCACTAGGCCTGGAAAAAGGTAATACTGACTGCAGAGCTTAGCAAACCGGACTCTTGGTGAACTACCTGAGGATGGAAATGAACAATTTGGCAGTGCTAGTACAGCGGTTCCTTGAATTAGGCCTTTATGGACCCTAGTAAAGTTTGACAGCTTTATCTGCAGGTACTTAGGGTTGAGGATATAACTTAAATTCTTTAAAAGGCCTTTTTTGTTCACATTAGGAGTCTCACAGATTGTCAAGGGTGTGATTTTGATGTAGGTGGGGTTATTTAGGTCCAAAGTACTGTTCTGTCTCTAATGGTGAAAGAAATTTTGAGGCAAAATTACTCTTTTTCAAGGGTGTCTAAAGGACAAAAGTGACTGCTTGTGTGTGTGCTTCCCAGAACAAAGAGCACATGTGGGAAGCGTGACCCTGGCAGTGTCTCTGAACCCCTACGTCGCTGAATGGATGTTAGGGGCAGACACGGTCCACTGGGATAGGAGAGAGCTCCTCAAGGGTCAACTTTGGCTCTCATTTCTATTCTCTTCTTCTCTAGCAATACGCATATTCTAGCTTTGCCCTTCCAGCTCCAGATTCTCCAGAGCTTTCCAAATAATAAAGAGCTAACGCAGTCCTGCAGCAAGGAAGCAGAATTACTGTTACTCTATGAGAATAAAGTGAAGCATCAAGAGGTGATTTTTACTCAGGTCACTTAAAAAAATCTACATAAGAAAGAGAATGGAATCAGACTGCCTCATCAACCACAAAATTGTTCTTATTCTCCCTTTTAGCTTTTGTAATGTAGTTTCATTCTGCTAAGCAATACAAACAAATTAAGGTTAGCTTATCCTGGCGCTGTGCTTTCCTGGAGCTTTACTCTAGTAAGTTCTCCTCCAAGTTCATTATTTTTGATTCAGTTTTGCTGAGGACATAGCAAAGGGACCCTTTTAGAGAGTGAGAAATTTCTCCCATTAAACTAAGGTTTATAGGTTCCCACTCTGATCCTTTTATTGTTAAATATTCTGTGTCAAAGGCAGCCAGAAAAAGGGAGCAAGTTACGTGATTTGGTAGTCTAATCATCTTTTGTACCACCGACTGCAAACAGACTTCCTCCAGGCTTCTCTGAAAAGATAAGGTCTTGAGTTCACACTCTTTCCGTCCCAAAATGACTTGTTTCTTTATGTATTATCCGCAGACTCCTGTCAGGAAAGTGGTGACACAAGTTAATGACTTGTCACACAGTTATATTGTAGCATACAGTGACTATAAGTCATTATTTCTAATAATGCCACCCATGCTAGAGTGCTGGAGCTTTGCAGTGTAATTACGCTGGCCACATTGTGCAGGGGAAGTCTTTAGAAGCCTGTCAACAGGCAAACTTTGTTATCACAAATACAGCAAAAAGCTATTGTAATTCATTTTTTCTAAGTAATTTCTGATTTATATTCTGCTCTTCTTTTGTATTCTCCTGTCATTTTTCTCTTTCCTTAACCTAGGCTGGAGACCAGTACTTTTATAGAGTTCTTCTGTGGAATAACCTTATTAACCCTATACATCAGCACTCTGCTGACACATCAATCACAAAGTTGTAGTCAGAGAACTGACTAACTATTCAAGGCAAAAAGAATGGTAAGAGTTAAGGGTTGGAGAGCGATCAGATCACTGGGAGCCAAATATACCATGGGCAGTGTAGCAGTAGCAGCCTGTGGCGCTCAACCTTGGACTTCCCTCAGAAATGAAGATACTCAACAGATAAAGATTACTCCCTGCATCCTAACACCAGTGGATCACGCCTTGGGCGCTGAAGTAGCTTGCACCAACCTGATGCTGCAGTGGAGCGATACAAGCAAACAAATGAATGCAAGTCCAGCTAGGTAGATTTCAACATAATGGGATGCTGAATATCTGTACACTGCTGCTTCCATTAGTACAGCAGTGCTCTCTCTAAATTGCCTTCTTTCCATCAAAACCAAGATTTCGGAGCACTTCACAGATCTTTGCTGAAATTTTAGCTGTAGCAGAAATACAAACATACGTGGAAGGTTAGTTTCGGAGTGTGTTTTCTTGGACAGCTGAATTTGCATTCCAATCCATCACTAATTCAGAATAGATATATGTCCCTTATTTAATTGAATTTCTGCAGTGGGGACTATGCACCAGCACAGGAATGCTATTTGAAGAATTGGACTATAGTTTTTTGGGCAGCATTAATATCTCTTGAACTGTGATCTACTCTAAGATATATAATTGTAACATTCTATCGTGATTGTCATCATTCCCCACAGTTCCCCTAGAAATAACAAAAATGTATTGGCTTAATTATGAGAGATTATAGAGTGTTTTTCTTAGCTTGAGAAAAATGATCTTAAATAGCATAAGTTATACCATGCTTTTGATTTATTGCACAGAGATAGATTAGCATATGCATACTTAAGAGCAGGTAGCCCTTAGTGTTCTTTGTACTTGTCTTATTTCAGATCATGCTTTAAAGCCTAAAGCTGTCTGTGTGAGTTCATCAGGTTATGATATCTACCAAGAGCAGGAACAGACTTAAATAGTGCCATGTTTGATGAGTAATTTTCTGAGTAATTCTTGTCTGAATTATATAAAAAAAACACTGAAACTTTTTTGTGCTGAGAAGCTCTGGGAGTATAAAAACTCATGTTACTAATTGGGACTGCTTCTGAAATCTGTGTTAGGTTTCATCCTGTTAAACAGCCAGTCTACTTGCCAGCGAATTAAACCCAGCTCCCTAAACCGCCACAGTGAAAAGGTGGAATGAATTTTGAGGCTTGGACCTAAGGACTTCAGAGCCAGAATGTCTTGCAGAATCTTCTAGATTCACTTCAGTTTTTTATTGGAACCCCAAATAATTGATCAGTCCTTAATTATCAGGCTCAGTATAACCAGAGTCTATAACATCTTAAAACAATCACGTCTGAGTTGGAAATTCTCTTGATTCATCCTTTCAAGTGAAAAATCTCATTGTGCTTAGACTGCCCTGATAATTACATGCTCACTATTAGGGTAGGACAAAAGACCTAAATGAAGATCTGTGAACTCAGTAAAGTCACTTGTTTTGACAAAAAGGCATGATTGTTCTTTGGAGACTGGTAAGTGAATGCAAACAGCACTTCACATATCTGAAGTCAAAACAATGCAACATTAAAATTCAATGATAATCAAATTCTGTCACACTTTATACCAACCCAATGTGAAATTAAAACCAAACCAAAACAGTATCATGGAAATAAGCTCTGCTTCATTAATGAGTGTACTTAACCCTCAGGAAGTCTGAACCTTGAGAATCTTGTTTTCCCTGGACTCTGTGACATTATATCTAAAAGAATATCCTCATGGCTGGGATCAGAAGGTGTTTGCTAAATGACAGGCCTTAATTCCCCCTAAATTGCTATTCACCTGAGATATTCTAGCTATTTATGACAAAGTGACGTGTATATTAGACGCATTTCTTTTCCTCCATGTGTATAAGGGAGTCATCCTGACCGATCTGCCCACAAGTAGGACAGGCATCTGCAACGTACTCATCTAAAACTAAGTAGGTTAATTCTCCATTTGATCTGTTGTGTTTGAAATTTCAGGCAGCAACTCTAAGTGCCCTTGCGACTATATAGGAATATGCCAAATGCAGTGATATTGTGAAGCCTTGCTTTCAATGGCAGCTTGATCAGTCCCGGCAGAGGGCTGCTGTGTGGGTGCAGCATGCTGCCTTTTCTGGTGTGTGAGTCCTTCTCTGACCTGTGCTTCCTGCTCCAGCCTGCTGTGGTGCTGGGCTTGGCACGAGGTAGCACAGGAGGGAAGTAACACTTGGAAGTAGTCAGAGAGATATAAAGTTCTTGTGGTGAGGGAACCCCCTGACCCCAGTGTAGGAGGTGCCCCTGCCTAACCCTACCCCTAGGCTGCAACTAATATCATGGGACATTAGTAGACTCAGATAACTATAGATATCTAGGTAATTCCCATAGCAGTATGCACTTTATTTTTGCAGCTCGTTCTCAGCCCTGTGCCTGTTTCATGTCTCAGTTGTCTCTTTCTTAGAACCATAACACAAGTGTCTGCAGTAATGGTTTTATCTGGTGGGAAGCACAGCAGGCCAGGGCAGGACCCTTCTTCTGTATCTTTTGCTGTCAGTGCGTGCCCTGTACTTGTTCACTTCCACCAGCATTCACACTTAATAGAAAAGGAAAGTGACTCAGAAAGACGTTATCAAGGTGACCCTGGGTAAAGTTCTGGTGGGAGGGATGCCTCTGCATTGATAGAGTTCCAGGCAGAAAAGATCAGAACCAGCATAGTGTGTGGCTGAACAGGGAACTTTTNCCCTGTACTTGTTCACTTCCACCAGCATTCACACTTAATAGAAAAGGAAAGTGACTCAGAAAGACGTTATCAAGGTGACCCTGGGTAAAGTTCTGGTGGGAGGGATGCCTCTGCATTGATAGAGTTCCAGGCAGAAAAGATCAGAACCAGCATAGTGTGTGGCTGAACAGGGAACTTTTACTGAGTCTCCGGGAAAAAAAGAGAGTTTATACCCAGTGGAAGAAGGGACAAGCAACTCGGGCAGAATACAAGGAAGTCGCAAGTGTATGCAGGGGAAAAATCCGGAAGGCTAAAGCCCAGCATGAGCTCAACCTGGCCATGGGAGTTGGAGACAACAAAAAGTCTTTCTATAAATATATTAACAGCAAGAGGAAGGCCAAGGAGAACATCCATCCCTTACTGGATGTGTCGGGGAACTTGACTACTGAGGATAAGGAGAAGGCTGAGATTCTCAATGCAGCCTTTACATCCGTCTTCAATGGTCAGACCAGTTGTCCTCGGGGTACTCAGCCTCCGGACCTGGACGTCTGGGCCAGAGAGCAGAACAAACCCCCCACGATTCAGGTCGAAACAGTTAG